>JAQMYL010000036.1:25769379-25794990 GCA_030014365.1 Clarias pachynema
TTCACATCAACGCAAACGAACCGAACCAAGGGACCAAACACGTTTGGTGCGCACCAAATGCTGTAGGTGTGAAAGCAACCTAACTATCTTGTGTGCCTCCTATTGGGCTTTAATGAAAACCCACAGCAACACTGGCCCTTTGATTAGGTCTCCTGTAAAAGCCACATTATACATAGTTAATGGACACTGCAATAATTGGCATTTTACAGTTAATGAAACCTTGGCAGTTATCGATGAACTGGAACTAAAAAAAAATCTTCAAAAAGCCAGTTCTTCAAAAGGCCCATCTTGGTAAATGGATGTAGATTTTCACTTACTTGTGCATGTCCTCTTATCTTCATTGAGTGCGTAGCCTGTATTGCAGTCACAGCTGAAAGACCCAGGGGAACTGATGCAGAGTTGCTCACAGTCATGCTTCTCCTCCATACACAAATCAATATCTAAAATCAAAGGCAAGCATGTAAATGCAACTACATAAATCATTTGATAGCATTGAATATAGTAATTAGATTAATTACAAAAAAAGATTTTGTTAAATTATTTAATGTTAAATGTATCCACAATTCCCAGCAGTTGTGTTCTGAAGTACACACGTGTACAGGTTTTGCCATCATCTTGGAGTGCGTAACCAGGCAGGCAGGAACACTGGTAGGAGCCAGGAGAGCTTTCACAGATATGATCACAGCCATGGTCAGACTCCAGACAAAGATCACTTTCTAAAAAATCAGAAATCAGTTAATCAGATATCAGAAAACCTATGGAGAACAAGCATTGCAATGAAGCCTGCTAGACCCTGACATGTCTTGTTACTCAACATTTATACACTACTTAGGATTCACACCAAACCAATATAATATGCACTAACCAATATGTACTCGTTAAAATCAACTCTTATCTGAATAATCTGATGTAAAAAAAAAAAATAAACAATCTGAATGAATCAGGTCAAATGTAGAGACCTAAAACAAAAAGTTGGTTAAAGTACAAAGACAAAACAAATGGATATAAATGTTGTTGTTTAGCACAGACAAGTCTATGTTCTAATGCCTAATAGTTTATATAGGAAACAGCATGCATTTTATTTTAAGAGGCTAAATATTGATATTATTAGACAAAGTAATTAGTATATTACAAAATAAATAACTATATGGCCATTGCCCTTCAAGCATTTACAAAAATGCTGATGTGTCCCTGGCAGAATTTGTGTTTGACACCCCTGCACTAGAGAAAACTGCTCTGGAGAAAACTGTTGTTAGAGAAAAATATGTTTACTGTTGCAGAAATAGGGGAAAGATATTTACTGCAAAGCTTGTCTTGGAATTGGATTCCAAACTGGTGAATGAGATCGAAGGTCTCCACTAGGAAAACATGGTCCTCAAAAGGTGGTGATGCCATCGCTCTCAGGGATGTCATGTCAGCTCTGGCAACCCCCACAGCATAGATCTCGATCCCAGACTCTCGAGCAGCCGCAGCTACCTCAGCAACACGGTCCTGAGGCCGGCCATCAGTGACAATCACTGCTACATGCGGCACATTGAGACGAGCCCCCTCCTCAGTAGAAAATGCCACATTCATGGCATAACGGATAGCCAAGCCTGTCATGGTACCTTGTGCCAGTGGAATGATCTCTTTGATTGCCTTGACCATATCCTCATGAGTAATGAACTCTTTCAGGGAAAAGACATTCTGCACTTGACTGGAGTACTGCACAACACCCACACGTGTGGCATTGGGGCCGATGTCCATCTCATTGATAATGTCAATCATAAACTTGCGCATCGTCTCAAACTCATGTGGCCGAACGCTGCGAGAGCCATCAATGACGAACACAAGGTCAACAGGGCCAGATTTACACTTTCCAAGTCCAGCTGTGCAACAAAAAAAATTGTGATTAGAGAGGTATATAAAGAAACAAAAAGGACATGCATAGCATATTTAGACAGAATGAAAACAGTGAAAGAAATAAATGATGTTGACCAAACTTTAACAAATGAACTGCCAATTTAAAACTTTCTGTTTAGCTCTGAAGTAACTGAACCCAATATTGGGAGGTTACAACATGGAAAATAAATGTTTTACATACTGCTAATCTGATTTCTAAAACTAGTCTACTATTATCAGCAATAAAGAACCTATTAGCAGTAGTAGTATGTATGGATAGCCCAACAGCTTGATCCAAATATATGTTAAGGTGCTTGCCTACAATCTATGTTGTACAAAACTCTACACAGTTAAATTAGAGCTTGTTATTTTGATGTATGTGTATTTAGAATTACCTGCTTTTGGCCTTGCTTCCATGACATTCGCTAAAGCCAGCAGTGCACCAACACACACAAGCAAATGTCTCATTCTGGAAACTTGATGTGAAATCAGTCTGCCCTGATGTCTGTAAGAGGTCAAGAGAAAGAAACAGAAAGGTTTAGGTCAAGGAATATATTTAGGGAACAGCTGTTCATTTCAACCCAGTCCTGCCATAAAATAACAACAGCAAACAGATTGCCTGCAGCAGAATGCAGAAGTTCCAACCAGATGTTGGTAACAGAAATTACTCAACTCATAAGTTACTTGCATGTCAGCAGGCTGTTAGTTCAAGCACAGTGCAAGGTAATTACAGGAAAATAACAATGTCTGCACAAGTAAGCTTGTAAACGGCATGCTGTTAATATGGTTCTTCTCATATGATCTGGGATGGGTTATCATTGTTTGTGATAGCAGTCTAAAAACACAATCTAGAAAAAAATCACACAAAGTTATGTTCATTCTCTTCATCAGCAGAAAACCCAACCTAGAAGTAGCGGGGATTAAATGTATTTTTGCTTTTTGCTTGTTAAGTACTCTTCAGCAGTCATTAGAAGTGATTAGGACATTCTGCTGTGCTCCAGCTCTTACTTCACACATACAACATGCTGAGGTAAAAGGTTGTGTAACTGTATTACTTTTGCGCTCCCTTTGGGACTTCACTGATCCACAATGGTTATTTCAGCATCACCATGCATTTTTTCATTATGCCTGACTGACACAAAGGGCCCCTGTGTGTCTGTGTGTATGTGTGTGTGTGTGTGTGTGTGTGTGTGTGCGTTCTTCATGTCAAGATAAAATCTCTAAGTAGCTAAGGGTTACTGAGGCTACCATACAGACATTCTATTCATGAAATCACATTTTAATAAGGTTGCATTTATTTTCTTACATACATATTATTTCTCTAATCTATATTTTTCTTGCCATTTTATTAACCTATTTATTAACCAATTTTCTAGATCATAGAATCCTTTATGCAGCAGAACATTTATAAATGGTGCATCCCAAGTGTTTTTTTTTCTTCAATGTTTTGGCTGACAACAATTGTTTTAACCCTTACCGACACAAGGAGTAGCTTCTAATTTCAGGATATGTCGTCTTAAATCAGAAGACATATCCTGTGGTCATAGAAAATTCACACTCTACATGGAGGTATGGATTTTGCAAAATGGTCACAGCAAATGATAGTAAAATTGGGTTAAGAACACATTACTAAACCCTGGTAAAATAATATTAAACTGTCAACATTGCAGGAGAAATGTGGTCAACAAAAATGACTATGATAGATGATCACCTAAATGCTTACATAACAAAACATCAACAGTAGAAAGGACAATTTCATTCATTATGGCTGACATCATCAGCCACATCCATCCATAGTTAACTACACTGCTTATGTTAAAATGGTGCCACCTAAAAGTTCTCTCAGTCCTTCAAAAAACCATGGATGGATTTGGCTGATGATATCAGTCATGACAAATTGGTGTTATTTTAAGGTTGGACCTCAGGACTGGTGTGTTTGCATTTTGTACTTCAGGAGAGAATGTACTAGAGAACATTTTAAGGGATGGTTCTACCCTCCTGTCATCAATACAAGATCTTGGCCAACAATGTATGTAAATCTGGATGTAAATAAAAAGTGTGACTGTACAGAAGGTTCTCGATTACACACCAAATGTGTGATGTAAATAAGGTGAACGTGATCCAACATAATAGTCAAGTCTTTTGGATGGAAATGTATATAAACATGTAAATGTCCATTCTCTTAAAGCACTGAGTTTTACTTTAACTTACTTTTAAATATTCTAGACGTATTCACTGACTCAGGCACAAATCATTATACACACAAACGCAAGACAAAGAAGACATGTGCTGTATGGCCATATATTTTATGCTGTTCTTTACAATGGCACCACACTTGAGAACATTTTAAAATCCAGAACCTTTAAATTTTCTTTAGTTTGCCCCTCTGGGGGAAGGTTTTTAGGTTTGATATAAAGTGTACAATAAGTTTTCAAGTAAACCTTTTTAGAAAGTTAAACCACTTAAACTATCCATAGAAGTACTGATAAAAGAGTAGCATAACAGCACATTCCTAAATGTACTTATATATTGTAAAAGCAAGATCATACTAACAAAGTGTACAATTAAAAGAGGCATAAAAAGCAGCAACAGTGATGCATTTACAAAAACAAAAATCCCATCTGAGCATTTTAAAATATGCAAATTATGAAAATCACAACATATGTTTTTTTTTCCTGTAATTTTCCTGCACAATTAAGATATAGCTCTTCTGCCCCCACATTCTAAGAAAGCTATTTGTTTGAATTATTATTAATATGAAAATACTTTATATACTTTAAATACTTGATACTTTTTTCATATTTTAATATTTGTCTAATCCAAATATACAGCTTAATATAGCTTAAAAATAAACTTAGAGCAAAAAACTATTCTTTATGCAGATATTTCCACGTTTGTACTCCATGTAGATCAGTCCTTGTATTTACTTTTAGCTGCTATTTGTGAAGCAAAGTGGGGGCATGAGAACCACACACCTGGGTGCAGCTTGTTATCTCTCTGAACAAATATACACAGGGGTTGACACACAACACCAGGAGTTCAACACCAATGCCACAACAGCAGGTGATGGGTGATGAAGACGCTTATTGTAGAGGTCTGATGAACATGCCATCTACTTACTGCAGATAGAGCCAAAGAATGGGCGTAATGAAGGGCAGAATTGTGTAGAGTGGAATATAAATCAGGGGCAAAAGAGCATTAGAAGACACAGGAAGAAAATTGCAACTGAGAGGCATGCACGAACAAAATGAAGCACAGAGAGATGTGGGTGAGTGGGCAGTCCACAGCTGGGATCTTTCACAGACTAATTGGTCAAAGCAGTTTTATCATAGAAAAAAGTCATTTTGAGAAACTGTGTTTTGGTGTTAAACTAATATTAAACTGCTTTAACAAACTCATTAAAGTTTATAAATGGTTATGGTTAAGGAGGGAAATTTCCAGCCTCATGGTTTCTTATGTCTAACTAAGACATACAGCAAAATTAATCTTTGTATGAGATCAGGTTGTAAAACTCTATGTTTTAATGGATATTATGTTTTTGTAAACTTTAGCCAATATTTTAAACAGCCTATATGCACAGCTTTTTTTTTTTAAAGAGATAAGCTTAAATTCTTATGGATTTTTAATCTTGAGAGCAAATTTGAATGTCTTTTCATTTTTCATATCCATAAAATATAATTTTATAAAGTGAAGGAGATTAAAATTAACATATTCATTCACAGGACAACAAACAACTAAGTGGAAACACTCTTTCTGCATGTATGACCATGTGTTTATCAATCCCTGAGCCATCAAGCCACCGGTCAAACACTCACATTACACACATTCTGCTCAGCTCAACTTGGGGCACTAGCAAAAAAAGGGATCTCACCACAGAAGAAGGTCTTAACAGAGAATCAGTGAGCTGTGTTTCTATTACTTAGGGTTGACTGACAGGTTCATAGTGGAGCTGGGTAGGGAACAGCACCTTCTTGTTAGAATGAAATTGGAAGCAGATGTGAGACTCTGCTACTGTTAGCAATTTACACTGTGGCTTTGTCTTCAGCAAGTTACTGCACACCTCATACAAATATCATTTTAGCTATATGGTAGTAGACAAGTCAAGATGAGAGGATTAGTGTATTTAAAATATTAAAGACATTTTCTATTTCCAGTTGAAAAGCTTTGTTAGAAGCAAAACATATTCAAGATTATAACGAATCCTGCCACCTTGACATACTATTTCTAGTAAAAAACAAATGGGCCTGTGAATCACATATTTAGCAGTTATTCCTATATGATCCATTAGTGAATTTCCAGATATTATATAGTGCACCATGGAATATTCTAGCCACAAATAAATCGATTTTTTTCCTATTTATTGGTAGACAATATTGACTTAAGAAGATTTAGCTTAGGAAGTCCGTGTTCAGTACGTTTTAACAAAAACGTACTGAACATATATAGTATATATAGCATATAGTAGCTCAGGTACACAATCTGTCATTAGAAATAATTAGCTGTGTATGTGCGTGCATGCGTGCGTGTATGTGTGTGTGTGAGAGAGAGAGAGAGAGAGAGAGAGAGAGAGACCAAACTCTGTCTTAAAGCGACAAAGAAGTTAACTACTTGATGTCTTCGACTAGAGAAAAACAAACTAAAATGATTTCCGTAAAAAAAAAAAAAAAAATCTAAAGTAATAAACAGATATGGTGTTAACTGATTGTGTCACGTGCCAGCACGACTTCAAGCTGAAGGAAGAGCAGAATCCGATTTCTTAGAACGACTCAAGCAGAATCCTACTATTTTAACAATTCAAGTAGACTTCTATTGTCCAAATAGGCTATTGGAGACGACTAGAACCGAGCCAAAAGATTAAATGACTATTAAAGCTTACTGACTTCTTGTAACATGTACTTACTATTATGTACTTTATATAAAAATAAAAGAACCGTTTGTTCTCAGGCTTTGAGAATGAGGATGATGCTCACGTGTACAGAGATGAAGCATCAGTCCTTACTCACCTCTGCGAAGCTCAGGGAAGAAGTGAGACGCAGCCGGCAAAATGGGACAGGTAGACGAACCCCTCTCTCTCTCTCTCTCTCTGTCCCACACTACTCAGTTCCGCTCGGTCTGAAGGAGTCTAAAGCGAGAGTATTCTCTGTTCTTCAAACAGAGCCTAAACGAACGCCCAAACGACCGAAAACAAGCAAAAGACGTGTGCAGTCGTCATCTGTAAGATGCAGAATGAATCTGAAATACACTGATTTGGGATTAAGTAGGTGAAGCAGGTTGTGTGGATCCACCCCCTGAAATCCTTCTTCTCCTTTTTCTTCCCGAAACCGATCCTTGCCGACACGTGTATTTTTTCTTAGTCACAAATAACACCGATTGACGATTAGACCACTGCGCAGCTACAGTATATCGCTCATACAGTAATCAATCGCTTATATCATTTAGTAAAATAGTATGGAATGATAGGCTATTTATTTTTCCTTCGCCTTAATAATAATAATATTAATAATAATAATACCCTTATTGGAATCATCTCTACAGTGTCAGCATTATCAGAAGCCTAATCAGCCTTAGGATCAGAACACGGTCGCGCGCACTGTGGGCGACGATTCACATCATGACGTTATGACGGACGCTGTCTAATTTAAAGTTGAATTAAACAAATAATCTAACTCATTATAACAGATAATCAGGAAAATCTTCCCACCTCTATGAATTTTCCTCATTTTTCTTATTGTATTCCCTTTGCCACAGGTGCACATCTCACTGAGTGACTTTAATTGATCCCTGATCCTGCTACAACCAATAGGGTTGTATGTTTCTTAACTTCCTCTTGAAAATACCCCATAAATTCTCTGGGTTTCAGACCAGGCAAGTTGATGGTTGAGTTCATTGCCAGAAAACCAGTTAGTGGTAGTTTTGGCACTGTGGGCAAGTTTTAATTCCTGCTAGAAAAGGAAATCAGAATATCCACAAAGCTTTTCAGTAGGTGTATCTTGAAAAATGAGATTTATTTTTGTAATTGCATTTAAAAACTGAAGTAGAATTAAATTGATACTTGTAAATTTAATAATTTCCCTTTTTTTGTTTTAGTTTTGATTATTACAGCTTACAGCTCATGAAAATAAAAAAAATCCAGTATCTCAAATTATTAGAAGCAATAAAGGATCTATGGGGTATTGTCAGAAAAGGTGAGAAACACCAGACCCAGCAATGGATAAAATATATACAGTATAAACTCACTGGCAGATTCATTATGTACACCTTGCTAGTACTTACTTGGAGATTTTGGTCCATATTGACATGATAGCATCATGCAGTTGCTGCAGATTCACATCCATAATACAAGTCTCTCATTCCACCACATCCCAAATGTGTTCTTTTCAACTGAGATCTGGTGACTGTGGAAAGAAACCAGTTTGAGATGATTTTAGCTTTGTAAAATGGTGTGTTATCCTGTGGTCATAAAGAGATGAATATGGGAAGCAACAATAGTCAAATTGGCTGTGGCATGTACAGTATGCTCATTTATGCTCAATGCTTATTCGGTACCAAAGAGCCCAAAGTAGCTAAAACATATGCCCCACACCATTATATCCACACCCCAGCTTAAACCATTGCTAAAAGGTTTACATATAATTCTGACTGTACCACCTGAATGTTGTAGCAGAAATCAACACTCATCAGATGAGCCCGCATACTTCTTTTGTTCAGTGAGCCTATGCGAATTGCCCATGCATTTCTTGTTCCTAGTTGACAGGAGATTCACCCATCATGGTCTTCTGCTGCTGTAGACCATCTGCTTCAAGGTTTAACATGTGTGCTTAGAGATGCTTTTCTGCATACCTCCATTTTAAGAAGGTGTTACAGTATTTGGGTTAATGTTGTCTTTCTATCAGATTGATCCAGTCTGGCCATTTTCCTCTGACCTCTGGAATCAACAAAGCATTTTCACTCAGACAGCTGCAGCTGACTTGATATTTTCCCTTTTTTTTTTAGACCATTCCCTGTAAACCATAGAGGTTGCTATGTTTGAAAATCCCAGTAGATCAGCAGTTTTGAAAATACTTAGACCAGTCTGTCTCCAACAATCATATCACATTCAAAATTTCTTCCCCATTCTGATGCTTGGTTTGATCTTCAACTTGTCTTGGGTATTTGTACATGCCTAAATATAAGTGTGTGTGTGTGTGTGTGTGTGTGTGTGTGTGTGTGTGTGTGTGTGTGTGTGTGTGTGTGTTAATTTTTTCAATTACTTTTGAGCCTGTAAAAATGGAAGTTCTATGTAAAAATAATATTTTATAGGCTGTAATTCCTAAACAGTAAATGCAATACTAGTGTTAAATATTGAATTAACATTTTAAGTCTGAAATTTAACAGTAGCACAAGACACTAGTTGGCAGCAGAGTTTCACTTGTTGTTTAATTTCTCTTTATCTACTGTATTAATACTGATTGTGCCTCTATGATAAGTCTTATATATATGCACAAGCACATGGCCTCACCAAAAACCATAAAGAGGAGGGAAGTGAAGCTCGATGACCTGACCACAGCATAACTACCAGCACCAGACAGATCTGCCCAATATCCCAGAATGGCCTATTCTCCCAGGCATCTACCCACACTCTGTCACTCTGCAGATTTCAATACCATCTGACAGCTCTCATCAGAATAATCAGACTTGTTTGGGCTTGGCTGACAATTTAGCTGATTACTCTCACAATTATGGTGAGCAGAAAAGGGTGCCTCATCACATCCCAAAAATGAGCTTTTGGGTCATAACAGTAGAACACCATGTTAGGCTATGACTCCTAAGATACCCAAACCAATCCATCCGGCACCAGATCTCCACACCATCACAATACTGGGCAAGCACTCACCAAAGCCCCTAATGCACCAGACCTTTTGCACCATGCTGCCAATACCACTCCTGCCATAAACCTTCCACGCCACACAAATACAAAGGCAATTCTTGCTCCGGAAGCAAATGTAGATTTTATAAGCAGAAATTAAGGAGAAAGAAAAAGTGAAAAGAAAAACATAAGGGCCAAAAAGAGAAAAGAAAGAAGGATTTTAAAAAAGTGTGAGTAATCTTAACTTTTTTTTTACCATTCTGAAAGTGTCATGAAAAAATGCACTTGCCAAAAAACAGGCCTCGTTTAGCTTTATTGTTAAATTTCCCTGCTCACATTCCATATTTACAGATAGTATTATTAAGTTGGTTGGTCCAGAACAATATACTATAAAACTGTCTGCATCCATAGGGTGGATCAAAGTTTTGCTTTAACACCAAGAATAAGCAGAGACTCTGTGACACAATACCTTCAGTACAGACCTGATCAGTCAGTGATCATTCTTCATGCCAGAGTTGCTCAGAAGTCCTATGGAAATGAGAAACGGTGAGAATGTCAAATATAAAACAATAAAAAATAAGACATCCTTCACTTAATTCTCTAAACTTTAAATATGTAAAATAAAAAATTATGGACCTATAGACATGTGAACTTGGTAGCAATGTGATATCATAATAAATATTCATATTTATTTTTTGTCTAAACTCTTAATTGAATATTAGTATGTTGTATTGAATTAATTAATTATTGTATAGAATTGGGTTTTAGTATACAACATAAAACAACTAAAATAAGGGGGGGGGGGGAATCATGCTAGCTATGTGTGTTATTTTATAAATGCTACTCCTTACCATTAGAGTCAAGTATACGAAAGTAACAAATTTGTTTTCTGCGCAAACAGATTTTTCTGTCCTCCTCCTTGTGTGTACCTCTGTGGCAGTGGATGGAATCTCAGACAAGAACACCTCAAAGGTTTGTAAACAAGTAATTTCTGTGGTCTAATCATGAATACATTATTAAAACACTTCTATCATAACTAAGATAAATTAAACTCACTGTGTATTAAAGTCTCTGGATGCACTTTAACATTACAGTATATAACTATGACCTCTATCACAAGCATCAGGTCTTGGTGAGTCTACTTGTCGTGTGTGGGGGTACATGGGTCTGGATGGCTCCTCTGGGACACAAGCAGACAACTTCAAACTGAGCTTTGAAGAACAAACGGAAAGAATGGTATAACAATACCTCAGACCCAAGCCAAAAGATACAGATACATAGATTGATCAAGGGAGCTAGGAAAATGCCTGAAATAAAAGAACACTGAATATTGAATACTGAAGGAACTAGTTTAAATGAGTGTTTACATATTTCTGGTTGTTGCTTGAAACATGGCAACATTTAACAAAACTGCTGCTAAAGGCAACTCACTTAGTTATGTCTAATGACATGATGCCCTCTGCCAATATTTTACTTATGTAATTTGCTTCCATGCAGATTAAATTGAATTAAATTCTGTTCTATTTATATAGCTTCTGTTCTATTTATATAGCGTTATATAACATTGGTCATTGTTGCAAAGCAGCTTTTCAGAATCAAAAAGAAAATTAGAGAAATTAGTGTGAAATGTGTGAGAAAACATGTATAAATCCAAATGATCAAACTGTCTCTGAGCAAGCCGAGGGCAACAATGGCAAAGAAAAACTCCCTAAGATGACAATAGGAAGAAACCTTGAGAGGAACCAGACTCAACAGGGAACCCATCCTCATTCAGGTGATATCAGATAGCAGGGATTGATAAGCTGTGTTATTAGTAGTCATTTTAGAAGCTGTGTTAGAAACCTGGAACATTATAACAGAAAAGGTGCTTAAGTTAATATGGAGTCCTTTTTCATTATTGGAGGTTCAGGGAAAAAGTAAAGGAATTTCAGTCCTGAACTTATGAGTGACTGCTGTTACAAGTCATTAAAGATTCACTTTTTGTCTGATAATTTAAGGCACCTTTTTTTTTATTTTACCAACCCATTTTTCATCATAAAGATTTAACTAATATTTAACTTGCACTCTATTTGAGGAAAATGTTTGGTCTCAATATTTGTTCTCTCTTTGTATTTAATCTCAAGGTGCTTCTTTATTTATGGTTATGGAATAAATCTGATACATTGATTTACAATATAGTAAAAAATTAATCTTTTCTATTTTAGTAAATATTCACCTAACTACAGTTGTGTTCAAAACTTGGTACACCCTCTTTCTTTTCTAAAATTCTAGGTTTTGTTGTAACAACATAATAAAAATCATCCGATCATCTTAATAATCGGCACATACAACCTCAGACAAACAACAACATACAGTACTGTATAACTTTTTTCACCAAGCAATTACTTAATTAACAAGAATTAAGATTTTTATGAAAGTAGTAATGGCACGGTGAAAAACATTATATGTTGTTGTTCATCTAAAGGTTGTATTTGTATTTTTATGTAATTAATTTGTAAATAAATGTATTTAATAAAAGTATACATTGCTTGGCTGATGTTTTCCCTAATACATCTTTCTTTCTTTTTTCCTTAAATCATATTTTTAGATGTTTGCCTGCGCCAAAACCCTGTACATCTCAGATACAGATAAGCGTAAACACTTTCGTTTGCTGCTTCGTCTGTTCCACAGTGGTGGGCAGGAGATTGGGTCTTTCCAAAGTGGACTTATTAAAGTCATTTCCAAACCCTCACAGAAGAGACAATCCATGAAGAATGCAGATTGTGAGTCAGTTTGTGACTGTGTGCAATTGTGTTTTGAATGAGAATTGACTGAGACTAGGCTCAGAAGACATCTACAATGGTGTTAAAATTATAAATAATACTTAATCATTATAATACAATAATACTTGGAATCTAAGACAATTTTAAATACAGCAATTCACATAACACATTGGAAATTGCTATCTCTTAAAACTAATCTCACCCTCACCTTCAGTAAAGAAGCATATTTTTTTCTGATAATAAACAATAAACACCTTAAATGACTGGCAGATTTTGCAGGTCCCTGAAATCACAGTGCATCATTTATAAGCAAAACATTTTATAAATTTAAATAGTGTTAATTGATTAAGTTTACTTTTTGGAATGCAAATATAATTTATAATAATTGGTGTGCCACCTTGACATCCCATGCAAGTCTCCAGGTTTACCACAACCATGACAAGGACAAACTGAAACTGAATGAGCTACTGGTCTGGTCTTTGTATATTTTCTGTTTCATTATTACTGTCCATGAACACTTGTCTTATCTTATTTTTTCCTATCTACATAATGCATACTTGTCTATATACTATGTGAAAAGTATTGTAACTCCAAGTCCTTGGACCATGTTCAATACAAGGCAGCTATCCAGCACCCAAAGAGGTTAAGCATTTGACCTTTGGCCACTTGATCCTAAAACATATGGTTAAGGGCATTTTCTATTGACATTGTGGGTCTTGTCTTGTCAGAAGAGCTCAGAAAAACAAAGATGTGCTGTAAATGTCTCAGTGGTGGCAAAGTGACGTTGAATTCCTCACTCTCTAGTGGAAAAGAGACACAATGAGATGAATTTTGTGACCAATAAAACAACAGGTTGCTTTACTACGGTATTCACTGTTGTTGGCATATGTAATTTGGCCGTATGTTTAACTTTGCTTGTGTCTCTATGTGTTTTCAGTGTGCATCTCATCTGGTTCAAGAGTTTCATTGTTTAATCGGCTGAGGTCTCAGACAGTTAGCACACGTTATCTTGCAGTGGAGGGTGGAGGCTTTGTGGCTAGTGCCAGACAGTGGACTGCTTTTACTCTCATTCTCGGTATGGAATGTTTCCTCTCTTTCTGGCTTTTCATACACTCACTTGTGATTGAAGATGTTCTGGTTGTATCATATATCATGCACACAATAATTCACATTATAACTCAGAGAGTTGGAAAAACTACTTAGCATTATATTAATCGTTAATTAACTAACCTTTAGTTTAATTAACATTAACAATAATTAATTAACCATTACCATTAATTAAACATTAATGGTATCATTACATTAACCATTTTATGTATCACTAACTTTCATGATCAAGGGAGACCAAAAAGATTTTATCACAAAAAAGTGATAAGAAAAATATGCACTAACTCCCGTTATTTCAGAAGGGTCAAATTATTGGGCTAAAGTTAAAGAAATTAACTACAGAAACCCTTCAACACATTAGTAAAAGCCAGAAGGATAGTGATGATTTTCGAAAGAAATCATGAAGGGAGATCACTTACCACAACATTTGGTGAAATTTGCATAGTAAAAAAATCAACAGTAAAAACCAGTTATGTTTTATAGTAAAAATAAGAGAGTTTCCATATGCAAACAATGTGGTGAGAACTCACAGAATTTGGATTAAAGGCTATGTGACCTTGGTAAAGTCAGCTGATGACCTGAATGTCCCCTCATATAATGACTTGAGTCCCAGCTGCAGGAAATGCATCCCCACATCATCATGTGCCCCAAAAGTTCAATATTTGTGTCAGAACAGAAATTTCCAGAGTCCTTCTGGGGCTTTTTGACAAACTTTTAGTTGACTGTCATGTACATTTTAGTGAGGAATGGCTTCTGTCCGGCCACACCACCATAGAAGCCTGGGTGATGGAGTGTTGAGGTTATGATGACCTCCTGTAAGGCTCCACAACAGGATCTCATTTATAATGACCCTTGGGTTCTTAGTTATCTCTATCTATCCTCTACCTGACCAATGCGCTTCATCCCTGATTATTTAGTTTTAATCTGGAAAGACAGTTGGTTGTTCCAAACCTCTTCTCCTTAAGAGTGATGGAGGCTACCATTCTCTTAAGCACTTTTAATGCTCCAGAAATATTCTTGTATCCTTCCCCAGATTTGAGCATGTCTACAGAACATTCTCTCAACCGCAAGGCTTTGTTTTCACTAAACATACAGTGCACCATCTACTCTGATACATTATGTAGACAGGTGTGTGGCTTTCCTACTTATGTTTAATTTAGAGGTGGACTTCAATTAAGTTGTAGAAGCACCTCAAGGATGTAGGATGCACTTGTAGCACTATAGGACTGTAAGAATTATAAGAAAACTATAGTTGTAGAACTATAAGAAAAAAGCTTTGCATTTTAAGATGAGTGTGAAATATAACAAACTGTGTAAAAGCTGAAAGCATCTGAAATATTTCCATCATAACTGAATGTATGTTTGTAATATGTAAAAAGTGATATATTTTTCAGAATGTTGCAATCATCTGCAGGCCAACATTGAATATTTATTTCTCTCTCTCTCTCTCTCTCTCTCTGAAGTAGAGGATCAGCAGACTGACCGCAGTGATTACTCTGTGTGTGAGAGTTACATCTGTTATGGCTGTGTGGTTCAGCTGGTATGCACAATTTCAGGAGTTGCATTGCCACCCATGGTATAAACTTTACTTCTTCTTGTTTAAAAGTTTCTGAATGCTTGAATTGTTTTACTGTTTGTTTTACCTGAATCAAACCTCACTCATTCACTCGTTCACTCACTCATCGTCTATATCGCTTTATCCTGTATTACGGTCGCGGGGGGCCGGGAGCCTATCCCAGAAGGCTTAGGGCACTAGGCCGGGTACACCCTGGACAGGATGCCAATCCATCACAGGGCACACACACACACAGTCACACACTCATTCAAACACTAAGGCAATTTGGGAATGCCCTTTAACCTAATCTGTATGTGTTTGGACTGTGGGAGGAAACCGGAGTACCCGGAGTTAACCCACCAAGCACGGGGAGAACATGCAAACTCAATGCACACAGAGGGGGGAATTGAGTCTGGCCGGGAATCGAACCCGAACCCTGGAGGTGCAAGGCAACAGTGATAACAGTGCTAACCATCTAACAGTGCCGCCTGAATCAAACCTATGGATAATAAAGTAAATGAACTGATTATAAATCCATGTGACTATATAGAAGAAAAAAATTGTAATTAAAAAAATCATAATCTTAAAAAGAATCCTTTTCTTTATGACTATCAGTCTCTCACAGCGTTGTGGAGGAATTTTGTCTGATTCTACTTTATAACACAGCTTTAGTTCATTGAGGCTTTTGGACATTCGCTTTTGCACAGTTCTCTTAAAGTCCCACCACAGCATTTCAATTTGATTGAGGTCTGGACTTTGAATAGGCCATTGCAAATCTTGATTCTTTTATTTTTCAGCCATTCTGATGTAGATGTACTGGTGTGCTTCAGATCATTGTCCTGTTGCATGACCCAGTTTCTACCAAGCTTTAGCTGTCAGACAGATCGCCTCACATTTGCTTCTAGAATTTTCTGGTATACATAGGAGGTTATGATCGACTTATTAACAGCAAAATGTCCAGGTCCTGTGGCTGCAAAACAAGCCCAAATTATCACTCTTCCACAGTAGTACATGACAGTGGGTTTTCTTTCCGTTTCTGCTAAAATGCTGTTTGGGGGGCATTAAGACCTCCTCTTTGGTCTCACCTGCCCACAGAACATTGTTCTTAGAAGCCTTGTGGTTTGCAAATGGAGTTTTTGAACCTCATTCATGCTTCCAGGATTTTTCGACAGAAGGCTGGCAGCCCTTCCAACTGTCATGGATTTTAACATTTAACATGCTCAGTGAGGCTTGTAGGGTCTGTGTAGCTCTTGGGTTTCTTTTAATCTTTTATTTCTCTGGGCAACTCTCTTTAATGCTTTTCAATTAAAACCTTTTCCAGCTTGATGTGCAGCAACATTTAATTCTCTAAGACCATTGCATATGATTTTCGATCTTGCCATTGTGCTAAACACACCCTGAATACTACAGACCAGCAAACTGCCAAAACATCTGCTTTTGTAGAGGTCTGCACACCTGCTGATGATCAGTTAATCAAGGTCTGCTGATTAGCAGCACCTGGCTACAACTTACCCTCATAAGTTAGTACTGCACTACAAATGTTTTTTCATTTGTCTTCATTTTTGTTAAATAAATAATTCCACAGTGAAAAACGTTCTATATTATATGTTGATGTTCATCATGGGTTGTATTTGCCTAAAACTCAATAAAAATCATCTGACCATAGTGGGTTTATGTTTTTACAGAAAAGCACATCAAATTAAATAAGGGGGTACTTTTTAACTTTTAAACATGCTGCAGTATACTGGTTATTGAATCATGATCAGCTGTTTAGAGTGGAAACAGCTACAGGGAAAAAAAGTTATTTCTTAGTTTGGCAGGTGCTGAGCCATCTGTACTGCCTGATTGATAGAAGGACGATAAATAGTTTATATTTAGGGTGATAGGTATAATTGATAATGCAGGCATAATTTTTTGTAATTTTTTGGTGAATGCTGATGAGTCATTTCACCACATGCTGCAGCATTTGGCAGTCTGTTGTATAATAGCTGCTCTACCAAACTAAGAGGCGTTGAAGACGGTCTCAATGGTAACAGCAATACAAGTTCACATATATCTTGGAGCACAGATGGGCCTTTTATATTCTCTTCAGAAAATATAAATGCCTATATGTAATACCCTATGAATTAGCATAAGCAGCAGTTTCATTTGCCATCTCCAACCTCCTCAATAGGAGAACCTGTTCACCTCATTTATGTAGTTATCCAATCAGCCAAGCATGACAGCATGTGAGTGTGGCTATTCACACAACATAGCCAATCTACGCGGTAGTTTACGGTAAATACACAGAGTATGCGGAATGGGCTTGCTGCATTTACAAAGCACCCAAATCCTCATAAAAATTTTTTTTTAAAAACGTGCGACACAAGCAAACAGAATGGCTTACTCCAAAAAACAGTATGTAACTTTTGAAAACTGAACCTTGAAGGATGTATGGACAGATCATTGTAAGTTTATTCTGCCTATGGGAAGTTTAAAACCAGTTTGTCTCATAAGTTCATTCATGGTGCTAATTAAAGCAGTAATGTGTAGTGACATTATGAGATTAAACACAGGTTGTTAGAGCAAACATTTCCACAGCAGTTCAAGGTGAGAGCATGGTAAATATCTGTTGTACTGGATTTAATAATCGACTTTAAACAGGGAATGTATTTGGCTGACGACTAAAGAAGTACAACTTAGCGTAAACAAGGTATAAGATACTCAACCTTACCAAATGTTATTTATTTGTATTAATAAGTACCCTGTCCAGTATGTACCACGCCTCGTGCCCTAAGTCTCCTGGGATAGGCTCCAGGCCCCCCACGACCCTGAATTCAGGACAAAGCGGTATGATGAGTGTATTAATAAGTTAGGTAGAGAGTTCTCCTGTACAGAAAGACAGGCAGACATCTATGTGGGCTTCAACCTGAAATAATTACATTACTGATTATATATGCACAAAGATAGAGTGCGAGAGTCAAAAGTTAGTACCCCCCTTTTATCCTATGCTTTTTTTGTGTAAAAGCATAATAAAAATGATCTGATTGTACTTGGTGGCAGTATTATGCAAAATACAACCTCAGACAAACAACAACAACTGTGTTCACTGTGAAATTATTGATTTAACAAAATTGAAGCCTAAAAGAAAAAATGCATGTGGGCAATATTAATTACCACCTTACTGTTTCCACAAGATTAAAGATGGTGAGTTGCAGCCAGGTGCTGCTAATAATCAGCCTATTATAAATTAATCATCAGCAGGTGTGTAGACCTTTATAATAGCAAAATGTTTTGCTGGTCTGGAGCATTCAGGTAAGTGTTAACGTTATGCTAAAAGTGAATGACATAAGCAATGGTCTTAGAGAAGCAATTGTTGTTGCACATGAATCTGGACAGGGTTATTAAACCATTTCCAAACAATTTGGAGTTAAATGTTCTACAGTGAGAAAAAGTATTCAAGTGGAAAGCATTCAAGATAGGTGCCAATCATCCCAGGAGTAGACAACACAGGAGCTACATCTCATATTAAACAAAACAACATTTCATCAGAAACAAGTCTCCTGTCCAGCACTGCAGTGGAGGGGTGATGATTTGTGGTTGTTTTGCAACCACAGGATCCGAGCACCTTGCAGGCATTGAGTTGACCATGAACTCCTCTGTATACCAGAGTATTCTAGAAGCAAATGTGAGACTACCTGTCTGATAACTAAAGCTTGGTCAAAACTGGGCTGTGCAACTGGACACTGATCCAAAGAACACCAGTAAATCTGTATCAGAATGGCTGATAAATAAAAGAATCAACATTTTGGTAGTCCATTGTCAAAATCCAGACCTCAACCCAATTAAATGTCGTGGTGGGACCTTAACAGAGCTGTGCATAGGTGAATGTCCAAAAACCCTAATGAACTGAAGTGATGATGTAAAAAAAAAGAATGGGCTTCCACAAGAATATGGGAGACTGATGAGGTCATGCAGGAAATAATTGCTTCAAGTTATTGTTGCTAAAAGTGGGTCCAGAAGCTATTGAATCATGGGGGGTACATAGTATTGCTCACATGTTTTTTTAAGTTTGTTGTTGTTTGTTTGTTTTTGGCATCATTGCTGTTAAATACATAATGGCACTGTGAAAAAAGCTGTTTGACTGAGGTTGTATTTCTGATAGTGGTTGTAATACTGAGAACAGCTACGATCAGATGATATTTTTACAAAGAAAATACAGAGAATAAAGCCTTTGGCCATATAGTGTATCCATTAATATGAGGTATTTATACTCAATTATCACATTGTGTCTAACTTGCACTATCTTTGCTCTTTATAAGGTGATCCGTAAGGTGAATAAGCAGCATGCATGCCTGGATATAGATGAGCCAGTGTCCCAGCTTCATAAATGTGCGTTTCAGCTCAGAAACAGCAAGCACATGTACCTCTGCCTCTCCAATGAAAAAATCTTACAGTACCAGGTAAAAAGACACTCTGATTGCACAACAGTTAAGGGACATACAGTACATGATGCACATGATACATTTATGGACTAGAAACTAGTTATAGCTCGGTGTCAGGCTGCTGACTGGGAGGTCACTTAGATACCTACATAGACCTTTGGCAAAGAAATAAAATATGTCAATGTCTGTTCAACTTGCATGTTTATATTTAACATTTTACATGGAATTCCAGTACAAGTCTGTTGGATCTTGACTTCAGTTGTGTTGTTCAGTTGGCAAATCGTTCCATAGGGCCAAAATCATAGGCACAGGTGACATAACAGAGTTTTAAATCTGTCTGTCCTTTTGAGAAAACATTGTACAAGCTGCCAGGGATTTTCAATCACCACAAAATGCACTACTGAAAATAAAGCTGTTGTCTTGGGCCGATACATTGCTGACTTCTGGGAATTAAAGTCAACACAGTTTTGAAAAGTTTGTAGCTCCAACTTAGAAAAATAATTGCTGTGGCTACTGTCTTCAGTACTAGCTTTCTCAAAAGAGGCCAGCACAGCACATGGAAGCCAGCCTGAATCTGACAAGGCTTGTTATGTCTGCCACACTTTACAATGACAGGATTCTTAGTGAATCTAGTCTATGTCTGTGGCCTGTTTCAATAATAGAAAACCATTTTCGGAGTTAATGCAAAGGAAAGTGGATATGTCCTAAATATCTACTCCTTATTGGGGGCATATAGAAGACAGACATATAGGAGAAGTATGATGCCACTGACTATAAGGGAACAAGGCAGCTAGTGTGCAACTGTGTAGCTAAAGAGAGGGTGATATGTAACAGTTTGAACTTGAACGCCTGCCTCTGAATATCTATGGTGTTCTGGGGTGAAGATGACATGAAAATAAATGCAAATAACCTGTATTCAATATGTAGTGTTGGATATAAAGTCCTTGTAATGTAATTGAGATTCAGGCAGGTGGTCTGCCAAAACCCAAGCTTAAGTTGGTCAGACAAAGTTTTGAAAATCAAATAAACAATTCTGATTATTTTAAAAAAAAATGCACCAATTCCATACTGTACCTATTCACCCATATTACTGTTTTCACTTATACAGTCTGGCAGATATTTTTTCTTTATGGCCTCTCTAAATTGAATTTTAAATGTTGTGAGCAAAGTCAAGTCTTTAGCTTGAATTCAAGGGGTTGGAAGAAGGTGTGGTTTTAACCATTCAGGAATTACAGCCATTTTCACATGTGCACACACGCATACACAGATTTTGGGGGGTTTATAAAAATGGCTGGCAAACAGTTGCATGTCCAGGTATAGACTGTTCCTTCATTACTCCATGACTTAACAAGAAGAGAAAAGTCCTGGAGGTGGTGGAGTATGGAGAGTTCAAGTGAAGATGGCCATCATGGATGAAGAAAAAAAACATTAGAGAGATAGCAAAAACATTGTGAGGGGCCAATACAACAGTTTGGAACATTCTTAAACATAAGGAATTTACTGGCAAACTCAGTAACAGCAAAAGGCCTGGAGGACCACAAGAGTAAACTAAATTGGATGACTCTAGAATTCTGTCAGTAGTGAAGAAGAACCCTTTTACAAAATTTTGCCAAACTAAGAACACTCTTGAAGAGGTAGGTATGTCATTGTCAAAGTCTACAGGCAAACAACAGAGTTATGAAGTAAATACAGATGCTTCACAATACAGCACAAACTACTGGTAACGCTCAAGAACAGAAAGGCCAGATTAGACTTTACCAGAATATATTTTTTAAGGAATAGCTTATGATCCAAAGCATACCATATGATCTTTCAAATATGGTGGAGCCAATGTTATGGCATAAGCATGTATGGCTGCCAGTGGAACCAGATCACTGGTGTTTATTGATGACCTGACTGCTGACTAAAGTAGCAGAATGTAAGCCAGAAATGTATGGGGCTATACTCAGATTCAGCCAATGCTGCAAAATTATATTGGATGCCAAATCATACTGCAGATGGATAATGACCCGAACCACCTAAGGAATAGAAATGGTATATTATTCACTCGACAAATCAGTCACATGCTCTCAACTTAAACGAGAATGCTTTTCACTTACTGAATACAAGACTGAAGCAGAAAGACCCATAAAAAAGCGCAGCTGATGGCAGACTGAGTAAAGGCCTGGAAAAGCATCTTGATAGAAAGCGTTTAGCATTTGGTCATGTTCATGGGTTCCAGACATCAGGCAGTCATTGACTGCAAATGATTTTAAATCAAGTATTAAAAGCAATCCTCATGTTTGTAATTCTGTTTGTGTTTTTGTGTAAAAATGCCTATATTTTCTGAATGGTTAATGCCACACTTTTTCAATTCAGTTCAATTCAGTTGTATTTATATATCGTTTTTAACAGTTGTCATTGTTGCAAAGCAGCTTTACAGAATAAAAATATGGAAATGAGTTTTGATTAAATATGCATAAATTATAATTATCAGATTATCCCTGATGGCAGGGATAAACTCCCTGAAATAGCAATAGGAAAAAAACTGAGAGGACGCAGACTCAATGGGGAACTCGTCCTCATTTGGTTGATATCTGTCATCAACAATTAAGTGTAACAGGAGAGGTGTTCAAGTTAATATGGAGTCCACGTTAATTATTGGGGGCTCAGGTACAATTGAGGAATTGCAGTCCTTAACTATTGAGAAACTGCAGTCACGGGCCATTAGAGAACAGCTGTCTGTACCAGCCAAGTCCAAGACCATCTTCAAGGTCAAGTGGAACTATTCCTAATCACCACACGCCTCCCGAGCAGACCACATAGGGCCTCCATGCAATCAGATCTTCAACCAATAGTGGGGAACCAGGATGAGTCAGACAGGTCCGAGGGCAAGGGGAGGTTTCTGGATCACTGGCAGCTCAGGAGTGCCACATGTAGCTCAACAGAGAGAAGAGAGAGAACATTTAGGTATGGTCACAGTCACAGTGTATAAGATGAATATATATTTAGTGCAGAGTGCAAACACAGACTCTCTGGGATGTAAAGCAACCAGTCCCTCCAGCATCAACACACCTGAGTGATCAATAAGAGTCGGGGAAGACAGTATCCAAACCTACCAGTTCACCAGAATACTGTACGCCCACAAGTCTGCCAGATTTGCACCTTTACCTGCATCCTTTGATCAAAGTAGGTGTGGCTGATGATAAGACACTGGCAGTTCACTCAAGAACTGTGGCACGAAACCATTTATTGCTTTATAGGTCAATAGTAGTATTTTAAAATCAATGTGAAATTTCACTGGGAGCCAATGCAGTGCGGATAAGATAGGTGTTATGTACTCTCATTTTCTGGTTTTAGTGGAGTCTGGTTGCAGCATTCTGGACTATAACTGGAGCTTGTTCATGCACCTAGTAGAACATCCAGACAGTAAGGCATTAGAGTAATTCAACCTAGAGGTGACAAAAGCATGAACTAGTTTTTCTGCATCATGTAGTGACTATATTCCTTATCTTAGCAATATTTCTAAGATGAAACAATGCTATCCTTGTGACATAATCTACATGGGCTTCAAATGAAATACTAGAATCTATAATCACAAGGTCTTTTACTGCTGCACATGATGAAGCATAAAGGCCATCCAGAGTCACTGTGTGATCAGAAAGCTTACTTCTAGCTACATGTAGTCCTAGTACCAGAACTTATGTCTTGCCAGAATTAAACAGAAGGAAGTAATTAGCATCTAGTGTCTGATGTCCTTAACGCATTCCCCAGCTTTATTAAGCTGGTGTTTCTCATCTGGCTTTGCCAAGACATACAACTGTGTGGTCAGTATAACAGTGGCAATTAACAAACCACTTAAATTAAAGATTCAAGATTCAAGATTCAAAGAACTTTATTAATCCCAGAGGGAAATTGCTCAAAGCTAATAATCTTGACTTTGTATACATCTTGAGTGATTAATTGCAAATTCCACATGGTGGTGTGCAGAGGCCAAATGGCAAAAAACGTATCTCTCACTCACTCATCGTCTAATCACTTAATCCTGTATAAAAAGTTACATGGGGCCTGGAGCCTATCCCAGGACACTTAGGGCACAAGGCGGGGTACACCCTGGACAGTGTGCCAGTCCATCGCAGGGCACACACATAGACGCACTCACACACTCATTCACATACTACAGGAAATTTGGGAATGGCAATTAGCCTAATTGGCATGTCTTTGGATTGTGGGAGAAAACCAGAGCCCATGGAGGAAACCCACCAAGCTTGCGGAGAAGATGCAAACTCAGTGCACACAGACCCAAAGTGGGAATCAAACCCTCGATCCTGGAGGTGCAAGGCAACAGTGCTAACCACTACACCACCATGCCGTCCTCCAAAGACTTGTCCCAAAATTTATTGGCTTGACTGTAAACCTGACTGTAATTTCATAGAGGCAACATACTAGCTCCAGAAAGCATTACTCACTACTCGTCTGCTACGAGCATAACACCATATCCTGGCAAACTAGAAAGTAAACTGAAGCACTGTCAGCAATGTTGAAGTCAATGTTCCCTAATGCCTGACTATTACACATGTACCTGCATTTTAGCTAACCAGTTGAGAATGAACAGCACAAATATTAGCAAATAGAATAATTAAAATGTTGCTGTTCACATAAAACATATATTTTAATCAGGGATTTTTCAATTATGGCACAAAAAATTGCCTGATCCTTTTGTACATATTGAAAAAACTGTTTGTAGGCTTGTCTATGTACACATGGCAAGTGGTTCAATAACTCTTTTTATTTGCATTTTTCTTCAGGCGTCTCCATGTCAAAAGGAGAGCAATCGAGAGCTGTTGAATGATGGTTCATGTTGGACAATCACTGGTACAGAAGTTGTTGAGTACACCTTCAGTGAAAGCCTGACCAGTATCCAAACAGTCATCAGCCCTGTCCCTGTAATTAATGGACTGGAGGTCAGACCTGTTCAATAAACCATTTTATTAATCTTATAAGGCCTATTTATATACAGTATTAAACCTAACTTGAATTTGCCTGTTATGTCACCCACTTTTCCCACAAACTTAATCTTCCATAATTCCATGCCTTGAACAAACAATTACTTCCCACATTATCCACACAGATTATGTTCACTTAGCAGATATATTTGTAATCACATGCTTCCATTAAATATCTTTTTTTATGATATCAATGGAAAGACTCAGTCCTGCCCATGATTTCCCATGATGGGTTTTTAAATACAGTTCCTTGCAAAAGTATTCAGACCCCTTGAACCTTTCAACATTTTGTTACATTAAAAATACAAATGTATTTTATTGTGATAGACCAACACAAAGTGGCACATAATAACGTAAAGTGGAAGGAAAATGGTAAATGGTTTCAAAGTTTTTTATAAATAAAAAACTGAAAAGTGTGGCAGTCATTTGTATTCAGCCACCTGTACAGAGATGTTCAGAAGCAGGGAAGCTGATCACTGTTGATAAAAAGATTGAGGCAAATACAGGGCAATCTTAGAATAAAAGCTGTTCCCTTTCAAAAGCTACACTCAATGCTGCGAGAAAACAATATGGGAACATGTTTTTGTGTTACCGGTTATGAAGCATGTGTGTATCAAACACGTCAAATTTTGGCTATATATAACCTCGGTTAGGTGATGTCATCTGATGAAGTGCACCTGCAGGTTATAAATAGGAGTGAACCGGAAACATCGTCAGATCTTTTTGTCTTCTGGACTGGTAAATTGTGTTTGCGCGTGTGTGTAAACCAGCAAAGGTAAGAAAATCTTTCACTCACCGATATGGCTGAGCTTCAAGCGAGATGTGTCCCTCCGTGTGGTAATCCCATCTCGGAGGGCGATCTCCACTCTTACTCTTTCAAGTGTTTGGGGGCAAGTCACACTGTCCTCTGGCTTCAAGGAGAGTGTGAGCACTGCAACCTTCTCCCGATTAAAGTGCTTCGCGCGCATTCCTGGGGCTCGCGCATGGATCTGGCAGACATGCACGAGACGGATTCTCCCCTCCTCTCTCTCGCGCTCTCGCCGGATCGGGA
>JAQMYL010000036.1:25798488-25814043 GCA_030014365.1 Clarias pachynema
ATTGTGTGAAGTCAGAAGAGTTCAAAAGACTCATTTACCAATTGGCTGGATGGACAACAGACATGAATGTTAAAATCAGAATCAATATTTAGTTATATAGCACCTTAGCAACCTTAGTTGAACCAAAGTGCTTCACAGCATTAAAATGAATGACAATAAAATGGCAATAAAATAACAATGAAGTATTCAAAACATATAAAATTATTAAATACCAAAAGTCATTCTAAATAAATGAGTATTGAGTTAGTTTTGCTTTAAACAGTGTAATATTAAGTAACTCAGGTTGGATGGCGTTTCAAAGGAGTGATTCCCTCCATTGTTTGCACCTTGACCGAGAGACCACTAGTAAGTTTTGGTTAACAGAATGTAAAGCTCTACTTTGTGGCTAAAAGCTTAATGTCTCACACAAGTAAGAAGGAGCCAGGCATTTAATAACAATAAAAACAAACATCAAAAGTTTAAACTGAACCCGGAACCAGTGGAGAGATTGCAGGATTTGTGTGATGTGATCATGTTTACAAGTATTAGTCAGCATACGAGCCTCAGCATTCTGCAAAAGTTGTAGGCGAAGCAGACGAGCTTGAGTGACTCCAATATAAAGTGCATTGCAATAATCTAGCCTTGATCTAATAAAAGTATGAGTGGCTTTCTCCAGGTCACTCCGATTCAGAAAAGGCTTGCCCTTTGCGAGGAGGCGAAGATGGAAAAAGCCTGCCTTGACAACAGAGTAAATGTGTGTCTGAAAGTTTCAACTGCTGTCTAAACTCACCCCCAAATGTTCAAATGCTTGGCCAAAATGAGGGACCGAGAAGTCAAGACCAGCAGCAACAAAACTGTGAAGGTTGGAGGTCCCAAACAGAATACATTTCCGTTTTAGTCTTATTCACATAGAGCCAATTCTGTGACAGCCAAAGTTTGATTTCATGCAAACCTGTGGATAGATCCAAAGTGTGTGGATAGATTTAAGTGCATCAGAAGAATTTGGCATAACTGGCAGATAGATTTGTAAATCATCTGCATACAGATGAAATGAAGCATTGTGCTGAAATAATCTACCCTAATAATAGCATGAACAAAGAAAACAAAACAGAGCCCTAAATGGAACCCTGTGGAACACCACAGGTCAAAAGGACTGGGGAGGAAGAGAGATCACCAATCATAACAGGCTAACTTGTTGTGCCAGACATGTCCGGAAATTGAGTGATCAAAAGCTGCGGTGAGAGTTTTTTTTATTTTTTATCAAAGGACAGGAGACAGGACATTCTGTACTTTCAGTAGAGCAGATTCAGTGCTATGACATAAGCTTAATAAAATTCTAAAGCTGGATTGGAATTCTCTACAATATGATTTAACTCTAGAAAGATTGAATAGAGATTGGATAGAGACAACTTTTTCTAAAATCTTAGATATAAAAAAAAAAAAATGAGACAATAGTTAGACAATATAGGCAGGATCAGCAATGAGAAATAAGACAGTAGACAATACTGCAGGATCAAGATTGGATTTCTTGAGAAGAGGCCTGACCACAGAATGCTTAAAGACTGGGACAAACCCCAAACTTAGGCAGCTGTTAATAAATGAGGGGAGACATGGCCCCATTGGGTTAAAAACCTGTTTCAGCACCTGCATGGAATAATGTCCAAAGGAAAGTTAGTTGGGGATGACTGCCGGGCCATCTCAGAGAGGAGAGATAGGGACACTGGCTCAAGTTTGACCTCACAAGTTGACCTTGTTACATGTTTCAGAACATGGTTTTCTAACAGACTGAATTGTATTAAATAACCCCCCTGGAACAATTACAGCTGTAAATGACATTTAACAAATACATACATTTAGCTTCTTTAACTGCATTTTGATGGTCAGAAAGACTATCACGTAGTTTACCCAGTGATACATGTAATTTGTCCTTCTTCCACCTGTGCGTGACTTGTCTGCAGAGGGTCAGGTTTGGTTTTCATTGGTCTATCCTTGTAAACAGGTGGAGTACAGGTGTAAATAAAATCTACTGTAAACAAATGAGAAGCTAGATGCTTATCCTAGTATGCAACCCTCCCGACTGAGTGGTCATAGTAGCCTTTTGTGAAGCCCCTAGTGGCGAGGAGGTATTGGACACAACTAAATTAGGGAGAAAATTGTGGAGATGGATACTGAAAATCCATGTGCCATTTTAAGGTCCGGGGTGTGGCCATGTTGATACTTAGGGTCATTTACTGATTGTGTGAAGTCAGAAGAGTTCAAAAGACTCATTTACCAATTGGCTGGATGGACAACAGACATGAATGTTAAAATCTCCACAGATAAGCAAACTGTCATATGCTGGCATTAATTCAGAAAGTAACTGAAAACTCAGAGATAAAGTAATTTTTATATTTAGTGGATGATAGACAGTAGCACACAGGATATGCAAACTAAATCAAAACCAGTTCTATTACTTGGACTTGGACTACAACACTCACGGTTCACCTGATTACTGATTGAACAAACCTAGACTTAATCAACATTACATTTATCACATTCACAAATAATGAAAAAAAAATTATTATTGCCTGTATTTATTGCACCTGCTGTACCATGCTATCTGATCAAAAACTTCTGGTTTTGACTGTCATTTGTTTAAATTATTTCAGATAGTCTCCTAGCTCTTGAATTGATTGTTTGCCTGATCTCTTGCTTGTGTTTAACTTGATTTCTGGTTCATGATTTGAATGTTTGTTTTAATTCATAAATAAATAAACATACACACCCAATTACCATCTGACATTATTATTAAGCCTGTTTTTTAACTCATTTAATGCTAATTTTTAACATTTATTTCTAGAAAAAATATATACAAAAAGGTTAAACTGTTACTACTTAAACTTGTTATATATTAAAAATGAAAATGTTTGGCTTTTTCGAACAAAATGTTTTAATCATGATTTCCTTTTAACTTTATTTACACTCAAGAGCAGAAACAGTGTGTTCCCGCCACAAAGTGTTTTTTTCATCCTCTGTGTTGCTTTAAGCCCCATTGGTAGCAGTGCAATTGCTAAGCAACTTGACTTGATAATTGTCCTGGTGTGAATATTCACCAGGAAAGAGATTCAATTCATGGTGGTTTAGAGACTTTTGATGGCTTTGAGTTGATAGCTACCACACTAGTCAATATTTGGTTTTTTTTTCTTGACTTGTTCTGTGTCTTGAACTCTTCACCTGCAGTACATCCACATATTCTTTCAGTAACATTTAGCATCTAGTTGGAGTTCTGCGGATTGTATCACCGCCAGCTGTTGCACATCATGATTCCCTTTGAAACCTCAAAATTGTTGATTTCAGGAAGCTGGATGTGCTTCCAGATAGTCATAGAGTGTACTTTGACATCATAATGCCAAAAAAAACATTGCAGGATGTCTGATTTCATTGTCGTTATTGGACTAAATGAATATGAGTTAACAGGGAGATGCACAGACAGCTGGGAGAAGCTCTGGTACAATAGTATTAAATGTCGAACTAAAATCGACAGACAGGATCCTGTCCTAGGTTGACTGTGTTATCTATAGATACGTTTCGCCCTATATGCAAACTATTGAGGCTAAACAACTGTACTCTAAGAAGCATTCTGCTAATGAGAACTGTGCTTATTTCTGGAAAGGCCTTAGACAACCAGAAACCTAAAGCCTTCCACTTCGTTAATGGCTTATGTCTAGTCAATGACCTGAATGAGTTCTACTGTCTTTTGAAAGACAAAAGGACTTTTCTTACATCCATGCTGATTCTTGCCATTCACACCAGCTCTCCAGGTTCAACTCGGCCACCCTATCTAAAGCCCAGGTCAATTCCCAGCTGCTTACCTCAGAGAAACATCATCCTACTCACACAAAAAGCACTCAACATTCAGTAGAGGAATGTTAACAGCCTGTTCAAAAGACAAAATCCATGAAAAGCAGCTGGACCAGACTCTGTCTCTCCCTTCACCCTGAAGCACTGTGCTGACCAGCTGTCTCCTGCATTTACTGACATTTTTAACACCTCTCTGGAAACATATCACATTCCAGCCTATTTTAAATCTTCCACCATTATCCTGGTCCCAAAAAAAAAGGACAACAGGAATTAATGACTACAAATATGTTGGCCCGACCTCTGTGTAAATGAAGTCAATTTACGCCTTGTGGTGTCCTATCTCAAAGACGTTATAGACTCACTCCTGGACCCCCTCCATTTTGTCTACAAAAAGAGACAAAATAGAGAAAAAAGTGGCCCCTCACTCTCCAGGAAATTATGCCCGGATTCACTTTCAACACCATAAACCCAGCCCTGCTGCAAGACAAGCTCTCCCACGTTAGCATACCAGACTCTATCTCCATCACAGCCCTCATGCCAGAAAGTAAGTGGCATGTAAAGCTAGTCACCATCAGCATTGTTTCTCCTTTACTCTTCTCTCTGTATACAAAGAGGTACACCTCCTGTCATCAGTCCATTCAGCTCTTAAAGTTACTGACACCACTCTGATTGGGGTCATCTCCAAAAGTAATGAGTCTGACTACAGATGTACAGATTAATCCTCTGCCGACCTGGTGTGGAGTAAACAACTTGGGGCTCAACACCCTAAAAATAGTTTAGATGCTAGTGGACTTTAGAAAGAACTTACCCCAACTCACCCTGTGTGGCTCCCCAATCAGGATTGTGGAGTACTTAAACTTTCTGGACACCATCATTAACCAAAACCTCATGTGTGAGCTTAACATCAGCTCCCACAACTCCCACAGCAACTTAAGAATTTCAACTTGCTCCAGTCAGGTACATTTCTATGTTGTCATTATTGAGTCTACCCTACCTTCCTCCACCACTTGATATGCTGCCTTCACTGCCAATGACACAAATAGACTGCAGCATAATATTCACTGTGCTGAGAGAGTGTTTGGCTGCAGTCTTCCATCACTCCAGGAATCATAGGGCACCAGGACACTTAATCGACTGGGCAAGATTGTGGGTAACCCCTCCCATCCTGGACATAAACTTTTTGAAATATTACCCTCTGGAAAGTGGCACCGGTCAATCAGAACCAAAGCTAGATGACAAAAACAGCTTCTACATACAGTATCTGTGGTTGCCTTAATAAACACGGTCCAACACCCTCAGTTACAGACTTATTAATGTAATGTTTTACATTAACGTTACTTGCCTGGTCACTTGCATTATATATACATTCTGCACTACCTTGGCCTACCTGCTTTTTGCACACTGTACAGACTTTTTAACTTAACATATGCATATATTCAATGTAGATATCATTTCTCCAAAACAAATTTCTAAAATAAATTCCTTGCATATGAAAATGTACTGAAAAAACAGATTCTGATCCTGAAATGATTACACTTCCACATGTCTATTTTACTGTTGGTTGGTGTTCATGATGATGAGCTGACCTAGACAGCATACATATGTATTGTCAGTGTCAGCCTCAGTGCCGCATATCTGACATGCATAATGGATGCATAATCCTCTTGGTCAATTTGTTTGAAAAGTAAAATGATATCATCTTCAAACATGATATCATCTTTTGCTGCTGAATTATTACAAATACCATATGGAGAAGAAAAAGCATGCCCACTACTTTGACCACTACAACAAGTTCTCAAAAAATATCAGGTTTGAATTTTACCCATTGGTTAAGAGGTCACCCTTGTACAGTCTGGACAAACATAATCCTACCACTTAAATCATGATACAGCCTACGCTTAATGCATGCAAGCAGCATTGACTGTCCAAGCTCACCCCTATACATCTGACCTGAAACACACCAACCAAACCTGCCAAAGCAAGAAGTGGATATAATATCTGACATCTGTTCTCTGGTGCTGCTTTTATGAACATGGTTACAAGGAAGCATCGAAACATAGCTAGGTTTAATGTTTGATGCTAGGTGCTAAACATACTGTACATATTACATGCTCTTTTTATCTCATAGAGGAAAAGCAGGGGACAAAACAGCAATAATTATTAGCAAGATTATTATCTGGGGGTTTTTTGTCTTTAGTTGTGGGTACGATTGGACAGCCTCCACTTTCTTTTCCTGTAGTTTTAGCAGACCACGTCCGATCCTATACCCGAGGTACTGTGCCTCAATCAGCCCCCAATTGACATCTGTTTGGGTTTGCCATGAGCTCCACCTTCTACAACTTTTTGAGTACCTTCTTCAGGTAATGGAGATGATCCTTCAAGCTATGTGATAGAATAATTACCATCTAGATTAACAGCAACATAGTGGCAATGGTGGCAAAGGACGATGTCCTTTACTCATTGAAAAGTAGCTGGGGCACCATTCAGACTGAAGAGCAGAACCCGGTACTGCAATTGTCTCTGGTCAGTGCTGAATGCGGTTTTCTCCTTAGCCTTTTGCATAAGGGCTACCTGCCAGTAACCCTTCATGACATCTAAGGTTGAAATGAATTGGCTTCCCCCAGTCGATCTACAAGATCATCCACATGAGGAAAGGGTGTAAGCGTTCAGAAGGAATTTAGCCACAGGAAGGCGGATCGGCCTGTCAGGCTTGGGCAAGGTCACAATGGTTTTGTACCATGGGCTCATTGATTCCTTTATGATGCCATGTTGGAGCATGCTTTCAATTTCGGCATTAATGGCATGACGGCAGGTTTCCAGGGATTAGTATAGGCACTGTAGGACAATTGTCGGGCTGGGTTTTGGATGAGCCACAAATCTGGTACATTGAAGAAGGTTCAGTGAAGAACACATTTTTAATTGTTTCACTAGCTTGCTCAGCTTCTGATTCTAAATGGCATCAATTCATCTCCACATTGTAACAGCTCATGGCCCTCCTTGGCAAATGAAAGAGTGGCAAGAGCTGAGATGTACGGTATCGGTTCAATCCAATATTTTAATAAATTGACACGATACAGCTCAGTGCTTTGGCACTTACCCGGCTGTTGCAGTCTGTAATTCACTGGCCCGACTCTTTCCATTACTGTGAAAGGCCCCTGTGAAAGGAATTTACATGTGGAACCAGGGAGCAGTAGGAGCACTTGATTGTAACTTCCATGCAGACCAGTTATACTTTTTGAGCCATCTGAATGTGTTGTTTCACAACTGGGAGAACACAGTTAATCTTTAACATACCGAACCACTGCTCTGAAGGGTGCGGGCTGCTCCTCCCATGCTTTCCTTGACACATCCAGCAGACCGTGGGGCCTCCGTCTGAACAGCAGCTCAAAACCAGTGGAGGCGTGAGTCTGTGGGGGGTGGTCCATCAGCTTCACTCCTTCACACCTCAATCTCAATCATCTAAAATCAGCAGTGTTGCTTCTGTAGCTGTGTGAAGCCACATTATAGATAATGACTTGCCATGGCAGTCGTGCAGCCGGTTCTTTTCTGAGTATTCAGAAGAAACGTGGAGGATTCTTTTCCGATAGCCGCCACTTCTTATGGGCGCATTTCTTATTCCAATGTGCCCACCATCTCTCACATCATCGCTGGTTGCATCATGCCTACTGTCTTCCTCTCCTCTTTTGAGAGGGAGCAAAGCAAACTGTAAGTCTGTAAATATGAAAGAAGTGAGATGCGTCAGCTGGAGCCACCTGACCGCAATCAAACTTAGGCGGTCCAGCTGAGCTCTGGTGCAGTGTGTGGAGTGCAGCTTGTGTCTTGAAGAGGCCGGAATGTGCGGGAATTTCAGTTTTGAGAAGATCATAACTTTCCGTTGCTTTGGCAAAGGGAGAGAAATATGCATGACAAAGGTCAGGAACTTTTGAGTGAAGCACTGTCAGTGAGACAAATCAGGTCAGGGGGTTAAAAGATGGGCTAAAAAGAGTAGGCTGTAGTTGAACCTAACTTAGGGTCCTTTCAGTAAACAGACCAACCAGGAAGTTACCTAGAGAGTTTAATTGCAGGACTTGACTTAAACTCATCACTTATGTCATATGTCCAGGAAACACAGACACCAATTCACATTATTCTGAGAGAATTTGTCAGTTTCAAAAGACTCATTGAACATCGCAGAGGACCCCAGACAAACATAAATTTTTAAAAGCCTTTGCCACATAAATCCAGATATATGCAGTAGGAATAAAGAATGAGACTAGATAGGATGCTTTTAAGATCTTTCACTGGTCGGGTCTGTATTGGTGGCATCTGATGTAGAGGAGTCATGGTCCAGGGCAGGGTATGAGAAAAAGTTATAGATTGGCCATTTAGATTTCTTGTCATGCCCATTACTTAGCACCTCCCTGGGTAAGTTTCAAAAGCTACCGAGAATAAAAAAGAAAAAGGGAAATTCTTAACATCAAAATATTTTTGTCACAGATCAGAAAACATTACCAAATTAAATGTTAAAATAATCTTGTTTGTTCATTTGTAATTCACTTCACCAACTGCTTGAGAGTAGTACAGGAGTACACATGATAATACAGATTGGGCTGCATTCAATAATGTGTGTTTGCAAAACATTTGGAGGCATATGCCAGTGGAATGGTCTGATGAACTGTCTTATGATAATAAGCGCTTTCATTATTGAATACAGCCCTGATATATTATCATATGAGCTCCTGTACTCCCATGCTGGGCAGGTAGACGCAGCAGAAGAGAGAGTTTATCACAGGATTAAATATTGTTGCGTTTTTTTTTTTTGTGCAATTGGTGACTGTCTGGATAAAATAAAAACACTAGGCACATTGGTGACCATTGCAGTCTACATCTGGAGCTCTGTCATTGTCACTTACACTGTTCTAAGGGAAGAAATTGGTCTTTTTTCCTTTTATGTGTGATTTTGTATAATTGCAAGAAGTAATGGCACACAGTGCACTCAGTCTTCCTCTGTATAGTGTCCTCGTAGAAGCTCAGTTGAATTAAGTTACTGTAACAATGTATTTATTAATTTTGCCATAGAAAATAAACCCTCTTCTGTCTGAAAAGAGGATGTCCTTCATCTCATTACTCCCACCATTTAAAATACAATGCAGACATTTACAAAAAAGTTGGAGTATCAGACCAGACAGGTCTACAAGTGCTGGGGTTACTCCTGTCTCATTCACAATGTTCCCCAGGATAGGCTTCTGATTAAATGCAACATTGTCTACGATTAAACTTTATCTAAAGATTGAATTAATTAAATGTTCTTTATGAGGTCAACCTGTAATTACACTGAACATCCTGGTAAAGGTGGCCAGGTGTCAAAGCCATAATTACCAGTTAATGGAATATTACAAGACTTGTACTGTAACAGACTCACACAGACACACACACACGGCTGGCAGCTTGGATGATCAAAAGGAATGGCATGAAACCAACTTTATACATCATTTTTAAATCAGTTTGCTCCAAAATACATATTCACTTCAGCTGACTTTATGTACAGTAAAGCAAATGTGGAAAAACATATGGCTACCTGAATGTTACTAACAGGTTAATATTAAAAATAAATGTAAATAAACCAGTGGTTTTGCTGCTTCTAGCAAAATATTTAAAATGATTTCATCCAAGCAGTGTTAGGGGAACATGCACCTGGCACGGCTATGCTTTTTTCCCCTTAGATCTTAGAGCTTCTATCCTCTGCACATAAAAGTCCTTTGTTCTGGATATCTCTGTGTCCCATTTATACATCACCACTCTCCTAAACCAACAAAGAAGAGTGAATTAAAGTCATGATTGATATGGACTCCTGAGGCCAGATGATCAGGAAAAATTTTAGGCAAATTTTTGACTGAGAAAGATCTTTAAGGGCATTTGTTTTCATTAAAGCTTGACACAGAACAAAAAAAATGACTTGGTTTTGTTTGAAAATAAAGTGTACTGTCATGTGACAGTGCACGTTTTTATATCTGACCAATTACTATTCCATTAAACCTTGCTGTTTGTACAAAACTACTGTGCTAGCTACACTATAGAATCTCTTGCTGAAAGAAGGATTATGGGTGGACCATTTCAAGTGTTTGTAATGGAGAAATACAGTAATGGAGCATGCCTTTTCCCTTCTCATTGAAGTTGGAACCATCATCGTTATTGTAACATACTCTTCTGTTTAGTAGTACCGCTGACCCATCGGATGCTGTCTCTGTCGACTTATAGAAATGAAAATTGTTTGTCACAAGTTAGAGTCATAGTCATAATGCAAAACATAATGCAATAAAACAAAACGACTGAAAGAAATACATTTGATTGAATACTATTATATTTTGTTTAATAATAAATTAATTTTAAGCACTCTGGTCACATAATTCCACATGTTTACAAAACCACAGGACACAAAAAAGGACCTTACTTCAAGGTAGGACACTGGATATTTAATAGGTACATTTTTACAAGCATACTGTAACAACAGTTAAACCTGTTGCCGAGCATTTTCAAATTGTATGTGCATGTGCATTGGATATCAGTTAGTATGCATATTTTATTGTTTTCAGTTTAGCATATAATTAGGTAACATATACACTAAATGTTTTAACAGAGTAAATGGGAAAGGAATGCTTAACAGTATAATATAAACCAACTAATCTTTCGCTTTTAACAGCTTTTATAACCGTCAGTGTGCATCAGCTGGGTGTATTTGTTAAAAGACAAATACCCTAAATCGTGATATAGTACAGTACAATGTGATTACAAATTTCTTTGATTTGCTGCATTGTTTGGCTTTATGGCGAGCTTGTCACTTTTATCTCCTGATACTTTCACCAACTCTGTATCACATGGGATGAAGGAGTGAGTGGGCTTACCCATAGGCAGAGGAAGAGAAACCGAGACCATGCACACTATGCACACTATTCAGTTTTCCAGTGAGTGCTTGTGTATATTTACATAACCATGTCCAGATCACATGTAAAACACACCTTGGGTACCCACAGGGGATGGGGATGGTCTTGCCATGAGAATCTCAAAGGGTGAGTGAATGGTTGTGAAATTGGGTGTCATTCTAATTTTACAAAGCACCCGTGTCCATCATGGATTTGGTCAACCTATCTTTGATTGTCCTATTCCTCCTTGCTACCACACCAGAACTTTGATAATGCCAGAATGTTGCTATTTTGGTTGAGTTTTCTCAGCATTTCCATGGAAATGCCTTTAAACATTTCTAAAAACACTGTCAACAATTAATGGCATGTATGCGGCATTAATACAATTGGTATATTTCTGACAATTATCACTGTTTTATGACATGTAAAATACCATTAAAATGGGAGGACAGTTGCTGGAAGAGCTATATGCCCAGAATCATTGCGAATCACTGCGAATCTGCAGGGCCAGGTGAGGACTCATGGGAAGACCAATATTCAAATCGTCAGCTGAAAAGTGGTTTTGTAAAAAGTTATTTCAGTGTTAGATGACAAATTTGGAACAATGAGGCATCAAAGAAAGTATTCTATCCCCACGTGCATTTGGTGACAAGGAGGCTTCCTCAGAGGCCCATTTAGCCACTTCATGTCATCCAGCTAGAGTCTTAGAAGACTAAATATGTTTCATTGTGCGATTAGGAGGGCCACAAAGCATGGCTTCATAACCTGAGTGATGATGAGCAGTCATGTGTTGAATCTTTAGATTATTAAGGTTTGTTACAACTTGATAGGAGCAATCTTCTCATCATCCATGACAATAAGAACAGAAGGAACCACAGCCTCAATACAAGCACACTTAGGCTACAGGATCCATCCATCCATCCATCTTCAACCACTTATCCAAAGTCTAGGCTACAGGATCAAGGGTTTTATTCAAATATGTATCTGGGCGAAAGGGACCACCGTCATCTTGAGGCAGGTGAAAACCATCTTGAGGCTAAAAAACGTTTATTAAGGACATCACTGTCTCCATGATCAGAAGTCATGGATAAGTGCAAAGGCACATCTAATGCTGAGTACTCTGCATTCAGAGCCAAGAACAAGGCAGCCCTGAGAACGCTGTGGTCCAAATTTTCCTGGGCCATCAGAGAGGCAAATTGTGTACACACAGAGAATCCACAGCCATTTTCACCAGGACACACACCACATGTGGGAGGGCATTAAGGGCAGCTCATAGACCAGATACTGCTACTATGTCTTACTACACCTGAAGTGTCTCCCCTTCAATGAGGGCTGAGAAAAGAAGACCTCCCACCCTCACCATGTTGTACAGAGGGACTTAAGAGAGCATCCTGAGCAACAGTATGTCTTCCTTATTTGGAAAAGTCACTGTGTTGAAGCCTTGTCTGTTACTGCTTCACCTGTAAGAAAGTTTAAGGTGTAATCATTGGAAGCAAAATGTGTCCAGATGAAGTTTAACTATGCACAGGTCTGCCATTATAAATTATGGACAGAGGAACAAAAAAGGGGGGTCCCTGATTCACATCCACTACAGCACCACCTCTGCCCACCTTAGCTCTAATAACAACTTGGGTATTTTTTAATAAACACTTGGCCATAATCAATGAACTGACACACAGATGGAGCTTTTAACAACCATTTATGCATCTGGTGTTACAGACTCAGCTTTGTTTTGCAGACATATACATGGTATGATTATAAACAGGTCAATGCTCCACCTATTTTATCTCCAAGTGATAAGAAATAATATCTGTATACTAAATATATTACATATGTTAAAATATGTCACGATCCAATCATGTCATTCATTTAAAGATGTCATGCACAAAGAATAAACTACAATATACAACAACAAATAGAATGGTCTAAGTAGAAAAATAAGAAGACAGTCAAACATTCTTTCAGTTTTTGGAACATCAACATTTGTGTGGGTGTAACTAGTCCTCTGATAACAGTGCAAATGCCCACATGCTTCCTTCATAGTTGCAAGCCAGTACTAACAAATAACACTAAAGCTCAGATTTTATTCCAAAGAATTTCTGAACAAAAAAAAGAAGAAAAAAATCAGGCATTCAGACGATAGCCAAAACACTCTTTACTTAACCACTAAACAATTCAAAATGCACCTCACAGAACCCGAGGAACCCAGAACAAAACAGTACACAGTAGTTTTATCAAACAACCAACACCAATAAAAACATAGCTCACTAGTGCTGTATATTTAAAACTAAAATCCATCCTTTCCCCCAGACAGCACACAACGTATCTTCAGATTTGTAGTACTCTATATTCCCAGCTCATCAAATGCCTCAGCTAGGACTTTGGGTCTACCCACAACTAAAGTTGCTAGTAAGGCACGACACATGTGAAGATTTGTTATGGTCGGAGACATAACCACAAGGTGGCTCATCATTTTGCATACACGTTTGATTACGGTGGATGTATTCCCTGGGGTAAAAAGAAATATATTCTCTAATTTATGTGATTGGCTGAAATTGTAAGAGACATCTGATATGAAATGTCATTTGAAAATGACACCAGGGAAGTCTCACTGAAAACGTCACTGAAAAATATATTTGTGGAAGCATTTGGATGATGAAATACAGTTGCACTACAATTATTTGTGAAATACAACACTGCCCTCATTCCATGTTATATAACCTTCTGCTCACAAAGCAAATGCATGTATGTTTTGCATTTTTCTGGCATAAGATACAGTAAGCAAGGACAAAAGCCCTTAATCTGGCTAAAAGAAACAGTTAAAACAATAACAATTATGGTGGTGATGTGACTTGTTCAGATCGGTTTCTGAAATTAATGCACTCATTGCTTTTTTTTTCCCCTTCTTACAGGCTGCAGGTTGACTCTGATTGTTGTGTATCAGGTTGACTGTTTATTGTGTTGCTTTTTGGCAGAAGTTCTTTTTGATGGCATTCAGTCCGACATTAAAGTTTCTTTAATCGAATCGATTATCTTCATTATACACACATAACAGTGTGTACTTTTGGATTTCAGTATTTAATTCATCATTCAAATATTGTCTAGGGGCATTTTTAATTAAATGTTCACGTCTCTGACATAATGCCAATTAACAAATGTCCTCTGTGCTGCATCTTACCAATATAACTTTATATATCAAATAGACATCAGCCTATAAAATCAGACAAATCAGACATCAGCATGTCATCCAAACATCAACTGGGGCATTTTTGATAAAATGCTGACGTCTCAGCAACATAATAAGCAAACACTTTCTGTGATACGTATTGCAGATATAACTTGATACAGTACAGTGAAAAAGTTTTTGTTCCCTCCCTGAATTTTTTTTATTACACAAAGAGTAAACCTGAGTAAATACAAAATGCATTTTTTAAATGATGGTTTCATTTATTAAGGGAAAAAGCTGTTCAAACCAACCTGGCCTATGTGTACCTGCCTCCCAAATCACGATGAAACTGAGACTTTTGGAAAGTTGAGTTAAATTTCACTTGTCATCAGTCTGGAAAGAGATGCCAAGGGATTTTCAAGGGACTGTATATAGGGACTACATTGTCCAGACAAGATATATGCAAAATGACATATGTGACATATGTGCACAATGACCCAATTATACTGGTGATCCATGGCTTTAATAAAGCCAACAGCATGTCCTTTTTGTTTAACAGAAACAGAAATTTTATTAAACAAAAAACAAATGGCTCACAATTTTCCCTCCCTTAATCATCATCATCCACTATTAGGTTCACATTGCAAACCACAGTATGTTCACATTTCAAGCCACATTATGATTTTTGTCATGACGGCTCACATTCATAATTTCAGTATAAGTGATTTTATCTGACTCTAATGGGAATGCACCAGACCTCTGAGATGGCACACATGCACACATTGATACGTTTTTGCTCACGCCATCTGGGTTAAAACACTTCATGAAATTGTGTGAACACAGTTAGTTCACTGTATGCGTTGCGGTCCAGAAGAAGGAAGAAATCTATTAAATTCCTGTCCTGCCGGTGCTGACTGACATCAGTAAGCGCCCCAAACATGTGCAGAGGCAAAACAAAGTTGCATGAATTCTGATCTACCCATTCTCATTCACAAATCACTTGACCAGGTATTGGATATTTATCTGATCAAGGACCACATAAGAAATGACTCAGATCCTACATGAAAAGAATCAGATTTGTTTATTTAGACAGTCCTAAAAAAAAATCTGATCTGTGTCACAATAGAGTAAAAAATCTAAATTGAGTCAGTTTAGGCTTGTAATATGAACGTGACCTTAGCTAGAAAGTCCCACATCAAACACAGCTCACTAACTACAAGAATTGCTATGATTGTAATATTGCAATAACTCAGTCAAGCTCTTAAAAAGTTATGAATACTACTTGGACATTTCTGGCTGTAGGCTTAATGGCATGCTGATCTACTAAAAGAATACTCCCACTAATAATACACCAAAATCTGGTTAGCTATTTAGTTAACCAAACTAAATAAAATAAGAATCAGCAAAAGTGGCTGAAAGAAAAATGTTTCAAGTACATCGAACCAAATTGCATTTGCTGGAAAGAGAAGGTGAGAGGAAGGGGAGTTTGAATCTTGAAAGAAGACTTACAGTAGGGGAAATAAGTCTTTGATTCCCTACAGATTTTCTAAGTTTGCCTACTTACAAAGGAATGAAGGGTCTATAATTTTTATCATAGGTTTATGGTAAAGGATTAAGACAGAATATCAACCAAAAATCCAGAAAAAGCACATGATACAAATGTTATGAATT
>JAQMYL010000036.1:25835022-25849468 GCA_030014365.1 Clarias pachynema
CATTACAGAGATGCACATCACCTAATATGCTTAATTGGTAGTAGGCTTTCGAGCCTATACAGCTTGGAGTAAGACAATGTGCATAAAGAGGATGATGTGGACAAAATACTCATTTGCCTAATAATTCTGCACTGCCTGTATGTTCTTTACAAGTGTATGTAAACTTTTGACCACAACTGTACATCTGTGAATGAGCAGATCTTGTACGTAGCCACTGGTCATGAGCTTTTAGGGATCTATACCTTAACTGCATGCACACTCAGGCCAAAAAGCAAGGTAATGTACAATGTCTGGGTCGTGGATGTAGTGCATTGGAGACTGTCATCCAGTGTAATCTTTAAAACAACCATGTCAAAAGACATATCCTGTGTTCATAGCAAAGATTTTACTCAATAGAACTCACTGCTATGTTTAATAGTGAATGTAAGAGCATTTCTACATGGCCATGGACTGGCCACCACAGAGTTCAAACCCCATTGAAAATCTTTGGAATGTGATGACTTTATGTAGCAGTCTGACTCTCCCATTATCAATACAAGACCTTAGATAGAAACTAATGTGACTCAGGACAGAAATAAATGTTGTAACATTGCATAAGATCAAAATAATGCCAAAGTGAATGTCTGCCATAATCAAAGCAAAAAATGGTTCAATGAAAAAAAAAAAAAAAAATTGCCTTTCAGTTTGTCCAAATGCAATTGCTTGTCACTGCAATTTAATTTCTCCCAGTAGGGAGAATTAATTTCTCACTTTTCTTTCTCATTCCTTTCTCTGTCTCTTCCTTTCTCCATCATATTTGAACAATTAAAAAAAATTTTTTAGCCAAAACCAAAAAAAAAGGATGGCAGGTAACTGCCATAGCAGGCACAGGTAAATGCAGTGTATACCACACAAGGTGGCGCTCCCACACCATTTTTTTTATTGCACACTAAAGTAATTTATAAATGTGCTCAAAGTGCACATAATGTGAAAATTTTCATTTTCAATGTGGAAATTTTCAATTTTCTTTTATTTAATGTTGCTTCTTTTTTCAGGTGCCTTGCCAATTTAGACATACAGTCCTTCACACTATTCATTTCTGCACATGAATCCCTGGTCATTTGGTTATCTCCCTTTGAGATGACTTGTGGTGCAGTTCTTCAATTCAACCTAAATGTGTTCAATGGGGTTGAAGTCTTCCACTTCCACCTTAGCAAACCATGTCTTCATGTTTGCTGAAAACATCAGAAAATCTTAACATAGATAGGAAGATAAAAATTTATTTGCAGTCCTATTCAAGGGTTACAACAAGAAATGCAAAATGTTAATGTCCCCCATTATCCAACGTTAACTGTAGTATGTTCAGTAGACCATGCCAATAACATAGGAAATTATTTGTAATTTGATAAAATTAAAGATGGTGTTATGTAGCAAGTGTTCATCAGATTAGCATGGTGGAGAAGTGGTCAGCACTGTAGCCTTGTACCTCTAGGGTTTGATTCCTGCCTCGGGTATGTGCATGGAGTTTACATGTTCTTCCCTTGCTTAGCGTTTTTTTTTTTTCAGGTACCCCTGTTTCCTCCCACAGTCCAAAGACATGGAGATTTGGCCAATAGTTGTTTCCAAATTGCCTGTAATGTGTGTGTGTGTGTGTGTGTGTGTGTGTGTGTGTGTGTGTGTGTGCCCTGAGATGGACTGGCATCCTCTCCAGTGTATATCCCGCCTCATGCCCCAAGTTCCCCGGGACAGGCTCTGGGCTTCCCACAACCCTGAACAGGACAAGCAGTACAGGGAACAAAAATGTGTGTAGGTGCAAATTATATACATGTATATCTCAAAATGTAAATTATTTACATATTTAAATAACTTATAGAAATAATACAGAAACCAATTGCAAACTATATTTTTGAAAACAGTATAATTATTATTGTTTCTGCCCAAGAAACCAGTTTTGGGGCTTGTGTGTGTGGGAGAGAGAGATTTGCTGTTTGCTACAGAAATCAGAAATATTTTCTGTTAATCACAAAAAAACCAGTGAATCACAAAAAAAATTATTAAGTCAAATTTTCGTAGTAGTTGATAAAACTTACAAGGACATTAATATTAACCAGATCCACTAAACCACCTGCCACACCATTAGTTCAGATGAGCCTGTGCCCATGACAGCCCCAGATTTCTGTTCAAGGCTAACATTACTGGAATCCAGTCTGGCTTTTTGAATTTGTAACTCACCCACCTCGATGTTTAATATTTTGGGCAAGTTCTCATTGGTTATATGAGTCACTATATTCTTCATTTTCTTTTGACCTCTCTTATCAGCAAGGCATTTCCACCCACAGAACAGTCACTCACTCAGTGTTCTTTGTTGTTTTACACCATGCTGCGTGACGTTAAGATTGTTGTGTATGAAAAGTCCACAGGGTCAGCAGTTCCTTAAATATTCACACAATTTTCTCTGATTTTGATGCTTAAGTTAAAATCATGGTTCTTGCACTGTGAAGCCGCCACATGACTGACTAAATCACTGCATATATGAGATAGGATGTAGTCTTTGTTTTTTGTGCAACTGTGTGTTAAAATATTTTTCCCTCATGGTAAAACAGTGTGGATATTTTATATTTATGGAATCAAATCATATTTTAAGAATAAGAATTTCATGCATACACCTCTCTTTTTGTTGGGACAACAAAATAATAGAACAAACGAAAAAAAAAAAAAAACATATGGATTGCCTTTAATACTTGGATAAAAATCCTTTGCAGTCAATTACTGCCTGAAGTCTAGAATGACTGACTGACTGACCTACACTGGTCAGTGTAGAATATTAATTTTTTTTTGCCTATACTGTATTAAATAAATTTATACTATAATTAGCAGTCAGTCATGCACATTTATGCTTTAACACTGCCTCGACCATGCTTGACAAGATGACGTGTTATGCATTCGATCATGAGTTGTTCCTTTCTTACTCCATACTTTTCTCTTCCCATCATTCTGGTAAAAGTTTATTTTTCTAGTTTTCTAGTTTCTCTAATCTTTTCCTTTTGGCCAGTGGTTTGCACCTTGTTGTGAAGCATCTGTATTTACTTAATAAAGCTGTCTCTTGACTGTAGACATTGACAGTGACACGTGTACCTCTAAAGAGTGTCCTTGACTTGGCTTGATGTTGTGGAAGGGCTCTTCTTCACCATGGAGAGAATTCTACATTCATCCACTTTAGTTGTCTTCTGTGGTCTCCAAGGCCTTTTGCTGTTGCTGAACATGTGAGTTAATTTCTCCTTTTAAAGCATGTTCCAAATGTATTGACCCAGTGTTTTTGCTATATCTCTTATGGATGTATTTTGTTTAGTTTTTTTTTTTTAGCCTAATGATGGCGTCCTTCACTTACATATAAATCTCTTTGAACCTCATATTGAGAGTTTGAGTGAACAGCTACCAAATGTGAATGTAACATTTAGAACCTCCTCCAATGCTTGATAAGTCATGGAGTAATGAGCAGAACAGGCCACATGCACATCCTGGGCAGGCATCTGCTTGTCAGCCACTTGTTCCATTATTTATAAGCCCCAAAATCATGGTTTCTGGAGTGATTTAATGTGATGTAATGATGCCAAATGCTTATTATTGTCCAGGAACCTATCATTGTCCAAATTTGTGAAACTGACTGTGTAGCCTCATGTTTGTGATCTTTTTTTTACTAAGTAGGCAAAAAAAATAGTATTTAATTAAAGCCACTTGCCTGGGTTCCAGTGTCACCCTTGATAGAACCCATTCTCCAAAAAAAAAAAAAAATCACACTACTGTAGCTGACTGGTTGATTAGAAGGGAGGAAGGAGCAGTGTAATTTAAACAGTTGCATTGAGGCTTTTCGCATAGTTTAGCAGCCTAGTTTAGGCCTCTCCACTGTTGAGGGAGTGGCTCTGTATAGGGCCTTGAAAAAGGGAATCAAGCATCAAAGCATACCATACAAATCTATGGAAACACAAAAGAATAGGGTTATATGTTGCCAGTCAACAAGAGCTGCTTGGTTGAGCAATTTGCTTAAAAATCAAATCTTTTGTGGTGAAAAGGTGAGAGGAATCTTTGCAGGAAGTATTTAAATATGTATTAAAGCTAAAGAGTTTAGATGACTTGTACAAAGGTGTAAATATTTTGTTTTTCAAAATCATTGTACGTTTTCAGCTCCCGTAGCACAAAGTCATTTAGGGCAATCTTTCCTTTTAAGAGAGATCAAACGGAGTTGTGTAAAGAAAAGAAATATACAGTATGTAAGAGTACAACCTAATGCATTTTCTATATACCCAAATGTTGCCTAGAGGGAAAAAAAACCTATATTGTGCTAAAGGGATAGGGGCATGTTGTTGTTCATGAAAAGTAGCCTAACTGGTTATTGTAATGTGTTCAGGCTCGCTATCTCACCTGCAGCAAATGCCTTCTTTTTTTGTGTTTAGAAACTCTAGAACTTTGTATGTATCATTCCTCTAAGACCTTTTCATTGTATTATATAAAAATTCATTGCCTAAGGACTGGTTTATTTTTTTATGTATTATAGTGTTTGTGGTGGTTATTTAAATTCCAGTTGTTCCCACCTAAGGGCTACCTCATCAAAAGCACTGTTACAGACATCTGTGGTCTATCGATGCTCACTCAGCTTTGCTGAACTTTGACCTCTGGTTGCTAGGACCAAGGCTCTCAAAGGGTGGTGCTTGGTTGAGGAGAAACAGGGAAGGGCATTTTGGAGTGGTCATAAATGCTTCCATTTGACCTTGCTAATTTGGAAAAAATCAGATCCCCACCAAAGCAGTTTTATTTAAAAGTATGAAAAACAGTCAGTATTCCATGATAACTATTAAATTCAAAAGGCCGCCATTTTTATACAAATATGCTGGATTTGTAAAAATAATAAGATTACCTATTTTATTATTCCTGTGATATGACAGTGAAAAAAGGGTTTAAGTTTGTTTACTGAGCCTATGTAATTTGAAAGATCAAGTTTGTATATCTTGTAGTACATGAACTTCCAAATTGTAAAATAGGACAGGTTTTAAACCACTGAAAAGTTTATGAACACAGGTATTAGTCCATGTATTAATTCATTTATAAACTAGTAACTTTAATACTATAATAATTTATTTAATTATTTATTTACTATAATTTAAGTAGAAAGAGCAAGATAATGAAAAATGAAAAATAATGTTTAAATAATAATAACAAAAATGAAACACTACATTTACATATAGGAAGGTGTAAGCTGAGTCAAAAAGAAAATGAATGAAGCTAAACACTGAGTGGAAAAATAGAAAAAGGATCACTCATTATTGAAAGGCACTGTTGCCAACACCTAGAAACTCTTTCTTTCTCTCACTAGATCTCTCTCTCTCGCTCTCTCTCTCTCTCCCTTCCCTTACTTACTTCAAGCCAGCCACCAACACAAACACACACACACATTCATACACACATACACACACATAAATATTTCAAACATATATTTCAGTCTATATTTTTGCTCAGACGTGTTGAGAATATCCAAAGGAATTTGAATCTGTTGCTGTTGATTACCTACACTGATAAACAATGAGAATGACTCATTCACATGCGCTTTTCACAAGCAGGAAATTCCAGGCGTTCCACACTAATGTCCAAGTCGTAACACACAGCTCTCTAGTTGCTGCTGGAGTTTCCTGCCACTCCACCCCCACAGTGAGTCACACACATGAACATGTTCCGCTTGCCCCTGTGATATTCCAGTGAAATTCTTTAGTACTTACAGGAAATAGGGATTTCTCCCCAAATTATATTGCATCACCAGCATAGGAATTTCAGTAAACATCAAGTATTTAAATAAATCTGCTAACAACATAAATACATTAAAAAAAATTATACGATTTCTTGTGTTTTAGAGTGTGTGTTGTAGTTACACTTGGTGTTTCATTCACATTTTATTTGTAATACACTTTTTAATTATAAATTCATCATTATATAAATTTAAGGTTCAATAGTATTGTTTTATTTAAAACATGCAGAAGACTGTCAATAGAAGATCATGTTTAAATCTTGGCCTCAGCACATGTGAATCATGTTGCCGAAAAAAAAGAAAAAGTGTTTTGAAAACTTCCAGTCTGGAATTGTTTCTGTGGGCTGCCTGTCAGCCATTTTGTAGACACTCCACAATGCATCTTCACTCTGCCCCCACCTTGGTTTAAAGGCTGAAAAAGCCAGAAGCCCGTAAACTCCCAGTACAACCAAATAATTTTTGTGTCAAGGAAAAAGGGTAAAGTGAGAGTATAGAGGAAGAGTGTTGCTCCTACAAAGGTCTGTAAATACAACATGTATGTAGTGCTAAAATGTTTAAATGAACATATAAAATGTTTGCTGAACATATAAAATGTATTTTCATTTATACATTTATTTAGCAAGTAAGGAAATTATTAGTATATACTGTAGTATAAGCCTACTTGAGATGTATGTAATTTTGGAAAACTCCCATACTTCCTTAAGATTACACTGGATGTCCAATGACCAGCTGAATGAGAGTTGATGTGACATAATCAGAAGATGTCCAAAGAAAGGGATCTTTTTAACAAATGGTCAGGTCCTCCCAAAGATATGATTACTTTCAGAATTTCTTTCAATTTGTTTATTTATAGCTTTGTGTTGAACATTTATTTTAGCCTCTCTTTTTGTCCTTTTGCAACTGTTGAGTTCTGAATTCTGAATGATGTTTGTTAGTGATTTTTCAGAATATTATTTTGGCCATCAAGGCAGGACACCAATTTACTATGTAAATTGTAAGTAATTGCAAAAACACATGTTTTAAGCATTGCTATTCCAATATAGATTATTTTAGCAACGTTCAAGGTAAATTTCAAATGAAGCAGAAAGTTATTAGTCCTAGCTTACTAACATTGATCTCAGCTTAACAAAAGTTAGATTTAGAATTAATCAATCGATGTGCATCACATGGAGACAGCATGTAAATAAACACACTTTTGCTGAGAAAAAAAGAGTAAGAGATTTTCAGCCTCTCTTGCTTCTTAAATTTTCTATAGCTTATATTTTCTTTTCTTTTTTTTTTTTGATCACCATCTTTAAATTTCTGTGAATAAAATATTCTGTAAGTTACGTCATGGAGACACAAAAAGACACCCAAAATATTAGTTCAAAAGACATTTATTTCTGGTGTCTTTTTGTGTACTTAAGACAAAACAGGTAAATCAACAGACCAACCCCCAGATTTAGCCATCCTATCCATATTTAGCACTTGCTGGGCAGGGCAGCACTGGCAACCTTGGCCGTTCTGATTAGTCAGTACATCTGCAACATGATTAGATGATAAGTCATGCTGGATAAGTGAAGTATAATGGGTATTAATCACCAGAAGCAACAAATCACTCCCTGCCAAAGGTTAATGCTTATTTCCAAGGTAGGTTTTTAAAAGCCAAGCACAGCAATCCTTTACATAAACTTGGTTATAGCCAAACGGCTATTATAGCTACTGTATGTAGCCATTTGGAGTGGGCAAAACTATCTCATAAAGAGAAATGTGTAAGGTTTTTAACAATGTTTGGAAACCTTGGCCCAGCTATAAAATATATGCTCTTATCAGTAGTGGCTGTGTTGTGGCAGCCCAATTCAGATAAATTCATTGTCCTCCTTCCACAGCAATATGCCAGCCAACACAATACCATTACTCATTTGTTAGCAGGATAGCAAATTAGCTGGAGATAGGGAACACCTCAGCTGACATTTAATTAGATTTTTTTTTAAAGATGAGGTTTTTCGTCTGTTAATACACTGCCCAGCCAAAAAAAAAGCTTCACATTCTAAAATTTTATTTGACGGTCTTTAGCTTGAGTTCGCCATGCATTCGCCAAGGCATTGTTTCAACAACCTTATGCAATGCCATAACATTTTTGTCTGTCTAGAGTTGCGTTATGTTCTGACCAAAATGCTGTGTTGTTGATGGTAGAGTCGAAGTGACTTCTTTCCCAATACATTACAAAGACTTTAAATTGGGTTATAGTCAAAACTCTTTGTGTTTCAACAATTTGACTTACAATTTGAACCCAATGAATTTTAGCATCGTCATCGTGGAATATGCCATTGCCATCAGGGAGGAAAAATCCTTTGATGAGTTGACCTGGTCATACAGTACATTCATGCAGCAGATTTAATTTTATTGCCACATAATGTTGCTGAGCCTAGACCTTAACAACTAAGAAACCTCAGATCATAACACTGCCTCCAGAGGCTTGTACAGTGGGCACTTTACATAAGAGATCCATCAAATCATACATTTCCCTTTAAATGAATCTTTAATTCTGGACTCATTATTCCATATGAATTTTACCATTACTACAAGCTCCACAAGTTGAAGCTTTTTTCAAATGAGGGTTACTAACAAGTGGTTTTATTATGGCTACATAGCTGTTTAGTTTCAATCCATTAAGTTCTTTTTAAAACTTGCTGCAACTTCATCAAGCATCTAAGTGATTTTGCACAGAGTATGTAAGTTCTCATTTTTGTCAGTCTACTCCAGCCAATAGATAGTCTGTCACTTGTTACTATTTTTTTTTTTAAACACAATAAAAGAGTAAGGAGCTAACTTTTATGGCTGTGTATTAAATGAAATAATACACAGCCATATTGTATTTGACTACTTGCTTTGATAATTAGGTCAGGACTGAGTAATTGACCACAACATTGAGCCTTCTCACAGGGTGATGCCAACAGTTAATAAAGCCAATCACTGCCCCTCAATAATGCCTTTGATTTTCTTTAATGCAGACAGCAGACACTACTCCATGTTGATTTGTCCTTCAGCACAAATGTAGCCACTTTTGTGTGTGTGCATGCGTGTTTGGGAAGGGGTTATAAAGTTGGAGTTAAATGAATGTATGCAATTAACTGAACTTTTTTCTTGTTTGTTGGGATTTTTGCCCATTTTATGTGAGGTTAATCAACTTTATCATCTTGGCTAATAAAAATAACTGTGAAGTACAATACCTCAATTCCAAAGCCAAGTTTGCTAGCAAATCCATGTTTATTTAGGGGGAAATAAAAACTCCTTACGCATTGTTTTTTTTTTTTTTTTTAGAGAACATGCCCTTGTGATACACTGGTGACACCCTGGAGGTTTGGCATGATCTTAAACCAGACCAAAACATGGGCAAAGGGGTTTTAACAAATATGCTCCTAAGAAAGCATGAAGCAGTTTAAATGTGGTTTATTTACAACAAATGCCATTTTGTTATTGGGTGGAACCCAAGCATTAGTCTTAAACAAGATGTCTTATTCCACATTAGTCAGATGAATAATGGAATTATAGCCTACAGTTAGAATAAATAAATAAATAAATAAAATTGTCACTTATTTGCAGTCACCATTTTTGCAAATATGCCCATTTTGTGTATTTAAAGAAAGAAGTGCAAATATTTGCGTCACCTGACCACAACCTGCCATTTCAGTAGTGTGTGTGTGTGTGTGTGTGTGAAACTTGGTGACGTTTGGGGGAAAATGGCTGTCAAGAACGTTACCCATTACAGTTGCATTATTCCCTCTCCCATTAGAGGCTTTACAGGATACAGCAGTGTTGTTAATTTACTGTTGTTGCCCTCGATTTTGCCATACACGAAGGTTGCCATAATGACAACTGCACTGTCATTGTTGTGGCTTGTGGGGAAAGTAAGTCCAAAATAACGAAGTAAAAAAATAAACTCAATCAATCACCAGTAAATGCAGTCGTACTGTATATTTTTGACATCGTATAAAAAGAGGAGAAAGGAGAAGCGAAAGGGAGAGTAGAAAACTCAGCAGACAAGACAGGAAGGAACGATTAAAAAGAAAAGGGAAAAAAGGATTATGTAACGCGTTTTCCACAAACTTGGACGGCAGAACTGATGACGCATTCGCATATGACGTAAATTCCAAACGCACATACCTACTTCATGCTTCCCTGTCTCTAGTACTCGGTGTATTTAGTTTACATATGGTGTACATTAAATTTTTAGTACATTATTAAACGTCGAATCACGTAACCCATGTACTACTTACACACCATCATTTGCTTATGTATAGGCTATATATTAGATTTTGATTTCGGTTCAGTTGTTGAACTTGGTTAAATTGAATAGAAGAAGTTTGATAACTGAAGTTTAATAGTGTTTGCTGCCTTTTCTTTTTCCTCTTTTCTTTTTTCTTTCGTATTCGTTACTTCTTTATTACCGTAAACAGCGCGCGGGGGGAAAGTTTGATCTCGCGTTTCCTGTTAGGGGCGGAGTTTCACTCGCCAACTATAGAACCAGGGCTCGTGCGAATGTGAGGAATCAGAAGAAAGCGACGTTGTTAGTAATACGTGTGTTTGGTGTGACTCTAATCATAAAGCTAAGTTTAAAGAGTCTCGCGTTGCCCTGTTGGAATACGCTTTGTTTCTAAACTTTCGGATTCCAAGATGCTGAAAGTGTCCTTCGCGTTGTTTTTATTGGCCGCTGCTGCCTTCGCCGAGTCGGTAAGTGTCTGAATTGACGTCAAGTCTGATATCCTTTAGCACTTCAGGCTAACAAACCATCAAATATAATCATTTAACTATATATTTGTCTAAACTTCCTTATATTGCTTTAGATCTATTTTCAGTCGACCTTATTTATAGTTGGTAAGAATGGGCTGACAGTTGTTTTTTGCCATTTACTATCTGTTGACCTTATTACTTTAACAAAACACATCGCGAACAGTTTCAGTTAGCAACTGTGCTAACAATGGCATAGTTTAGACTGAGGTAGTCTAGCTAATTCAGCTGTTGCCCCGTGTTTGCTAATACACATGTTATAAAGCGACTCGGGCTCTTGTGGGAATTTTACGTGTGTTAGTAATCATTTGATTGATAGTAAGCAGTTTAATGTAAATAATATATGGGGAAAAAAACTTGTAATTATGATTATTATTCTGTCTGCAGCCATTTCTTTAATTAAGTGTCTGAAAGTTATGGATATATATATTTTTTTAAATATGTCCAAAACATTTCTTTCAGAGTTACCTGCTCAAAGCTAAAAGTTTGATATCAAGGTAGAAACTTACTGTACTCCTCTCCCAGACTCAGCTTCCGATTAAGCTCTTTTATATTAATTACATTTTGAATTTGCTTTGGTCAAAAATAGGTTTTAGTGGTTTGTGGTTCAAACTCCTGTGTGCGACATGACATAATGTCTTGTGCCATGATTTTCACAATTGGAAAGAGTGAACATGTACAGGTGTTCGCCGACCAAAAGCTGAAATAAAAAGGAATGGTAATAAAGGACATCCTGCTCAGTGTGTGTGGTCAGTCAGCCGCCCCAACACAAACGTACATAGGCAAAATGCAAATGTCCTGGGCAGGGAATTTTCCATGTGCGCTCTTGGAATATTGCAAACTTCTTGAATTGAATTTACTTGAACTTTTTTTTTTTGGAAAAGCAATCTTAATAGGCAGCTTGACCAAAGTATCCAATTGCTGATAATTGGTGATGCAGTGAGATACCTTCTTATAATAAATAATAATTTCACCTTTAGTTCTATAAAACCTAGCACCATGCAGAAGCATTACATATTCCTTTTCATTTCCCCCTCCTCCTTCTCTTACAACATTTTCTGTGGAATTTGACCCCTAGTGCCTTAGACCAGCCTTCTTTTGGGGATTCACACACTTGGGTGGACTTAAATGGTCCACCTCTTTTGTTTTTCACTCTTCCTCCAGTCACAAGGCAAGAGAAGGGCTTAAACTCAGACATTGTGTTCATTTGAGTAAAGATCTCTCTCTTTTGGATGCCTACAGATTTGTAATCAAAGTGATGAGAAAACAATATATTCTTTCTGTGTCGTCCTTTCCATTAATCTAGCAGATTCACATTTATAAAATGTCGTTAACATAGTGCAGAATCCCATTCAGGAGTTAAGATTTAATGAATATTTTTTTGTAGCAAATAACTTATTTGTTTGTTTGTTTTTGTTTTTTAAGCAGATTTCATGATTTTCAACAATACTATTGTTTCAGGGGAGATTTTTAACCCATTCACAGTAGTGATATTCCCTTTGAGTGACAGTAATGTACTGACTGGTAAGCAATAGCCAGAACTGAGCGTGAATATTGTTATTAGTAATTAACACAACGTTTATGTGTAGTTACATTCCTGGGGAAGAAATTCTAGTTGAAAAAGAGCTACACTCAAAGCCTGGTCAAAAAGAACAGCTTTAGCCCCCTTCAGGGAAGAGACAAGATAATAAGCTTTTTATGTGCATAACACGTGATTTAGTTGAAGTGGTTTTTTTGGTAATGACAATGTTCAAGTCACATTTGAGTCAGTTTTTTGAAATCATTATAAACAATACATTTCGCAAGAATGTAAACTCCCGCAAATGCCTAAGCAGTAAACTTGATAAATACTTTCAACAAGATGCAATACTGCTTTCTGCATTGCTGTCCACTGGCCTATGAAAGCCCTTTGCTGAATGGAATGTTGGCATGCTGAGAGTGGGTTTTTTTTGTGCTGCTAGTCAGGAAGTATAAAACTCAAAAATATACATAATTTATGTACCACCACTCATTCTTTGTGCATGTGTGCAACCTTTGATTTGCTTATATAATTAAGTTAACATTTAAGTTAATATTACATTTAGTCTTCTATAGAGCTGTATATATGCTTGTAAATATTTCTAAAAAGCGAGTAGTGTATGTTATAATAAAAATCAGAAAACAAAATGACCTATGTGACCTAAATCCAAAGAATTCACGGTGTGTTGGTTTAGTATCTCATGTTTGTATGTTTATACACTCCTGACCTGAAGTTGTCTTTCCTTTGACATGTATATCTGTAAATATTGTGACTTAGTGTCTACAAGTGTGGATAAGTTAAAGTTTTTGCATATAGAAAAGCAGAAATTGTGTGGGGTATTATAAAGTGATGCAGTATTTCTGCTAATTAAATGAGTAATAAGAATATTTGAAAAAGGCTTACCTCAGTGACTGCCAAAAACCAGTGCTGCTTTCATCAAGTCATACTTTTCTTTGTGCAAGTACTTTGTCCAAAATACCCCATACTACATTTCATGATTTAGTTTTAGCTAAATTAGCTAGCAAAGTTGAAAATAATTAATCATTCACACTGATTTTCAGTAGGGTCTAGAGAATTATGTGAAAATGCCCTTTATTCTGTGTAGCATAATGGGGTGTTTTTTATCTTGGCATTGTACAGGATCTGTGTAGCACAAATAGAATAATGGTATAAATAGCTGCTTTGAGGTTGGAATGCTTGTACAGTGTATACGAGGGTTTGAAGGTGTGTGTGTAATTAATACATAAAATATGTATACTATTAGGGAACATTAATACCTAAGATGGGATTGTCATAAATTCAATAAGTGATGTATTACTAACAGAGGGTAAAATCATTCCTGATTTTATGGTTTCTACGATCTTTTTCAAATACTTCCTTTAACTGTCACACTGTCAGGGATTTTGTTTTGCTTTACTGTAATGATTACATCTTGGGTACTTTCCTCAGCAGTAGGTATGAGTGGGTGTTTTTCTCTTTCATGAAAGTTGTAAGCGTCTTCATAGACATTGGTTCTTGTGGGTTATTTCTTCAACTTTGAACCAGTGTGTTTCTCAGAATTTCTGAGCAACTGTTATGTAGTAGTTTTTTTCTTCTCCCTCTGCTTAGGAGTGCTTAGGCTGTTGTGGGTTTCTGGCTATGCAGTTTCTAAAAGGCAGGGGAGTTTTTAAGGGGTCTTACACAACTGGTTTATGTCTACTCTCTGTATACCTTCTCATTGGCTTTAAGCTTCCTTTAAATGAGCGTACAGAGCTGACTTCAGTTTCATGTGACATTTGCATGATCCTGAGTTCCTGGAATGGGTCTGGCCTTTTGTATCAGCCATTGCAGTAATTTCACTGGTAAAGGGAAGTTCCCAGTAGCTTATGAAATCATTTAGAACCCTGAGTGCGTTATTACATTTAAATTTAATTAAATGCACGTAGTTTGCTTTATTACAGTGGGGTGAAAAGTATTTAGTCAGCCACCATTTGTGCAAGTTATCCCACTTAAAAAGATGAGAGAGCCCTGTAATTTTCATCATAGGTATACCTCAACTATGAGGGACAAAGTAAGAAAAAAAAAATCCATAAAATCACATTGTAGGATTTTTAAAGTATTTATTTGCACATTATGGTGGAAAATAAGTATTTGGTCTTTGACAATTTTAATCTCAGGACTTTGTTATATACCCTTTGTTGGCAGTGACAGAGGTCAAATTCTTTCTTTAAGTCTTCACAAGGTTTTCACACACAAAGCCATTAATATAGTGGAAAATAAGTATTTGGTCACTGAATTAATGGCATCTGTTATCAGTATAAAAAACATGTGTCCACAACCTCAAACAGTCACACTCCAAACTCCACTATGGCCAAGACCAAAGAGCTGTCAAAGGACACCAGAAA
>JAQMYL010000036.1:25850526-25863920 GCA_030014365.1 Clarias pachynema
ATTACAGGCCTCTCTCATCTTTTTAAGTGGGAGAACTTGCACAATTGATGGCTGACTAAATACTTTTTTGCCCCACTATATATTGACTGGGAAACATGGGAGAAACATCCTGCCTGAGTGTAGAACGGCTGGAAACAGTTTGAATTCAGTGAATTTGAATTGTGTGTCTACAGTATACAGCTTCAGTGGTGTGACAGTCACTCTTTTTTCTAATGTTATGGTTATCACTGAGGTGATAAAATACTCTTGCCTTTGTCTAGAACTGTAGGTGTACCTTTACCTACATGTTTGCTAACTCTAAACTCAAACAGTAAACAGTAAAAAGGTTTAAACAAGTAGTATTGTGGAGTAATAAGGTAAAAGTGTATCAAAGCAGCATATGATAATGTAGTCACCTGCTGAAAGAGCTATTTACACATATACACCAGACAAGTTACCCTGATTCAGTGAATCTTCCCAGAGGATGATGGTATTATTGAAAAAGGTGTGACTGTGCTGGTTTACACATTGTTATTTTTACCAAGTGATTAGATCGTCATACTGGCTAATATACATAGATAAACCGTAGCATTAAAACAGAACTTTAAGCCAAACACTGGCTTTTTGTGTGGAATGTGTCTGGAGGGGCTGGCCTTTGGTCCCCACAGAAATAGATGGAATGTGCATGATTTCATCACCAGTTTACTGGTATATGATTGATAATAAATGTTACTCAATTCACCTGGTGGTGGCATTAAGGTTGTGGCTGATCTATAATATAATATGTAGTAGTATTGTTTATTATTATTATACTGTGCAGACTGAATTAATGATGTGATTTAATAGAAAAATAGAACAACTTATTTGCTTGCTTATGTGTCCGCCTTTTGGGTTGTGTTGAATGTGGTACCCAATCCCATACACCTCCTAGTGTCTTTTATGTGGCCGGTATTCACTAAGGCTTTTATAGCCACTGCAACATGAGAAATAAATTGGTTACCTGTCTGAGACTGGAACTGTGGCATTCCGTAGATTCCATTCCTTGTTCTAGAATCTGAGAATTGAAACTTGTGGAATTGTGTCATACAAAAATATTGCTGTGTCAAAAAGGAGCTGAACTAAGTACCCATCTGGAAGTATTTGTTCATTATTTGTTGGTGTACTTAATGGAAATGCTGTTTAGTTGATTGTGATCCTTAAGGCTTTAGCTCCGCTAATGTAATTAGTGGATTAAACTACAGTGCCTAATTTGTAATGACAGAGGTGACAACAGCAATGTTGCTTTTGAAGGGAAAAAAAATACATTTAGCACAAAGTCATATATGTACTTGTAAAGGGGAACCCATTTAGACCTGTTTCATGCATCTTGACATGTTGTGTATATAAAACATACAAAACATCTTTGAATCTGATCACTCAAACCTCTCAGGCAATGGCTTTGGTTGCATTTTAATCATGAACAATGAAATTGTGAAAGCAACATGTCAAGTTCATGCCTTTTGAAAAAATATATATGTTAAATTGTCTTTAAGGTCTCAATTTTTAGAACATTATTCTAAAACATTACATATTTTGTTTTAGGCTGTAATGATCAAATTTTAGTCTATCTGACCAGAGATGCATTTGACTGCAAGTGTAAATTCATGCACTCAAAGCATTCAGATGCAAAACACCCAAATGACTAGGTGTTTGATTCTCTTGTTTAGCAAATAGAGCTCAGGGTCATTTTCTGTATAAATCAATAACATTTATTTGTATAATACTTTTAACAATGGACATTGTCACTAAAGCAGCTTTACAGAAATAAGAATTCTGGATATAAATAAAAATATATATACATTTATAGCTTTATCAGTTTATCCCTATTGAGCAAACTGGAGGGGACGGTGGCAAAGGAAAATGAGATCTGGTGAGACAGAATGAAGTTGCTCACCCTCCCAGTATCCAGTTGTCTTAAGATAAAAATAATTTTAATCATATATGATACATAATATAAGATCATAGTATAAGTTGAATCATATAGATTAGGGCCATTTTCAACACCTTCTGTTGGTGTCGCCAAGGTTATGGTTCTATCAGACAAAATTTTAAGAAACAAAATACAATACAATATACATGGATTATTTATATCTGTTCAGTATACACTCAAAGCATATTTGATCACTGTATATTAATATTATCAGCAATTTGTGTATGTCCTTGCAGGTAAGGGAGACAGAAACATGGATGCCTCCAAAGGCTGGGCAATCAAACAATGACATGGATTCATCTGGTGATTTCATTTTTCCTACTGAGGACAGCACAACATTTGATGATGAGGAGGATGACGATTATGATGACATGTCAGGCTCTGGTGATGACACATTACTTGAAGATGAATACCTAGATATAACCAGGGTGGGTGAATATCCACATACAGTATATAACTATTGGTATAAATACAAGTATTGAATTAAATTGAATCGTTAAGAAACTTTAAATAAAACAAAATGAATAGACAGAAATACTGCATATTGTGTATGATGTGGGAAAAAATAGCAAAAATTGTTCATGTGCCTTTTAGCCTGAAGATGGTGATAACCACATCCCAGACATGGAGCCCCCAGTTCAGCCTCAGCCAACAGATAATGACATCAAGCTGGTGAGACAAAATGAAGTTGCTCACCCTCCCAGTGTCCAGTTGTCTCACGCAGGAGAACAGAACATCTTTAACAAGACAGAAGTGCTGGCCGGTAAGATATATTGATCATAATTAGTAAACATGAGATATAGTGTATGAGATATAGATAATTTACTGATTTGCACCCACATGAAAATGTTTACCTAGCTCACGTATTGCTAAAATATACTGTAATAAATGAATTAGTAGACACAATTTGCTTTAAGTATTATTTTAAAATAAAAATAGATTTTATTATTATGTCAATTTTATAATTTTAAATATATATATATATTTCATCTACTTTTAGCTGTCATTGCTGGTGGTGCTGTTGGGTTGCTTTTTGCTGTGCTTCTCATCCTCCTCCTCATCTACCGCATGAAGAAAAAGGACGAAGGCAGCTACGATTTGGGCAAGAAACCCATTTACAAGAAAGCTCCCACTACCGAGATCTACGCATGAACACAAATGTTCTTGAACTAACTCAAATACGAACTTTGAACTTTCAACTCACCCAGTGCCTCTGGTGTACAGCCAGGCTGCAATTCTCTGTCCAAGCAGAGAAACCTCAAACTAGCATCTCAAATGAAACCATGATTACTCTGACTGTATAGCTGAATTAAATTTATCAGGAAAGAAGATGCTCTGTTGCAACCTGCACTGTATAAGTCCTGACATTCTCCTTTTTGTGTCTGTTTTTCCATTGTTTTGCTTAAAGTAAATAGTCATTGCATTCCCTTTCTTAACTTCCCTGATTAGTAACACTAAAAGGTGCAAATGGGACCCTTTGCAGGTAACCAATATGGATTCAAAGTCTGTACAAAACTTTGAAACTGTAAAAACTGACTATTTTCACACAGTTGTGTCATTTACCAGAACTACGAGCTGTTGTGTGAAATGTTACTGTAGCTTTTTCTTTTTTAAAAACTGTGCTAATTTTTGTTCATTTTAGTGCAAAGCAATATAAATTAACAAAACATGCTGTTTATCATTGTTAAATGACCTCCTTAATTTTAACACTGCAAATAAGGTGTTTTACATTCCACCTACATTCCGTCTATATTGTATTAATTATGAATCATCACGTTTCAACCTAAAATAATTAAGTAGTCCAGTCATTGAGTTTAGCTGCTCCTCTTGCTATCATTTGACAGGTACTTATATATTTGCAGAAGAAAGATCTTTGCAAACACTTTTTTCCCCTCATTTCTAGGGGTCTGTAAATAGCCATTTGAATAAGTTAAAATGTACACCATGGTACGTGGCCATTTTTGGCTAACTATCCAATTACCAAATATTTAAATGCCAAAATAACTCTTCTTCGTTTGTCCCGGTATTGAGTATGCATATTAAAGATGGAGTGAGTGTCTCTTTATTGTTTTTATAGTGCTTTTTTTTTTACCAGTGAATAATTGAATTCTCAAATTGGTGACCAATGCTTATACTAACTTTTGTTTCTCAGTGTTTTTATAGTTCACTTTTTCCTCTCTTTTCAGTGTTTCATAGAATACTTCTTTTATTATTATTATTATTATTATTATTATTATTATAATTATTATGTTAATTTAACTTTTGAATAGACTATTTTATTGCCTTCCTTCAGGTTGGGGTTTCTTCCTCATATAAGCTGTACATGTGATTTAGAGATTTAGAAAAGAGAAATCTATACACTAGTGGAAGTTTTTTTTTTTCTTTTTTTTTTGAAGAGTTTTGAAGCATTTTTATATTGTAAGAGTTTTTATTACTTCTAGACCTTTTTTAAGTGATATCTATTTATATTTTGTAGAAGGATACACATACTAGTTCTAAGGTGAATGAATAATCCATGTTATTTGCATGGGGTGAATTTAAGAAAATTTGCTGCTTTTTAAATTTTTTAATGTTTTTCCCCTCAAAATCATGATGTGAAAGCATCAAGAAATCAGTGGATTGTTGGTTTCGGTATGCAGGTTCTAATCTGATCTGAAATAAAGCTATTTTTGTGCACATTACAGAAGTTTCAGTGTTATTTCATTTACTTGATCAGTATTGGATTTCAAGTTTTAAATTAAGCATCTAAAATATTTTCGCTAGGCAAATCTGTGGTGACATAGTTGCAGCTCCACCCATTCACCGCAGTTGCCTCTTAGTTCTAATGCTCTTCACCTCACTAGGAACATCCTGTTCTGTAGCGTTTGCTGGCTGCTACTAGTTAATTGTATGGATGTGTTCTGATCTGCCTGAAATACCTGCAAAGAATACTGCAGTGTATTCAGCCATGTTAAGTGTGAATCCAAACCGCAGGGATCGAAACTGCTCAGATCAAAGGGAACAGTGAATGGTATAGGGAACGGTGAATGGTGTAGTGAACAATGACACTTCACCGGATGTGGGAATGCAAAATTTCTCACTAGTCATTGAGCCTCGCTGGAGCGTGGGGAAATAAAGGAAAAGGGATTTATATATTTATTATCATTCTTATCGAGGATGACATTAATAGGATACAATAATTTCTTTACAATAATTTTTATTTAATCAAGAAATCCTTAGGATTTTATAGACTAGTAAAATGTAAAAAAAAAAAAAGTTATACACATTTCAATAGTATATGTTTTATTATGGTATCAGTTTTTGTTGCAATAAATATTCAATATTAAATTTGTGTAGTGTGAAATTTCTACAGCAGCAGCAAAATATCAGAGGTGCTTATGCTACCAGGGTAATGCACAGAGGGAGTGACCTCTGCCCTGGTAAAGTTGCAGGGTGTTTCGAACGATGGAATTTTGTTGAGGGCAGTTCCCTTAACCGGCATTCCCTTAATCACTCATGGAAGTACACCTCGGAATGGAATGCAGCCTATGCCTTCATGTGTTCTCTTGGTTCAAAATTTTGGCTCAAAATCAGTTTGACGGTTCTTGTTGGTGTTAGTGAAATCTTTTTTCCATCTAACTAGCTACATTTTAAGTTGGATATCTTCTGTTGCGCTAATAGTGCTATGAGTATGAGTATATAACCTAACATGGGGAAGAAGAAGGCTGCCATTTGCCCCTGCGTTCAGGAATGCAGCTTTTCTTTGCATGAAAAGAACCAGCATGAAGCATGCCTCATCTGCCTGGGAATTCTCCATGCAAGCAGAGCACTAGCTGAGAACAGGTCATGGCTATTTTGTCACCAGTTCCAGCGTTCAACCCTAGAATGGTAGGTCATGTTTTAAGAGAGAGTATTGGCGAAAGCCACGGTCAAGGACCTCCCAGCAGAAGTCCCTGCACTTATCTGGGCAGACCAGATGGATTATGTGGAGCTCCAACCGCTGTTAACCCATGTCACAGTATTCTATTATGGACAGTTGACGGAACTGAAAAAACATGGCTGTTTAACCCTTTGCCAACAGAGCCGTCCTTGGTAGCTTATCTGGCACCCTTACAAAACCATGGGGTATCTGGACCCACTGTAGAATTCACTATATGGGGTATCTGACCCAAACACTGCAGGTTTTTCCTCTTCATAACTTGAAAAAGTTACCACTCAAGCTGTCAGCTGCTGTGCACTGAACTCTGTTACAATGATTCAGACTTATCAAAGCCTGTTATGTGCACTGCTCAATAAGGTCAGGACTGTGGCAGACTACATCTTGTGCATGTCCCATTGTGCACCTCTCTCTCTCAGTAAGGGAATGGCAAACATGGCAAATCAAACATAATAATGTTTTGTCAGTCACTCAATGCTTTCAGGTTAGGTTCTAGTTCAAGTGAGAAACAGGCCGAGGGCATTGTGTGACATTATTCCGGGATGAGAGATGAACCCCAAACAGAAAATGACCAGCCTGTGGCCACCTTTCAAGAGACTTCCACCATCTGCTAGTCCAGGCTTCTGTCTGGTAAAACAGCAACCTCCCTGGCAACCCCCACGCCAGTCGGCCTGGAGCAAAGCCTGTCAGTGTGGCAGGTGAGGTAGCTGGTTGTTCGCGTCCCCAAGTGGTGTATGCACAGTCTTGTCATAGGGGGAGAACATCATCCTGACGGCCTACCACCTTCAATTTTATACAAAGCCACAGTGTTTCACATCTGTGGTCAACACAGTGGGGGGAATGGATGGTTCGCTTGTGATGGTTGCGTCTGTGGAGATGGCTCAAATCTTGGAGCGTTATGGCAGGGCAGTAGTGGTTCTCTTTTCATCCAGAGAGAATTCCCACTGTCCCCTATTATTCTCCATAACAGACCAAAATGCCCCTCTGGGTATAGATGCACTAGCACACCTATGGCCCTCAACTCTACTATGTATGCTTTGCAGTGGAATTGATGATGCCTGTCATGGAGACGGTGCACCAGCAGGGTCTGTCCTTCATCCTGGTGTGTGGAGAGAGTGCTTACATGTGGTGGACTTTTGAGCACTGTGGTCAGGAACATAATATTCTCCCTTCTCAGTGCTCTATGAGGTTTTGTCTTTTGTACAGGAACTGCTGAAAAAGGATCTTCCCCTGTCTACTATTAAACTGTGCTTGCCGGGCTAAAGGTTACACTACATCCTAATGCGGCTTATGTACCTGTGGTTGTCTCCACTGCTGATAGCTCTATGGTCTCCGAGCTTCAGAGCTCCCCTGCTCCCTTTGCAGCAGCCCCTTGTCGGTGCGCCAGGTGAGGCAGCTGGCTGTTCGTTTCCTAGAATGGCATGCATGCGCAGCTCATCATGGGTGGAGAACATGATCGCCATGGACTCTTCCCTGGGTAAGTGACATACATGTAGCTGGCCATCCATATGATGTAAAAGATATCATGATTCATCAGACCAGGTCTCCTTCTTCCACTGCTCCTGCGTAGTTCTAATACTCCCATGTCAACTGTAAATAATTTTCGCAGTGAACAGGGGTCAGCACGGGCACTCTAAAGTAACTGAGCGGGAGCTACAGTATGTATCACTATACAAAGCAAGCTACAATGTGTGTTCTGAAACTACTTTTTTTTACACATATATATATATACAAGTCATGAGCAGAAGTTAAGACTAGATTCTAAATTGTTCCTACAGGTAAATTCAGGGTTTCCATATTTCATTAAAGTGCAGGTAAGAAGGAAAATAAAAAGATATAAATCAGTTTTACGATGTTTTTGTCAGGCATTTAAGGAGGAGAGGATGAAGGTGTGGGCTTCTCATTCTCATTATTAAACATTGTGCAACACATTTAAACAACACATTAATAAGCTCTACATATCATTGAGCTAATTGCTATCACTTAGGAGCTAGGAACTGTCAGACCGTAGCCATCAATGGCTCTTGTTTTTAATGGCACTAACCTGCATACAAATATGACGGCTGAGAACTACATCTCCCAACATAACCGCTCTGGTTAACAAGGGTTCTAATGTGACACACGTGACCCCAATTACCTGTATGGTATGAATAGAACTTTAAAGAAAACATGTTGAAAAATATATACTCTTGTAAAATTCTTTCCAGACATTACCAAGCCTTACTTTTATGATTGCCTGTCTGTGTATGACCTAGTTTGTTTCATCTTGTATTTTTTCAATTTAATCTTGCCAAGTTTATGTCTATTGCTTATCGTCCTGATCATTTCCTATTATTTTGTATTCTGAGTTTTGATGATCCTGCATGTTTTTTTCTGCCTGTGTTTTACTAAAATCCCTTTAACCTGCACTTGCATTTTCACATCCTCGCACCGTGATAGAATCTCCTCCTGCTATGGATGCAGCAGGCAAGATATGGGAAGCCTTTCTGAGTCATGCATGAGTGTTGAGTGAACTGTGAAAGGATCTGGCATAGGTCTGCTTCAACATATCACAACCCCACAGGACCAGGAGAAAATGAAACAACAAACAGAATGGAAATCCTAAGGTATATCAAGGGTTCATCCTACAATGCTCACTTTTTTCATGGAACAGCAAAACATCAGTGAGCAGAACAAAATCGTGCATTTCATTATCATGCTTACCCAGAAAGGGTTGAAATGGGCCTCTGCCATCTGGAACAAATGTCACAATAACACTACCTCATTTGATCACATCCTAAGACTTTTCAGATGTGTTTTCAATCATGCACCCAAATGCAAGGAAGTGGGGGAGCAACTGTGCAACTGTCTCAATTTATCACTGAGAGTTGAGATCAAACATTCAGATGAAGTGTTCTTCATTTCAGCATTGCTCAAATATTAGCAGTGAAAATTGGCCCATAATTTAAAAGTAATGTTTGATTTTCAGTAATTTTTTATTAATTACCAGATGTGCCCATGACTAAGTTTGCATGGAATTTAACTGCACACCACACTCATAAGCACGTTTAAAAAATGTCCAATGCCATTGGGTGAATTTTGTGATTAATTAGAATTTTTACATGCTACCTTGAAGTGCGTGGATTGAAGGTGTGAGATCGCATTTATTAAGTAAATATCAACTGCATACTTATAATAGCGTATTAAAAAATTACAGCCCCATCTGTTGAATTTTGAGATTAATTAATGATTTTTTCATATTATATTGATTTTTTGGAAGGCTGTTTTCCATTTAAATTTCAAAGTAGCATATCTTCACTTCCCGTGGACCAATTGCAATGAAACAAAGCCTATATGTCATCTCAAGCTCGACCAAATACACATGTGAAAACCATTCCAAAAATCTTGATATGTTTTTTTTTTTTTTCGTAAGTACCAACTTCGCAGTTTTATTTCAGTGACTATTGTGGGTTTTTCTTTCTATAACTGAAGGGTATCAACAATTTTGTCCACATGATGATACAGAGGAAGTAGACCTGGAGGAATTTGACATCAGCCAGAGGTCACCTTTCAGCGATCAGTAGCCATCACGGTTGGTGGTGTGGTCCTCCCATCTGTAAGCATGACCAAACCAACTTGTCTGGCTCCTGAGAAGAAAAAAATGTTCAACAAATTTGTGTCCACAAAAATTTCCAGTAAGAAATTTTATTCATTGCTGGCTACTTGAGGTATCAAAACACTTGTATATCAAAGCGAATTTCCCCATTTTTTTGTCACTTCAGTCATACACAGTGAAACGAAACAACGTTCCTCCAGGACCACGGTGCTACATGCAACATAAATTAACAACATAAATTAACAGAACTAACTAGCCAACTAAGAAACCTAATTAGCTGGCTAGCTGGGACAAGACAGATTGACATGACAACATGAATTAACAACATAAATTAACAAACCTGGGGGGATGACCAGGTCATAGTTCACTCAGCAAATCCCTATGGCACAGAGGTTATAAGATGTGTGCTAGGGGTCAAATGTTCTAACAAAAAGTAAGTTTTTAAAGGTTGAAATTAAAATAATTCACCTTAAATGCACCTGAATCAATTTTGATTGAAAAAAAAAAAAAAACGTAGTGAAATTGGTGCTTGAAATGGTTTTCATTTGGGGGAATATTTATTCTGGGAAAGCTGACCATTCTTTTGTGTTTTTCTCAATTTCTTATAAATTCAGATATAACTCGTCCTGTCTACATTATGTGTCATTAAAATAAAGTCATCTGACTACAGGAATGAATGGAATTGCCAGGTCATCACGTTATGAAAGGTTATAACGTCTATGGACTTTTTTCTTCCCTGGTGGAATGGGCATATTCCAGGATTCAAATTGTGAACGTGTGGGTACATGTGGAATCATGAACTCACCACCATTCTGTTCACTGTAATAAAAGCTAAAAGTGTTCAATGAATTTTGGAAAGTGCGACTCTTGTTGCCTCACAAACTAGGGCAACTAGTAGTCCTTATTTCATACTGTCTGGTTTTGCCATAAAGATATGTAATGATTGTAAATACTTATGTTATCACATAACTAATGATCACTCAGTTGATAAGGACATTTATACCCAATGTGCATTGGCTAACTTGTTGGCTCGTAAATAAAGAATGTGTTCAAATTTCTATTTAATATAGATATGTGTGTGTGTGTGTGTGTGTGTGTGTGTGTGTGTGTGTGTGTGTGTGTGTGTGTGTGTGTGTGTGTGTGTGTGTTTGTTACCGTGTTTTACCGTGTAATATTTAATATTTAACCTTACAGGCTGCTTTCCATCCTTCAGTCCTCAAACCTGCTACAATTTGGTGACTGGGAAGTCCACTAAAGAATATTAAATTAATTGTCATGTTCATGAATCCAGTATCAGGTGGTTTGTGATAGGGTGAATTATAATAGCAGTAGACATTAAAAGATGTGTAAATTGTGGTCATGGAGGTACTGTATGCACATTGTCAGCACCACCTCTACCAGCCTGGACCCTTAACCTAGGTCAGGTTGAGTCCATGAATTCATGGTGTTGGAACCAATGTCAAATCCTACCATCTGTGTGGCTCAGCAGAAATTAACATTTATGTGACCAAGCTATGTGTTTGGTTCTGTCTGGTTTTGGTGAGCCGGTGCCCCCTGCATCCTCAGCTTTCTGTTCTTTGTTGACAGTAGATTCTGAAAAAAGTTTGTAACACAATTGTAAAGACTGAGTTACTGTAGCCTTTCTGTCAGCCTGAAACAGTATTGCCATTCTCAGTTGACCTCTCCCATCACCCAAGCATTTCTGTCTGCAAAACTCTGCACTCACAGGATTTTTTTATTTCTTTATTTTTGCATCATTCCAAGTAAACTGTAGAGACTGCTATGCATAGAAATCCCAGGAGATCAGTAGATACAGAAATACTCAAACAAGCCCATCTTGCTACAACAATCGTGCCATAGTCAAAATTACAGAGATCATGTTGTCCCCCTATTTTGATGGTTGATGTGAAGCTGCTGGCCAGTAAGTGCATGATTTTATGCACTGCCATATTATTGGCTGGTTAGAAAATTGCTTGAATGTCAGGACATACAAGTGTTCAGTGAGTGTAATACTGCATGATTGATCTACTAAAAGCACCTGGAATTTAATGTTTGAAATAAGATAATGGTATTATTTAGGAAGGCGTGTGTGTGTGTCATGATTTACATTTGTTCCAGGTTGCCTCAGGACACCTGAATACATCTGATAGCAGCCAGGAAGAAGTAAATGCCACAGGCAGAGTCACAACATGATTCATATTCTTTGTGAACACTAATTCTGAAACAACTTCCCACACTGTTATCTCACAGCAGTCATTTCACCGATGCAACACTAACATCACTGCCAGGTGAATTTAATAGCATTGATTATAAACTATATACCATTAAACTGGTGGCAGGATCATGGGTACCCCAAGGCTCATCTTTGCCAGTGTGGACCAAAGACTACCCTATGGGGTCTAATCCCACAGAAAAGCCAATGTAGCACAAACCGCTGGAAAAAGTCAATACTGGCCATGACATAATGGTATCAGAACACTTGGTGTACCATAGCCTGCGGTGTTTGGGGCTTAGAAGGCAAAATGTTCACGGTTGTTGATTCAACCTCCAAATTGTCTAGACTGAGAATGACAATTAATTTTTTATTATGATGTTCAAATGCAGGTGTGAAGTCAAAACCGGACTCCAAAATTTCAGAAAAGGTATTGTGAATTTCTAAAATAAGGTTACTGGCAGATTTTATTTAAGAGTGTTAATGAGTAAATTCTGATTTAACATTGTCCATCTTGAGAAAGTTGGCCGGTATCCATGCGTTTAGTTTGTTTAGGCAGTTTGAAAAAAAGTGGTTGTATAAAGTTGTATATCATCGACATAGCAAGGGAAGCTAAGACTATATCAATGGATGACACTACATAAAGGACAAATGTACTGTAGATAACAAAAATCAGGGGATAAAGCACTGAACCTTGGTAGACAATTTGTTTGAGAGGAACAGTTGATTATTTAAAGTTATGTAATTGATACATATACACTGATGTCTGTCCAAGATACACGATTTAAAGCAGGGCAGGACAGTGTTTGTGATGTTAAATAATGTTTCTAGATGAAAGAGAAGGATGGAGTGGTTAATGGTATCAAATTCAGAGCTGCAGTTTAAAAAAGGATGAGAATACTGAGATGGCCAGAGTTGGAGGAGAACAGTAGGTGGTTGGTAACTTTGAAAAGTGATGTTTCAATGAAAAGTTGAAACTTATCAAATAAGTCATTTGATGTGAAATACAATTAATGCCCCCTCCTGGTAAATAAAGTGTACTGCTATTAATAATTAATTCAACAAGTAACTATGTAATATAGGTCTGTGTATATATACTACAAAAAAATTAACTGTGATGATAATAAAATTAATAAAACATTTTATTTATACATTTCTAAGAATTCATTATATACTAGCATCAGCCATATTTCAGGGTGAAGCCCACGTACATGTTTCCGTGTCTTTCTGAACAGCAGAACTCTCCGTCTAACTCATTAATACAAAAAAATAATTTTCAAAAATTTTCTTACAGTAGATTATGAAATCTGGCACATAACTGTTCATAACATAGCTTTTGCTCAATATTTTGATTTAATTTATGGTGCAGATTAAACTTCTGCCAGATATCTAAGTACTGCAAAAGATTCATTAAATTCTGTCCTGTGGTCGATTTAAGAAACATGTTCAGACTTAAAACTGCTCATAACTTCCCTTCTACTCAGCATTTTATTTATGGTGCAGGTTTAACTTCAGGAAAAAGGACTGATGGACTGGCAAAGCTTCATTAAATTATGAACAGGCTGTTTTAAGTGATGCTGTGACAAAATCTGGCTGAACAGACCTGCGGACACACAGACAGAAAATTTTCTGAGGCTGGTTTCAGGTCCTCCAATGTAAATTAAAGATATCAATGAAAGAGTGACTTCTGACCAATGTACAGACAAAACCTTTTATTTATATA
>JAQMYL010000036.1:25875419-25885961 GCA_030014365.1 Clarias pachynema
ATAAATACCGTACCGTGCCATTCATACCGAGGTATTACCGTACCGTGAAATTTTGATACCGTTACATCCCTACACAGTACCATTACCACTTCTTTAATGGCACAGTAATATCATGGTCAGCAAATCATGTGGTACGATTTGCTGACCATGATATTACTGTGTCATTTTTTCATTGAAACTAAAACAAAAAAAAAGGTTTGAATATTTCACTTTATGTGTAAGGAATCTAGAATATGAGTGTCACATAAAATTACCAAAAAAAAACTTGATATTCAAATACTTTTGAAATGCATTAGTACACACATACAGTAAACAGACACACACACACACACTAGCAGTCTAGCTTTTTATTAATGCTATTTAGGATTCAACCACAGAACCCAGAAGTTAACAGAGCTGATATTCTAATGCTGAATAAGTGAAACCCATAAAGAGAAACTTACAAGCTTTACAGGACTATCTGCCCCTTCTATGGTTTATTCTTCTCACCTAGTACCAGTAAGAATTTAGAACTACTTTCACCCCTGTTAATTACACTGTTGGTTGTTGTCAGTTGCTAACTATTATCAGTCTTTTACGATATGTCCTGGTGGAGCAAAATAAAAGATTTAATAAAAAAAAGCAAATCATAATCTGTTGGTAATAAATGGTGTTGTATGAAAGCAATATCGTGCTTGAGGTCATGCTGTATTGCTAGATATAGCATGGCTGTGATGCCTTTAGCACCTGTTGTCTACAACTGCATAGAAGCTAGGTTATGCTTATTTATGTTTGTTTCATCATACATTTTTATATTTGTTGTCATGAGTTCGAATAGTTCGATAGTGGATTAATTATATTGAAGTACACTAAGTAAGAATAAGTCCATCAGTAATGGAAGAACCATGTGCCATGTATTTCCTTTAGCCTGGCATGTTGATTATTATATTACATTATATTATATTGTATTATATTATATTAAATTATTTAATATTATATGATACTTTTGAGCAGTATCAACTTGGTGGTGGTGGGGTTTGAACCTGGGACCAGCCAGTTCCCCACTGAGCTACCCCTTCTGATCCACCAAGCACATGAAAAGATTGGTGTTTTATATTTAGCTCATTGGTTGGTTGGATTTAAGGGTTCTCTGGCTTATTAGTTTAATGGAGCAGAAAATGTATAGAAGTACACTCTGTTTGAGGGGAGCCAGGGACAGATTTTGGAGAGACTACATGTGACACAAATTCTAATTTCAACCTTCCCACCAAGATTGTGTTGATTCTTTGTGTTAGTCGTATAGTTTTGAACTGCAATTTTAATTTGGGTTATTATATTTAGGTATCAGTACAATATTTGTTTAAATATTTGTTAAATATTGTATTCATAAAGAAAATAATGTTATTATATTATTATAAATAATATGTTCTGAATGTTTCTTGTGATTTCTTTTCATATTTGTACAGCAGTCGATTGGTAATATTTATTTGTTAAGTCTACTTAAATAAACTACAGTTAAACGTATATTTACAACTACAGGAAATTATACTTAGACACCAAGCAGTATACTTTGAAGATGAAAAAATATAAATAAAAGTAGTAAACTACAGGTATAATGTTAAGTTTATGTAAAGAAAACTTATTTACTAAAATATACTTGCAGTGTAAAACTGCTAAACTAGTAGAAGTACATAACTAGTACTGTACCTCTTTCACTTAAAGTATACTTAACAGTATAGTTGCCATACAAAATAAAACTTTAATGTAAACTAGTTGTGTAGTCAAAGTTTACTACCTTTACACCCAAAGTATACTTTAAAGTACACTTTTATAAACTTAAAAAAAAAGTGAGCTCGAAGCACTTAAGAAACACAGTACACATTAAACTGATATCCAGAAGTTCACTTATAGTATATTTCACAAAATATAAATGTAAACTAAGTGTATACTTGAAGTTGTAATGGGCCAATGTAATTGGGCCAAAAGTCTTAAGAAGTATTAAAATAGTACATTTACAAGTATACTACTAGGACATTGATCCACTAGTCCAATTACAGGAACTAACCATCTTTTAAAAGTACTGTATATAGTATGTTACATATACAGTAGCTATTTTAACCCTTTTTAATCCATAGAAATTTAAATGTTGCATTTCTAAACCAGTTTGCTGATGACAGCTGTTCTTTGTGTTTTAGCTCATTGCTAATGGCTAACAATCCCTTTATTAAAAAATTGGTAACACTACGGTGCCAGGCAAAAGTTTGGAAACACCTTCTATTCTTCCCTAATTTTTATTTCTTACTACATTGTACTGTAAAAGAATGCTTAAGGCATCAAACATATGCAATAATCAGTTGATGCTGAGATGTGTCCACTACTTATGCTCTGTTAGGAATTCATAAATTTTTAGTTTTTCCCTTTTTTCTTGCCCTTCAAAAAAAAAACTAATAATTTGACAAACTGACTAGTGCATATTCTTGCAATCTTCAGACTGCATTCCCACCATAGCAAAAATAACCCAAATTCTCTCGAACTATGTATGCTCTGTTTTATGACACATGGTGTTTTAAACCTCGATCCACTTATTTGATTTAAAGTACATAAGAAATTTATTGAAATGCTTGCCAAAAATACACAAGAGTGTTTATAAGAGTTAGGGTAATTAATTTACTTAATCATGTCATTTATGAAAATGTAATATGTATATACCATATATAAATAACCTGAAGCATATTGATTTTGCTCTCTCTCTCTTTCTCTCTCTCTGTTTCATTCAATCTTACTGTACTTATTTTGCATTAGCTCTTTTTCTTCTTTTTGGACAATACTTTCACTTTAATACTCTGGTTTCTATACAGGAGAAGCCACCTCTTTATTTGTCTCTTCCATATTTAAACCTAAAATGTATGTGTGCTTTGTCTCTGGCACTATACATTGATACCACTAGTGTATTTTTTGTATGGTTTGTACTGTGTCATGACGGCAGGGGAAAAGGTGGTGGTTAAGAAACATAGACACAAAAGAAACTTTCTTGCCCTCATATGCTAGCAGAGAGCGGGTAAACCGCAGGCCAGCGGACATTTCCTCCTTTTCCCTTCCAGCACCCCTTCTGAAAACATCCTGAGAGAAGTGTACATGTAGCATGGTCAGACATAAAATGTGCTGTGTTAACTTTTCTGAATGCTAGTGCTGAGGTTTTCACCCCTGGCTGAGTATGTTTATGTATACACCATGAGTTTTACCTTGGCGATCTAAAATGGGTGTGCTTAACTTTGAAACAGCTTGGAAACCAGGCTGTTTCTCAAAAAATACTGCAGATCCTGATTGTTGTTCCTTTCAAAGTGTAGGTTGGCTGTTGGATGTCATAAATGAAGACCATGTGGGTGTTTGCAGAATACCATTACCAACAGTCCATAACCTTCATATAACACCGGAGATGGAATAGGAATGAGAAAACAAGAAGTTGCTTATCTAGCAGAAACCCTTTTAGTATAATGGAAGCTGTGTTTTTATTATTTATTTTCATGATATTGTTTGTTTGCTTTATTAAGATCCTCATGATGATAATGAGATTGTAACCATAAAATATTTTTACTGTAACAGGCTAAATATTTAATTAATCTGAAAATGATTACAAGAAAGCACTGTCCTTTTTGTACATTTTGTTAAAGGTTAAAGCAACATCATAATGCTACCTGATAGAAGGGAACTGACACAGAGCTAAAGCTGTTTATGCTTAGTATTAGTTACGTAGTATTGAATGCATAGTGCATGCAGCTTGGGAACCTTTTTCACCAGTAAAACGCAGTGCACATTTTCTGTTTCAAAATATGTACTAGAGAGGAGAGTGCCAGCCAAATCTCAAAACCTTAATGTAGCTGTGGGTATCTAATTATTTCTACAACAGAGTTTGATAATTATTTCCCTAATACAGCCATTAGATTAATGGTGTCATAAACTAATGTGTCTGGATTGCTGCAAATCATTTTCTATGTGAAATAGAGTGGATATGCTGACAGAATTCATAAAATACGGTGTCAAGTTAAATAGTGTTAAAACATTTATAGGGTTTATGAGTGCCCCTGTTATGGAACACTATATTATACTATAATTTAACAAAAAAAAGTGCTGTCTTGAGTGTGAGTAGGATATATTGACTGGAGTTAAGCCTGCAATGTTGACGTAATGGGGCTGAGTTAATCTTGGTTGTATGTATTTTAATCATATGCAACTGAAAGGAAACGAGGACGGTCAGAGTGAGTATGTGTGTGTGTACTGAAATAAGATGACATTTGTTAAATCAGAGGCTTATAATCAGGGCAGAGTGAGTGGTATAGGAGGTTGAATAAGAATTCAGGATTAGAGTATATAATTTAAATGATTTATCTGCCTTTTTGTGATCTATAAAACTTGTAGGTTATATTGCTTGAAGAAATGTATATCAAGAATAACACATTTAATAGATTTATATAAAGGCATATTGTATTCACATCTGGCCTTTACCCATCTAAATATTCTGACTGCTCTTTAACAGAAATGGCCCAAATTAAGATTTACTTCTTAGTACTTTTTACTAAGTGTTCCTTAAACTAAGGGTTTTACATGGGTTCCTTAAACAAATAGAGAAAAATGTATTAAAAGACTTTATTTAGAGCATTCTTAATAATTCTTAAAAATCTTAATCTAGATTTCTAGATACTAGATTCAAGGGCAATTATTGAACTTAAATGAGGCTGGAGACCATGACATCAGCAAGTGGCTAAAAGCTGGCACCAACACACACAGGTTTGTGAGATTTGAGCACATACCAACCTATCTAGCTAGCTTGCTGGATATAGATTCAGATATATAGATATACAGACACCAAACATAACATTAAAACCACCTGCCTAATATTGGGCAGGTACCTGTCCTTTTACTGTCAAAATGGCTCCTACCCATTGATGCATTGGTAGGAGCCCAGACCTTTGAGTTTGTGCTGTGGTGTCTGGCACCAAGACATTAGCAGCAGATCCTTTAAACCCTGTAAATTGTAAAGTGTGGCCTCCATTGATCAGACTTGTTTGTTCAGCACATCCTACAGATGCATGAGATCTTTGGAGGTCAACACCCTGAATTCTTTGTCATGTTTCTCAAACCATTCCTAATGAATTGCAGTGTTGTAGGGCACATTATTCTGTTCAAATAAACCGCTGCCCTTATGGAATACAGTTGCCACAAAGGCATGCAATTGGTCTGCTGCAATATGTAGTGCATCCTTGTGGAATCTCTTCCCCAGGGAAGGGACACACATGCACCCATCAGACTAGTCCACCTGTTTCCATTACTCCATGGTCCAGTTTTGCTATTTACATGCCCATTGTAGCTACACAACTTCATACGCACCAAGCAGTGATCTACTGACAACTTTCTGTTTTAGTAACCATTAACTTTTTCAGCAGGTTGTGCTTCAGTGTCTGGCCAAATTAAATTCCCTCAGCAAGGTTCCGACTATGAGCTAGAAATTGATGAATGGGAGAGAAAAGAGAAAATTTGCCAGAGTGGACGGGAGAGACATGAAAGAAAAAACAGGAGGAAAAGAAATAATGGGCAGTGGGTGGGAGTAATAAAACGAGAGAGGAAAGAGGGAAGGAAAGGTTTGGATAGTGACAAAAAGGGTGGAGAGAGAGACAGAGAGGGAGAGAGAGAATCGCAACATTCTGTCCAGTTGAAGAAAGTTGTAGTAAGTGTGCGCTCGCGGGGAAAGTGTCCAGGACAGATGCCCACCTGCGTGATGGAGTGCAACTCCACGTGCAAGCAGTTCGCCCCACTATGGTCCTGCAGGGCGACAATCACAACTTTCTAATAGTAACCTGCCTCAAATCCAGCCATGTGAGCATGCACCTTTGCGTCCAAGGGGTCTTTCATGGTCGCGGAACGCTCGCCCTCGCGCCTTTCTCCTTCGTCGGAACCCAGACGAAACTCCGAAGATGAATGCCCTCACTCTGTTCTTCGGTTGCTGTGCGCTTTTGTGCTTGCACTTGTTAACGCAAGCCCTGGGCTTTGACCCAAAATCGAGGCGAACGTCCTCAGCAACGAATGGCGCCGCCGAGATCTCGCGCATCCGCGCGTCCAAAGCGATGCACGCGCACCGGCCAGCGCACGCGCCCTCAGGACTCAGCGCACGCACCAGCGGAGCAAAAGCCGCGCTCGCGCCGCATCAACGAGCCTCGGCAAAAAGAAGCGTCAAGATGAAGGGCAAAGTGGATGAGAGGGAGACACCGAGACAACCGGTTGTCACACCACATGATTACATGCTGTCTCTTTACTGGTCTCTGTCCACTGGGCAGAGAAACCGGAGCGCAGTGCACGAGGTGGGCATTGCTAACACCATCACGAGCTTCGTGGACAAAGGACAAGGTACTGGTTATAACTAGTAGATTATTATTATTATTATTATTATTATTTTTGTTGTTGTTGTTGTTAGTAGTAGTAGTAGTAGTAGTAGTAGTTACGCAGTATTTGTATGGCGCGTTCAACTGAACATAAAGTAGTTAATAAAATGGCATAAAACAATACAATACATATAGGTTTATATTTAGGTCACTCATGAGCAAGCAGATGTGGCGGAGGCATATAAAAATTAAATCACAAAGAAGGATAACATTAGGCAGCAGTGCACATACTGTACAGCTTAAAAGAGAGATAACATCTCTATCCATGTCCTTATGCTGCTGATTTAAAGGGGGTAAGCTGCAATCAGAGTATACACAGATCCTAGGTGTAAAACCAGAGGGGTTCTGTAATACTGATACTGTTCATATGCACAGGAGCTGGGTTATGTTAAAATGGTTATATATCTGATTTCTGGCCCTGGTGTTGACCACAATTGTCTGACCGAATTTCAGTAAAACACCAGATCTTAACTTGGAAAGGAATCACACATATACCATAATAATAATGATATTCATGTTATGGATGATCAGGGTATAATGCATGTCATTTAAAAAAAAAAATTTTTTTTAATTATAATTACACGTTTCTTTGGTTTGCTTTCTTTGGAATTCCAGCAGATGTATTTTCACTGCATCAATATTCTGTGAAGAGGCAGAATCACACATTTTGGTGTTACTGTTATAGTTTGAGGTTTGGTATTAATCTGAACTCAGACAGAAGATTATAAACTAATATATTAAGTCTTGTTCTCATAATTAGCTCAAAAACAGCTGATTAACAATGTTTAAACTTCTATGTTTGAATTTCTATACTAGAGTGTAAGTGGCTTTCTAAACTTTACTTTATTTTATCAAAAGCATGGTTGCTATCATCCTTTCAGGTGTCAGCAGGCATTTGACAGGTTTATACATGGCAAGTCATTAAAATCTGACCAAGTATAAGCTATATGCATTGGCTTTTTAGTATTTTATGCAGCCTCAACAGGGGGCAGTATTTATGATTTTATATAATAAAAACAAACTTACCTTTAATTGGAGGCCTATAGTCTGTTAGTCCTATAGTAGTTTGTAAACAATTTGACCAACAAATGTCAAATTAAAGTGTCAAACACTTTCTTGCTTTCAATTATTCAAATTTTAATGAAATTCTAATAAAATGTATACAGTACACATTTCTTCTAGAACTCATTTATTCATTCATTTAATTTTCTAGGTTAGCTTTTGCTCATATTCAACCTTAGCTTGTTATGTTGCTCAGACTTGAGAACATTTGATGAAGGCCAATGCACAAACCACAATCAACATGAGCCTATAGATTGGTAACATTAGCACATTTAGCACTTGGCATATGTACAGTTTTCATACACACACACACACACACTTAGACTATAGTTCCATTTGCAAATTTGCACTGAAATTTGCACAGCTGTGTGGTTGAAGCAAATAGGACAAATCATGGCTTGTTTATACGAGTGGCATTACAGAGGAAGCAGAAATGGATGGCATTTTCATTTCTTAATATTATTTTTAAAGTAAATACACAGAGGACTTGTTGGGTTTTATACATTTAATGGTTCAACTTTATCTTGACATTGCCCTTGTTTAATTTCTTACTTCTGTATTTTTTGTAGATGAGAATGTGCACCTGTTAAGGCGCCAGAGGTATTACTTTAACATTAGCTCCCTGGACAAGGAAGGACTGCTGGGAGCTGAATTACGCATTCTTCGAAAGCCCTTCATTGATCCTCTTAGAATCTCTGCCACAGAGGGCAGAACCTCTCTTCGTCTTTACACATGTGCCACAAGTAACCAGGGGGCTATGCTGCTCCAGTCACAGCCCATAGAGGATCGCAGCATCACAAAATGGGAGGTTTTTGACATTTGGAAACTATTCAAGAGTTTCAGAAAAACTGTTCATCTTTGTTTTGAGTTGGAGGCAATGGATCGGGGCCGCCCCTTGGACCTCAGATCATTAGGTTTGGATCGCTCAGGCCGGCAAAACAAAGAAAAGGCCTTCTTTGTGGTCTTTAGCCACACAAAAAAGCATGGTCTCTTTTATAATGAAATCAAGGCACGCTCAGGCCATGACAACAAAACTGTCTATGAGTACCTTTTTACACAGCGCAGGATGCGGCGAGCACCACTATCACGTGTCAAGAAACCAAGCAGAAGTCCAAAGACACGGTGCACTCGCAAGCAGCTGCATGTTAACTTTAAGGAGATGGGCTGGGATGACTGGATCATTGCACCCTTGGAGTATGAGGCTTTCCACTGTGATGGAATCTGTGATTTTCCCATCCGCTCACATCTGGAGCCCACCAATCATGCCATCATCCAGACCCTCATGAACTCCATGGATTCTAACTTGACGCCACCCACTTGCTGTGTACCAACCAGGCTTAGTCCTATCAGTATCCTCTACATTGACTCAGCTAATAATGTTGTGTACAAGCAATATGAGGACATGGTGGTAGAAAGCTGTGGCTGTAGATAGAAAAAAATTACAAGAAGACAATGAATGCATTCTGGGGCTTTCTCTGTGGCATCAGTATCTTCTCTCACTGCAGATCTTCAAACTACTGTTAGACTTGTTGGGTTCAAGCATAAAATTTCGGTCACATTCTCCTATTTGTTATTCTTGTTAATATTTCTCCTATTGATTACAGTACACAGACAGTACACAACTTTTCTAAGCTCGGTTAAACTTACTTATAAGGATAAGTCCATACAGGTGATTTCAATGCTTGAAAAATCTCCATTTCGCGACAGAATTTCTTGTATCTGTTTCATGACCCAAGTAAATATTCAAATATTTAATTGCTCACACACTAACCTAAACTTGTAGATCACCTTCAATAAATAAATAAATGAATATAAATCCCCAGAGTCAATTTAATATTATATATTATCTGCTTACTACCTCTAGAAAAGCCTGAGATTAAGCCATGTAATTCAAAGTTCTTAACTTATCCTGAGAAGGTTCTCTGTATTTATATATGATCCTGTTGCTTAATTTTTTTTTTATTTCTGGGCAATTCATTTAGATTATTAAATTGGTTTGGAGGACAAGACAACACCTTAATTACTTAGTAATGCTCCTCCAACCTTTCCTGAACTTTTTTGTAGTGTGGCAGGGCACAATACTCTACAAAGAGGCCACTGCACAGTACTCAGAGCCTATAGGTGCACTACGCCAGTTTTTTAGGGCTCTGCAAATTATGTAAGGCTCCACCCTCTTGTGTTAAAACTCATATCAATGTTGAGAGTTTTGAGGAGAAAATAAAGTATAACTATCTTTAACAGTAATCAGGTCAGCACAGGTTTTCTGCTCTCTAGGTTTGATGTCAGCACATATTAGTAACATTCATTTGTTAGTTTACAGGGCATTTCTCCTTAGTTTGTCTTTCTTGCTAATCTAGTTTACCAAGTGCATATCTTGGTCTGTCTATGTTTTTCTTGTTTCCCAGCCATTGCCAGGGCTGTGACTATATCAAAGAAAAGTGATTGAAATACAACTACTTATCGCATATTATAATCACAAACTGGTAATGGTATTTATAAACTGTACCTCAGGAAAGATGACCAAATTGCACTCATTTAAGCATTTATTAGGGCATGTTATTTTGAAACTTGTGATTTCCAGCAGCAACGTCAGTGGAAACGAGTTCAGACAATATACATTATAGGGGTGATGGCACTAAACATAGGGACACTTATTTTCAAAGCAGGACATCTAGTCTTTTAATCATGGTTTGTGTACAACTCAGGACTACTACAAGTACCATCGATTGAAACTGACTACCGATTGAATATTGAATTTAAAATGTTAATTAAACAAGCACCTATTGCAACATGGAACCATTAACCATGATGTATTCAGTTTGAAAATGTGTATAAAGGAATCTGGGGAAATCTGTTTGAAAGGGACTTCAAACTGAGGCCCAGGGAGGTCAGGACCGGCCCTGGGAATACCATTCACTGAAATATACCAATATACTGGGGGGATAGGGGGGTTAGTCCAAGTACTGGAGAAACAGATGCGTCTTGAGTCATCGTTTAAAGATAGTCAAAGTCTCTGCTGTACGGACATCTAGAGGAAGTTCGTTCCACCACCTAGGTGCCAGAACAG
>JAQMYL010000036.1:25965216-25975251 GCA_030014365.1 Clarias pachynema
GATCAGGGGAAACAGGATGCGCCTGAGCTCAATTTTGCAAAGGCTGTGAATACTTATGTACATGTGCTTTCTCAATGTTTTTATTTTTAATAAATTTGCAAAAATCTCAAGTAAACTTTTTTCATGTTGTCATTATGGGGTGTTCTGTGTAGAATTCTGAGAAAAAAAATTCATTTAATCCATTTTAGAATAAGGCTTTGACATAACAAAATGTGGAAAAAGAGATGCACTGTGAATACTTTCCGGATGCACTGTACTTTTGTCAATATTGCCCAGCTCTAGTCAGCATACACTCTATTCTCCACCCTTTAAAGCCATTTATTGTAGCTGCTTTTGATTGGCTTGACTTTTGTCATTATGCCACAGTGAATGATGACCACTCAGCAAAATGAGTGTGACAAGGGGAATATTGGCCAGTGTTCTCTGTTCTTGCTCTTAAGCAATTTTCCTACCAGATTCCATTGGCACTGAACATCAAAATTTTTCACTTAAAAATAGTTTTTAAAAATAATAATTTTCCTATTCATATGATCCAAATAAGCTACATTGCATATTGGTAAACAAATTATTATGGATTTATTTACATTTTTTAATTATTTTTTTGTTGTTGTTGTTGCAGTTTTACCTGGCTGTCTGCGCAGGTGCACAGCAACATGATTTTGCACTTTTTAGGACGCATTGCTGAAAGCTTTGATCGGGAATTCCGTTGCCTCTATGCAGACTCTCAAATCGTTGAGCAGTTCCATAATCCTGATGAGGAAGGTCTTCCCTACTACAGTTACCACACGGGGCCCAACATGGACTTTTTTCATGACAAAGGAACTAAAGAAAGGGAGAGGGTTTGCTCAGAAAACTCCAGTAGCCAGTCCAGCAACAGTGTCTCCAGCATTAAAGCAGCTCCACACTTAACTCCTCAGGTCTACAAGGTCACCCAGGACAAGAAGGACGCTGGCACAATCAAGAGTTCAGAGAAGCAGGGTGTTCCAAATCCAGGAATTCATATGCCTCATGGAAGTTACATAGGCAGAGGATCCCACAATGATTCCCTACAGAATCCAGCATTGGAATGTTCAACGTCTGGAGTGGAATGGGTCAAAGCAGGAGGCTTCCAAACTAGTCTTTCAGGACCAACATCCAGATTTCAAACCCTGGATCTCCATGATCAGAAGAACTTCCACATTTCTGCAAAAGCACAACCAAATCCTCTAATGGAGAGCAAAACACCCAAAGTACGCAGTCCTACCAATCCTTTTTTTAACAAATTCACTGACCTATTCTCCCCGTCAGTCAAAGAAAAGGACCCCTATGTGTTATATAAACCCCCTCCATATAGTACAGCTTTTGGGGGTCCAGATCTCTCACAAAATGAGCCTGAAAGTAGTCAAAGTCCTCCTCCACCAGGACCTTTGCCCAAGGAACGAATAGGCCATGATGGCAAAATTACCCGTGGGGATGGGAAACGCATGACATTGGGACACAGCAAATTGGACCTGGTCAACCAGTACAACAAGATGAAATCAAAGCAGATCTATAGCCGATTTGAACTGAAAAACAATTGACATTAATATGGTGTCATTTAGTTGATATAGGTTTTATTCTGATACCTTTTGGGCAAAAAATATTTTTCTCCAGTCATAGATTCTAGTGTATTGTGTGCTTTTTGTACACCCCAGAAGGAAAAAAATGCTCTTTGTTGGTAGCCTGTAAACTTTAACAGTTTTCTTATTATCAGGTTTACAAATTACACTTAATGCTGTATACCGTAATTAAGTGCCCTGTATATATACAAGAGGCTGGTGTATGGCATTACTTAAGTGGTAGAATTTCTGACATTCAGGTGCTGTTTTATTAATACTTTCTGTAATTCTTGTGGCAAGCACAGATGATGGTAGAAAAATATAAAAAGTATTAGCTTCTTAACTAATCTATTAAAGAAAGGTATTTTAAGTCAAGCAGTACTTTCTTCTACTTGGGAGATTTAATTCCCAATTTTTAGTCTTCCAGATGTTCATGTGTGTTTACAGTATATTAGCCATCCTGAAGCTTGTCCTGCATCTGCATGATTTTATCCACCATGCTTCTGCCACATAATTGTACATTTGAGAAACTCCATGAATGAAAACGTGTTTCATATAGTTTCTATTAAAGCAGTTGGTAAATGAATATCTATTCTGCAGTACAGACAAAGTGGCCCATAGGTCTGGATCCATACTCAGAAATTAAACAGTATAAATTATAACAAATGCTCTGACTTCACAGAGTATATATACTCCATACAAGAACCTTGAATATTTTGTCACTTCCTTTTTTTAGTGTGATGATCTTAGCCAGTTCTGATATCCTAGTGACTTTTGTTGACCCGGTAAAATAAAGCTGGGTAATGTTAGGTCTGGTTGATTTCAATCCTTTATTGTTAGTTTTAAAAGCAAGAAAGATACCAAATTTAATCAAAAGAAAAATGACTATGTATGCAGACTTTTGGGGCACCCTGTAGATCAGTAAAAGTGTGTGTAAATTACTTGGTTATTTATGTGAGGAACAGCAGTTTAATAAAAAAAATATTTAATAGGACATGCTGATCCAATTACTTCATAATTTTATTTCATTGTGACATAATGTGTATTGTGACTCATTCGACAGTTAAATAACAGTTCAAAAGCTAATTTGACCAATATGCTGATAGTGTACCTACGCTGGAATTACCGGAAGTGAGTCAGCATGAAGATGTCAACTACCATTGTTTTGTTAGATCTTGATCATGGCCTAGGTAGAGTTTCTAAATCTTGGTTGAAAAAAAACAAAACCACTACAAAATATTATACAGACTGGTAGTCACAGAAACAAAGAATTCTAATAAATCCTAATACAGACTTCACAACAGTCAGTTACAAACCCATTTCATCATACTTGGCAAGCTCTACAGGGTCTATTTGCATACTGGGAGGTCACCCATAACATTACAACCACTGGTGGGTGACATAGCTAACATTTATTATCTTGTTACAGTGGCACCAGGTAAGTACTGGGATATACTAGGCAGCAAGTGAACAGTCTGTTCTTAAAGTTGATGTGTTGGAAGCAGGAAAAATGGGGTCTGAGAATTTGACTAGTACCAGATTGTGGTGGCTAAACGACTGGAACTGAATCTCCAAGATGGTGTTTTAGAGTGTTCCTGCTATGCAAAGTTTAGTAATTAGCAAAAGGACAAACAGAGAATTGACGATGGCATTATGAGATTGATGAACGTGGAGGCCAGTCCCTTTGGTCCATAAGAAACGAGCTACAGCACATTTATAATACATATACAGTAGGCATTTGTCAGATGCTCTTATCCAGAGCAACTTACAAAAAACACACACCGTCAGAACACACCTTTGCTGTGTCATGAACTGTGTAGCTGCAGACAGGTCAGAATACCCATGGGAACGAGTGCAAGACTATGGACCAACAGACCAGCAGAACAACTGTGTTATTAAACAAATATAACATAATTTGTTTAACATCATGAGGACAGCCAAGTGAATGTGTATTACTACATACCTGAGGAAGATATTGTACCAGGATGCACTATGAGAATAAGCAAACAATGCAATGGCAATGTTCAAATAGATGCACTCTTAGTGGTGGCAGAGCAAAGCATTGTCTCCCTGTACTCTCACATCAATTAAAGCAGCACAAGCCATTCATTTGTGCATTACTCATCTCTCTAATGGTGCAACGGCAGCAGTTCAAAATTATTGTCACATGTTGACAGCATGTGATAGCTTCTGCTTTCCCTGGTAAGTTTTATTTTCAGTTGCAGTCCTATAAACTTGCACTGTTTTGGGGGAAAAAACTAAAACAAGTCTACACAAACAAGTCTGATCCACGGAGGCCCCATCTCACAATTTACAGGATTTTTAGGATCTGCCGCAAACACCTTTTCTGCCAGATACTACAACAGATCTTCAAAGATCTTGTAGATTCCATGCATTAAGAGCTGCTTTTGTTGCAAAAGGGGAACGTGCACAATATTAAGCGGTTGGTCTCAATGTTATGACTGGTAGTTTCCACTATACTGTACATTTCTGGAGATGGAATTTGTGACTGTAGACTTAATATGCTATTGACACATGCATTGGTGGAAAGCATTGTACGGACATATGACATTGCTAAAAGGATTTGTATATGAAGAACAAAATTATAATTCTAAGAACACCTGGACACATACAGTACTCGTTCATGCCATTATGTAATAATATCAGCTCAACAATACCAGGAACAATTTATCTTAAAACATGTAGCAACACCAAACATGGCAAAGCAAAGTCACTGATTTGTGCAAATGTAGACAGACAGGGTTTAGATAATACTTCTGGTCCTATGTCCATCCAGTCAAGAGGCAGGAGCAAGTAACACATGTAGAGTGAGTGATCTTCCAGAAGCAGAAACATGATGTTGAAGTGGGCAAGGCCTGGAAAAAGAGGGTATGACACACCTGTCCTACCACTGGAAGAGGCTCATTAATGGCACTCATTACAGACAGACGTTATGCTCAAGGACCTAACACCCCCTCCATTAAAAGTGAATATTGTGTTCACAACTTTCGACCATATGGCACTGGGATAATGAGACAGAGCCTTTCTTATGCAGAATGTTTAGGATAAAACCATGCAATGTAAAACACGCTGGGACTGTTAAAAACTGTAATAGACTCAGAGCTAGAACTAATATAAACCTCAAAATGTTGGAGAGCAACAGAAATGGAAAGGGCTTTCTTCTCAATAGTGCTGTAGTTTATCAGTAGGTGATTAACCTAATGAGAGTGAAAACGAATGGCATGATCTGACATAACATGTACACTACATACTGTAGAAGCAACTTAACAGCCTTAAATGCAGTCTTCCAGCCAGCAGATATACAATGAACTGGAATAAATAGAAGAATTGTGAGAGTTCACACAATATAGTCAGTGGTACCAAGAAACTAAATCAAAGCACCCTTTTTTACTTTGGTTCCAAGAAATGGGAGCATTGCTTTACCTTTGGCATCTAGTGTGTACACTGTACTGAGGTGAGTAATCGTGGAATGATCACTTTTGGAAAGTTTAAAGAGGCTGTCAAGAGGTGAGCAAACACATGGTCTAAAGTACAAACATGCATATGTCAATATCTGAAAACAACCATATGGTCAGGGCAAGCTTCACAATTATCAGTGTCAAGAACTTGGGTAATTAAATTCTAAAACTTTGCATTTCTGAGGACAAATGCCATAACATTATATTGGAGGAAACTGTCTTCAGAAATTTCTGATGCACATGGGTGAGTTGAATTTGCAAATAACACTTTAAAAGATCTAGCTTCGTAACAAACTTTGCACTACCTATATGGTCATCACAATCTTCTATTCATGGAAGGAGAAAACAGTTGTGTATGCATACCTGAGACATTCTTTTCCTGTTAGGAGTATTTACAACATCTAATAAAAATCCCACAAATCTAATAGCTACTAAATGGTTGTAAACTCAACTGGACCTATTAAGAAAACATTATAACCTTATGTTTTTGATTTTCCTCAAAGTATTTTTAAGATCCAATCTATGATCTAATATTTCATTAGACCGTCTTTAGCTTTGGTTATAGCATGCAATGTGGTGGCCAATTCATGTGTGAAAATGATTCCTCATGCTCCCAAAACCATGTTTTTACAATTTGAGTCCTGGTACAGTATGTACTGTATGCCTGTAACATGGTCCCCCATTAAGGTAGCCAGCTGGCTTTTAATAATGCATTAGATGTTTGAAACCCAATGTTAGTAATTCTCAGTAATGTTTACTTTGCTTGATGCAGTCCAGTTTCACCTTTCTGAAATTCTGACTTTTGGGGGGCCAGGCAGTGTATAAGATATTTCACTTATTAAAATCTGAAGTTGTATCTACACAAGATACTTTGATACAAGATAAAATGTTTAGCAATATTAGAATGAACTTGAATACACAGTACATGGTTCTGTACAACTAGACAAACATGTCCAACATGTCTGCCAGCTGTCCTTTGATACACTGGAAAGTACAAATTATGAAGCAGATTGTATATTATTAATGTTAATGCTAATGTTATCTGATACTGGCCACATGTATACATGTACTGTGTTTTGGCCACAATATTAGTTTTCTGCTGCATAAAAGAGTTCATAGCTTGATTATTCATTTTAAGCTATTACAGATATACGTAGAATAGGCCTTTAGAAAAAAATTATATTGCAATCACGATGGTGAAATGAATAATCTATTAATAAGCTATTGTAGGCTCAGCATGCATTATAAAAACAACACCACAGAAGCATTTTAAAATATTGACATGTAAGAAATCCTGTTAGTTCAGATTCTCCATCGTACAGTCCGTGTTAATAATTTTCCTGGAATGATTGACATTTTACTTAGAACACTAGACGTAGATCATTAGTCTTTGAATCATCAATGTTTTTAGTGTTGACGTTTTAATCTGGTTTCAGTGTTTTGCAATTGCAGTCTAGTTTCTATTCTTTCCAAATAAGCACAACGATGAGTAATGGCAAACACATTGATATTGTTTTATGTTTTCATGTTTTATGGTGTTCATTTTCTGGTCCTTCCCTTTCATATTTTTAAAACAGGGTGTATTTTTAAATATAGGCAAAAGTATACAGACCTGGGTTAAGACTATTTAATCCCCACATGTTTTATGAACTGGTGAAGAAATTATAGGCAGAAGGTCCTAAATATACATATACTGTACAGAATACATCCCCTTTTAAGAGAATCTTACATCTCCTTAAAGACTGTCATGGAAGGACTCTGACCCACGCTGGCATTATAAAGCCAGTTAGCATGTGATTGCCTGTTGGAGGAGTCTTTTTTGGCCAGATGAAATAAAAATTTATTGTGTGGCCATAATGATCAGTGCTATGTGAGGATACAGGGTTAGGCCTTAAGCCTGATGCAAAGAAAGGGATTAAAAAAGGGAACAGTACAATTGATAAAATAGATAGCATCAAGAGGCACAGCTCAAATCAAATATCAAAGCGTACTGTCTCTAATCATGGAAGTAGACCATATTTATTGTGCAAAGTCATCAACACATCTGTCATCTCCAAAATCTCTGTGTGCTCACAGCACAGGCTAATCCCATTCTCTGAACTACACAGACGTAGCTAATAAAGTAGAATGGCATGCGAGAGAGTTGTCTTCAACATTTTTTCCACAATGTCATTAATATGTCATGCCTCATGGTTGATGTCCTTGTACACCTCTTAGAGTACATGTGTACTCGGGTATGAAACAATCTTACTAATTTGAAAGTTGACCAGTAGGGCAGTGAGGAGAGGAGAGCAATTGAACCCGGACACAGTACTAATTAATCGTGCCTGGTGTGAAAGCAGACCATGACAATCAGCCAGAAGGTAAAAGTGGGCTGCAACTAGGACCTCAGGCAGGATAATGATCTTGAGCATACCTTTGAACTTGTAACAAAATTGCTTCCAGAAAACAAAGTAAAAAATATTGGCATTTGGCCATCACAAAGTCCTGACCTGAATACCATAGAAAATATGTGAGGTGAACTGAAACAGTATATCTAAGCAAGAACCCAAATGTGATGGAGATCCACCAGTTCTGTCAGAAAGGATCAACAATACTTGCAGAAAAGTATTGTGAGAAGCTTCTGTTGAAAATGTGATACGGTAAAGAGAAGTTGAAATAATTGTTTCTTAGGTGCTATTTTATAGTCACCTCTAATGGAATATGAGTAGGTTAGAAAATATGAATCAATCATGAACATACCTAAGTAATAAGACTATCCTAACACAAGTGACACGAAGCAGGAAATTTGTGTCAACCGGAAATATGTGTTTTGAAAAGTTGAGTTTGAATGTCTTTAGTCTAGGTGTTTGTAAATGTTTGGCCCCTACCAAAATAAGCATGTAAAGCATGGATTACAGTAAAATGATTGAAGATGATTAAGCCAACATGACAATTCTTTTATTACGTGGAAGTATCAAAAATTATCGAGATTCGCATGCCATAGATCAAGTCGCAGTCCCCTCAGATGCCTTAAAACCAGGCCGAAGAATTCTCTATTGTCAGATTTTTACACATGAAATGCATATACAAAATTACATACATATTACATACGTATTACATACATATTACAGCAAAAAGCATATAGATATGATGGTCAGGTATCCACAAACATTGTAGAAGCATGTTGTACTGTAGATTTTACTTCATTTAACAGCAACTACATTATCCTTGTTAGAATCATCATGGAGCCTTGTGAACACTCGGCATGAGGCAGGAATGGGACAGCTGACCAGTGCACCGTGAATATGTTTGTTGTGCCTACTGCATCACTATTAGTGTTCAGAAACATAATCAACAATTGCCAGGCCACTATGGACTTTTTCTATTTAATTAATGTGCAACATAATGTATTGTGTTCCATTTAATGATGTTTATAAGACACAGCACGTAGCACTGCCACTTCACGCTGCAAAAAAAAAAAAAAAATCAAACCTCTTTAACTAGTTCTTCTTTAAAGTACAGTAAAGTCATCTTTTAGGTTGTCGTAACAATACTGGATGAAATAGAAATAAAAAGCTGTGTTAAATAATAATTTTTTATTAACTATATTTTATTAACTATTCCTTTTTTTTGTTATTTAATCATCTAATAAAAAACAGAGGAAAATGAATTAATATTAGACTGCAACATCAGTGGTATTCCATTTAATGTTTATTCAATTTTCAATTGCTTCAATTTACAACTATAATTTCTTAAAGTTAAGGCTAAAAATAGCAAAAAATGTCCTTGACAATACTGACTAGATCTATGAAAGCTCGGCTTTCAATTCTCAAATTAAAAGCACTTGAAGCTAACTGTAAAATGTCATTAAATAAATACAGCAAAAGGCAAATATCCCATAAGATCCCATGAGAATCAGCTGCAATCATGTATTAAAATCAAGAACATCAGTATTTTAATTAACAACAATACATGTGTAAATGACTTTGCCCATGACTTTTTACATGTGTAAAAAGTCAAAACTAGTAGAAGAGCCCCTTTTCTCTGATGCCTGTGTTTGCAGCAATGCATGTTTGCACCAGTGCAGTGTTGTAGAACCAGACAATCAGGTCACTTTCTTTTACGATCTTTATACTGGGCGTGACTGAGAGCATGCAGTGCTGAAAAGTAATTCTCATACAACAATATGCTGTATATAAAGGTTATTATACATTTAATATTATAATGCATGTATGATTGCTTGTTATATTAAATATGTGCCATTTTCCTTTTTCAAAAATGGAATAAGCATTATACATATTGGTTATATTAATGCCAGAGTACGTTCTAATGAACATCTTATTGTAGGCTATTTACAGTATAGTTTCTGTTTTTATAAGTACATAATAGTGGTGTTCAAAGTACCTACAAAAAAAAGGTTTAAGATAGATCAACATGTGAACATCCAACAGGGTCATGTCAGAACAAACAGTGCATCACAGCTTGTTGCATATGGGACTGCTTAGTCTCAGACTGGCCAGAGTGGCCATACTAACCACTGTCCACTCCTTACAATGGTCATATGGTCATCAGAAATAGACCATGAAACAATGGAGGAAGGTTCCTGATGAATAACATTTTCTTTTATTATTCATTATGTGGAGGACCATTTGTGTAAGCACGAAATACCTGGGGAAGAGATGGCATCAGTGTGCGATTTGGGAGGAAGCAAAGCCAGGAGAAGCTTGTGATGCTCTGAGCAATGTTTTGCTGGGAACCCTTAGGTTCTGTCATTGATGTGGATGTAATGTTCAAAAGAATAAAACCTTATTTACTTAATTTGCCTACATATACATATATATTTGTACAGTATATGTATATACGTATACATAATATATACATTAGCTATAAAAACGATAAAAAAAATATATAAATAATATTTAATGTACAAACCGGATTCCAAAAAAGTTGGGACACTTAACAAATTGTGAATAAAAACTGAATGCAATGATGTGGAG
>JAQMYL010000036.1:25988845-26001556 GCA_030014365.1 Clarias pachynema
ACGAATAATTTGAGTTTCCATTATTTCCTATGGGAAAATTAAATTTGGTTTACAAGTGTTTTGGAATACGAGCCCACATCCGGAACGAATTATGCTCGTAATCCGAGGTTCCACTCTATGTATATAGGGGTCACGATTGTGAAATATAGCGTGATAATATGATGAACTGGGCCACATAGCCAAAGAAATGGCACAGATTCATAAGATCACATGTTTTAGGTTGGTTCTGTGACCAAATAATAATAATAATAATAATAATAATATGTATATTGTGTAAGTTCTACATTTTTGCAATGTCATTTCCATATTCTGGTAGCTGTATTTTTTTTTTAAGTTTTAAAAGTAGTGATAACTTTGGCTTTACATGACATATATGAAAAACGAAATGCACAATATGATGTCTGAAGTCTTAGACTCAAACATATCCATGCCACTTGGGTTTTAAGCGAACCTGTGCAAAACATATGTGACCATCACAACGCCTTTCTTATTCTTTTTATGGCACCTGGCATCCGCTGCATTTACTGCCTCTCAGTCCACCGCTCTTGTGATAGCAGAATAAACAGGTTAGGGAGTGGTAAAGAGAGAACTGTCCGCTACTAGTTAATCGATTGCGAATGGCATTGTTCTCCTGGATAGACTTTTAAAAATGGTGGGCTAACATACTAGGGTGACTGTCAATATACTTGGGCGGCCTTCCAAAGTATACTCTATGTGTGGGAAACTGTTGTGTATATACTGTGTATATACTGTACTACTGCACAGTATATACACAGAAGGGGAGTTTCAGCAGAACGTACTGGAGATTAAAATTTGCTAAATAGCTATGCACAGAAGAACACAGAAGACAACAGATGCCAAAAGGAAAAATTTAACTTAAATGTTTTGTTTTAAAACATGTAAAGGCTATGCTGGTGCAGGCTAATTATGTAAGGCAGTGTGCATCGATCAAATTATTCAATGTAAAATTTTCTTACAACACAAATATCTTTATTGTGAGTATATAAATAATCATCTACATCTTATAAAATATATTATGTATAATGTAGTATGGTATGAGACTTGTTGACTGTACTGTACATATAAAAAGACATGTTCAAAAGTTAGTAACTTTAAATTCTATGTTTTTTGTGAAAAAACAATATGATCATTGTGTAAAAATCATTTGATCATAGCGGCTCTCAGTATGAGGCAAATACAACTTCAGGTGTGTTTTTTTTTGTGTGTCTGTTTCTTTGTTCATGACCAGAAAGAAAAAAAGCTCCACTTTTTGACCCTGCTTCGGCATGTTATTTGGTAGTACAGTTTAGCAACATTTTGTGTGTGCAAAAACTTGTAATTTTCCAGAAAAAAAAGGATTAGAAAATGAAATAGCTAGTGCACATCTATGCCTCCTAATAAATGTTATGTGAAGGTTTGGTCAAGTTCAACAATAACATAGTGACACCATTGTTGTTATGAGTGGTTGCCATTGAACTGAAGAACTTCAAAGATCCCATGAATGGAGAAGAGGCAATTTCCTGCCCCAACAAAGTATTTACTAATAATTATAATGGTTATAGTATAATTATAATTTTATATAATTATTATATTATAATTTTTATTTTTATAATTTTTCTTCACCCTCTCAACAAACAAGTGTGTGAAAAAGCATGTCAGAAGGATACGATATGCTTGAGATGGGGGGCGTTCAGTTGTACCCTGGGACTGCTATCGTTACTTGAGAGAGACAGGCATGTACAATTTAACTAGGATGTAACTCATATTGATGCATTGATTTTACATAGCTGTTACACCACCGCCTGGCTTGAGGACATTGTGATGTGGTCAGATTCTCCCAAAAAGAGCATGAAACTGTAACATGACTCAGAAAATCACCCAAATGCAAAATACTAGATAAAGTTTATAGATATTTTATTGTGACTATTAAATAAGGGAATATGGGTAACTTAAAGGAGGGAGACTGAAGCTTTGGGTTAGTTGCTGCAAAAAAAAATGTTTTGCTGCCTCTTCATCTTATTAGTTAACATTAACAAACACCACAGCTAATGTTTAGCGGGCGAAAGACTATTGGCAGCTTTTAAGGGGGATAGTTTCTTGCATGTTACTCAGTGGAGGAGTTTACATTGTGAATCAATCAACACACCCTAAATTTTACAACAACCTAGAGTCCATTCCTTTTGTTTTTTATATTAGTACTGGTGCATGACATACACTGTACTTATTGGATCTTCAAGCACCTGTATATGTATAGGAACCACTTGTTAAATCTATGTAAATTTCACCTGTATTATTTCTCCTCCCTTAGAGACAAAAATGACAGAACGTCAATCTGGTCTTCTCCAGCAACACTAAAACCTAGTCATGTAATCAAGGAATAACCAACACACCTGAACAGAAATATATACTTACTGTAACAGGAAACGTGAGAATGGAGACAGACATTATTTTAAATAAGAGTCTCACAACAAACCTAAAGATCCAGTGGCACATACTGCCTGGAAGCAACCCTGGCAAAAACCCTGAGCAGAGCCAACTTTCTTGGTTGGATGTGTGAAAAATGAAAAATATCAATAATTTTTGCAGACAAGAAAGTTTCCATTATGCATGAGAAAATATCTACATGCATGAGTATGTCTGGTGTGCATGACCAAGTATCTTGTATTGCAAAGTTAATATGAAATTAAGTATCAATAATAGTATTTTTGAGTCTTAGCAGCAACTTGGAAGAAAATAACACTAATCAGATTCTTTTACTTAGTTTCAGTTGCATTTTTTTTATGTCAGTATCTTCTCTTTACAGCTTCAACTAATGTCAATATGATTTGGCAATTAATGGATTATTGGTTATTAATGGATTATTGATTATGGTTATGATGGATTATTAAAAGGAATAATAATTGACTCAGCTTTTAAAATAAGCTTGAAGTTGTTTAAGCAAGAAAGACAAAGATGAATACCTCATTCAAAGCATGTTTTTTAATTAACTGAAACAAAAGATAAATAAAATATGATCTGTCTAAATCTAAAACTAATCTATATCACTTAGTAGCAGCAATACAATATAACAAATACTTAAGAAGTAAAGATGGCAGATTGCAAATATGGCAGTTAAATTGAAATATTAAGAAAACTGAAAGGAAATCTACGTCTCAATTTGGGGGCTGCATCCTTCAAAGGCCGCATTTGAAGACCGATTACATCACAGCTGTCTAATTTTGAAGGCTCCTTTAAATACGGCTTAAAAAAGTGGTTCTATTTCCCATGAAAATGAAGGATTGGACCGTGTAGATCCTTTGTGTCTGAATCTATCCCAAGATTCAAGCCAGGAAAGAGACCACAAACGGCAAAACAAAATGAGATGGTCTGGTCTAGTGGTTTACTTTTTTTGATTTATCACCTAGGAGGCTGAGAGAATCAAGAAATCAATTTCTTGATTATGACATGTACATATAACAAAAAATGATGTTAATATTAAAAGGTAAAATCAAAAACTCTGGCTCCATAACTTCTCTCTGGTGGCATGGTGGCATAGTGGTTAGCACTGTGGCCTCACACGTCCAGGGTTGAAGGTTTGATTCCTGCCTCAGGTCTGTGTGAATGGAGACAGCATATTATCCCTATGATTGGTGGGTTTCTTCTGGATATTCCAGTTTCCCTCCACAGTCCAAAGACGTGTGTGTGTGTGTGTGTGTGTGTGTCCTATAATGGATTGGCATTGCCTCATGCCCTGGGATAGGTCCCCAGGACCCCGCAACCCTGTACACAGTATAGTATAAAAGATGAATGAATGAATAAATAGCTCCTCTAAGAAGTAACAAGTCTAGCTGCATCTGTGAAGGTTACTAGGTGACAGGAGCTGCACTTAAGATGTGATGATAAGGGCGGAAACTGTTGAGGCATGTAGAATTATTATAGCTCCACAAACATGAAGACCACATTGCTTCCTATGAAGGATGCAGCCCCTAAATTGAGACATGGCTGAAGTCTGTGGTTGTGGGGTGTGGTCAAACGCTGCTCCGTGAACAGTGTGAGAGTCAGGTAAAGTGGGAAAGGGCACACCACTTGGGAGAATGTGACTGATGAAGTGTCTGTGTTGTTCTGAGCTGGGAAACAATTAAGAGGAGAGCATAGCGGAGATTTAGAGAGAGCACAAACACAGGTACATGGAGCTCAGAAATCTGCAACATGAGCATGTTGTGTAATTCACTGTGGGGAACCAGAAAAACAAAAGTCAACTCACAGCAACATTTCAATTTAAAATGTCTCATTTAAACCCCACAATGGCAGCATTATTTTATTTTGATATAGTCTGCACCACAACAAAACAGATGGCAGCTTTTTTGTGTGCTTCTCTTCACCAGTGTTGATGCACTTACAGTCCCATCCCCCATCCTACATCGGCTGTACACGTTCTTCTCCGATCTTCTCTCACTCTTACCATTTACTCTACTGGCAATGTGTTTTTTGTTCTTTTTCAGTACAGTACTTATTTATCCCTTGTTTATCTTTCACATTCTATTTAATTTGGATTTTTCTCAAACAATATGGATATTTTGTATCTTAAAAATGTATCATAAAAATTTTTTTTTATTAGTCTCCTAGTATTATTTCTGTGCTGGGTAGATGTGAAAATGGAAGCGCTAGTAGTCATACAACAATTGTCTACGTGATCAACTTATTGCGCTGTTCAAACCTACAATACCTGGAGTGCAGCCTTAAATTTCCAATGAGCTGTGGAGGAGATGCCGAGGATGCAGGGTCAGAGTAAAGTGCAAAGTGAAGAAGAGAAATTTTTCTTCTTTCTTTCGTTATGGGAAATGTAAGGTCACTGGCAAACAAATTGGATGAACTCTGTGTGCTTCCCAAGTGGGAATATCATGAATGCAATGTTATGTTCTTTAGTGAGACATAGCTTGAAAGTAAGAGTATTTGCATACACGCTATGATTAATGCCCTAAGATGGGAAACGCATGAAGCGATGCACCCATCGTGAATAGTGGCCACGGTATAAGCATCTTGATGCAGTGTTATGAGCTTGGGTTGCTTTACATGGACAGGTCTGTGCTCAGAAATGTTACGTGGCATAAAATGAAGTCAGATGATGACCTGAATGCTGACTAAGTGGAGTGTTCTTTCCCTGATGGCACAGGCATATTCCAAGAATCAAATTGTGAAAGAGTGGTTCTGGGAGCATGAGGAATAATTTTCATACATGACCTGGCCACCACATCCTATGCTGTAATCAAAGCTATAGTTCACTAAATAAAGTCTTTTTTTTTTTTTTTGCCAGGTAATGTATAACGGGTGGCGAGCAACTGTTTACTGGAGAAAAAACATATAATAATATGCTAATAAAATGTACCAGGTAGTATTTACAAGTGAGTCACTGATATTGGACTATGACAGTGCTGAAGGAAATTTTATTATCTATTTAGAAATGTAAAAATTCTATGTAAAGTCTATTTTACACAGTACTCTACAACTGAACGAGGAAAACGAAAAGGCTAACTACACTATTCTTTCCTGCAAACAAAACTACAAGGGTTGGCACTTGCATGATTAGCATGTTCAAACACAGGAAGAAATTTACATGATGTAAAATGTAGTAGTGTGCTCATCCTTACTTGTCCAAGCTCTTAGTCTTAAGCAGCCAGTTTCTCTATTGGAGACCGACACCAAACCAACTCAACAATGTAACAGTCATTGAATCTACACATAGCATGTTTAAGTAGCTCCTCACAATTCACACAAAAAAAAGCACATTTTCATCATAGTGCTTGATGGGTCTTGCAAATGCACTTGACAATAATGTTCTTGCAAGAACAATTCCAGAAAGGCTGACCTAAGAGTCTTAAAATAACAACTGACTGTTGTTGTTGTTTCATATTTACCTAATTCCATATGTGTTATTTCATATAATGTAGAAAATAAATCACTAAACAAAAACAAAGAAATTTGTAACTGATCCCAAACTTTTGAGCACGAGTGTGTATATGGTACGAATGCTGACAGTGCCACAACCATCATACTAGGGTCAAGGTTATGGGAGGAGGAATAACATACTCTCTCTTCTCTCAGTCACACAAACACTAGCAGGCATATGTGGCCAGGCATCCGAGGCCAGATTGCACTTTCTGTTAAGTGTGTTATGCTGCCCTATGATGCTGCATAAGTAGCAATTTAAAAGGATTGACATAAGAATGCTGCCTGGTATTTAGTACACAGAATAAAAATAATAATACTCTCACTTCAAAGACTTAGCAGCTAAAGTCCTCAGGATTTTCAAATCTGTGTCAAGTATTAGTAACAGAGAATGAAGATGGTGATTATGAACATAAAGAATGCTTTTATTTAACTCTCTGTTCATTGTCTGTGTATATTGACACTTGCCAGATTCTGACATTTAAACCTTAATAGCTAATGGTTTCCATTACAGTGTTTCTCAGTTAATTAAATAGCGATTGAAATAAATAAAAAATAAAAGTAATACGACTTGTACACCATAATTATCAAAGCTTAAGATTTCTAGATTTCACGTTTTTGTTTCAGCCAGGCTTAGCATTTGGATTGTTGTCAATTGCATGTGCATTCAAAGTACTGTTGTGCTCAAATGAGCAACATCAACTGCCCTTCGATTCAAAGTGAAAGTGGTATGAAAGTGGTGCAACAGACCCTAATACCATGTGGATGAAAAAGCACAGCATGTGCTAGCTTTGTACTGTAGCTTTCAGTCTTGTATCGAAATGTTATGCAAGTAGCTGAAAACCTGCCACTAAAATATTCATGTCAAAAAATTTTATCATCAGCTACAAGCATAATTGTAAAGCCTGCAACACACAAAAATAGGGCTGTGCCTTTCACTCCGCACTTGTCAATAAAGATAGATGAAAGCTGAGCTGAGTGAATTTTAGATTGTGGAGACTAGAAGCCAGGAGCCTTTTTTATTGACCTGTGCTTCTATATTGACTAAAGAATTCTGTCAGGGATGATAGAAGGCAAGTTGCAGAACCCTCTTTATTAGATTGTGAGACATTCAAACAAAGAAGAACCTGGCAGGAACAGTAATTATAACCTTGGACATTTAACAAGAGCTAAGACCTACTGTAATAGTAACACAGAAAACAACACAACAGCCATAAGAAAAACCGAAAACCCAAAACAGTGCTTAAGAAGACATAGACAAGATTCAGGTGCTGTAGTTCAGAGTCTCTCTGGGGATGCCACTTCACAAATCCAATTCTGTAGGGATCTGGGCTAGTCATTAAGCAACAGGATGCACAAATCAGTCACTGTCATTCTTCAGCCTTTCCACTTTAGCCAACACTCGCTATAACATCCCCCAACCCCCAAAAATTATCTGAAGGAACTTTGCTGCAAGTTGGTCATTGTTGGCCCAATGGTGATCCGCTCTCCTCTAGGTCTCCCAAAGCTGCAACCCGATGTCTCGTATCCTTTCCTGCTGGGCCTGGAAGATCCTCCACAATTCTGCATATAATTTTTCTGCTTGCGTTCTGTCAGAGATGAGTGAACACACATATATAGTGTGGAATCACCTTTATTAAAACAACATACATTTGATTACATACAGTACATGGGACCATAAATGTGATTTGTAGTGGGTGATTGATGTGCAGCAACAATATGTATAAGCAGCAATTTTTTAGCACCCTATGAGAAGAAGACACAAAGTAAAAATACAAAATGGCAGAATTTTTTGTTAGTATTCTCTTTTCTCAGTTCTGACAGTTTACTAGATATGGGTTTAATGTTATGTAGGCATTCTTTTAGAGGTATTTTACTGCTGATTATTGTTGTGCATCAAGCCAAGAAACATTTGGGGAATTGGGTTAAGCTTAAAGACTATACAAGAACGGGACAGACTTTCTGTGACATCACCCATAGGTTTTCTGAAGACTGATGTTGAAGATCAACTGTGGTAGCTCTGATCGTCAACATCTTGTTGGGAGCTGATTCCACCTAATCCTCAGTTAATCCATAAATGGACAAATGGGCGCAATGAACGGAATCTGGCTGTTGGGTGAAACATGACTACTAACCTCAGTTACCACAAGCTATACAGCTTAGGTTTAACTTAGCTAAAATGCTATGGTGGATAACAATTTGCATCCCAATGTTACCTTGCATTTCATTGAATTCTGTCATCTATACCTTATATTTTTACCATGTCAGTTCCTACATTTCTTATGTTAAGTTGAACTACAATGATTCCAGTTACCTGGTTAGCTAAATTGATGCATAGCAAACAGTTAGCACTTTGACACCTGCAATGCAGCTGTCACTCAAATCAGCCACACCCCACATTATGCAAATTTTATGGCGTAATATAATTTTAACTGAGTTACATAAATATTATGGCTAGCTATGGCAACCAACAGGATAACAAGTGCATTGCACTATATGACAAGAACTCTACTTTACTAGTAAGAAAACTACTTGTTTAGTAAGGCCAGTAAGAAAAAGGCCTGAATTTGATTTGACTTTTGAGCAACTCGAAAGGTTAGTGTGGTCTGGTGAATCTGGATATAGCAGATTTTTTCTTGAGCAATGGATGCACCAGGGTATGAACGTAAACTCAGGGAATGTACTCATCATGCATAGTTCCCACCGTTCAAGCCTCTGGAGGCAGCATTTTGATCTCAGTTTGCTTCGATTGGTCAGGTCTAGGCTCAGTAACGTTATGTGGCAAAAAAATTAAGTCAGTTCACTTCCATGAAATGACCAGGTTTTCCCATGAATTGATTTTTTTTTTCTTCCTTAAGGGCACATGTATATTCCAGGACTCAAAAAAACTGCAATTACTAAATGAATAAGTGGTTCTCTGTAATTAAAGCTAAAGCCAGTCATCTTAACTATATATTAGAGTTTTTCTTTTTTAAATCAGACAATGTATTTTGTAAAAACTGCAATTAAATTGTAAGCATTTTGTGTAATATTCATTTTATTAAATAATTTTTGCCCATTTTCTTAATTCACTTTCATTAAGTTTGACATCACAGGCCATTGTCTTTCCTGTCTTTCAGTAAAAAAATTGTTATCGCTGGAGTATGGCAAATTTTGATCATGTTTCTCCTCTCTGTGTATGTCTGCGCAGACCTGGTTGAAGAACTACGGCTACTTACTCCCACATGACATCCGGACGTCAGACTTGCGTTCAGAGAAAGCCATGCAATCAGCAGTTGCTGCTATGCAGCGGTTCTATGGAATCCCTGTGACCGGAGAACTTGACCAAACTACTATAGAGTGAGTACTTACACAGATAAACATCGACACTGAATACATAGACACTTTTTGTTTTTGTTTTTTCTAGGTTATTTCAGTGCCGTAAATCTGTACTGACTCTGTTCTTTGTAACAGTTGTTACTCGCATGTTGTGAATGGCTATTTGGCATGGCTATTGCTTGACCATGGCCTGTCAAAAACAAATAAAACAATAAAACCATAATGAAATTAAAATTATGAATATGACATAATTTAAAAATAAAGCCTAAGATTCCAAGTTTTATAAGGATTTTTACATTGACCACTTTCTGTGTAGCTAATTGTATATAGTATGCTAAAGTACTGTATACAGTATGCTCACCAGCCATTTCATTAGGTACATCTGTTTAACTGCTTGTTAATACAAATACCCAATCAGCCAATAGCATGGCAGCACCTCAATGCATTTAGGCATGTAAAAATAGTCTAGATTATCTGCTGAAAGATAAAAGCTGATTTAAGTGACTTTGAATGTGGCATGGTTGTTGGTGCCAGACGGACTGCCCTGAATATTTCCAAACTGCCAATCCGCTGGGATTTTCATGCAAAACCAACTCTAGCCTTTACCTGAGAATGGTCTTAAATAGAGAGAAGCAGTTCTCTTAGTAAAAATGCCTTGCTGATGCCAGTGGTCAGAGGAGGTTGGCCAGACTGGTTTGAGCTGATAGAAAGGCAACAATCAAATAACATCTTATTACAACCAAGGTGTCCCAAAGAGTATCTCTGAATGCAAAACACATCAATCCTTGAAGCCATGGGCTACAGAAGCAGAAGACTATATCAGGTGCCATACATGTTAACTAAGAACAGGAAACTGAGGCTACAGTTCACATGGGCTCAACAAAATTGAACAATAGAGTATTGGAAAACATTGCCTTGTCTGATGAGTCTTGATTTCTGCAGTGACATACTATACAGGTGGTAGGGTCAGAATTTGGTGTAAACAACATGCAAGCAAGCATCCTACCTCCTTTATATCAATAGTTCAGGCTGGTGGTGGTGTAATGGTGTGGAGGATATTTCTTGGCACACTTTGGACCCCTTAATCGTGTTTAAATGCCACAGCCTACCAGAGTATTGTTGCTGACCAAGTCCATTCTTTTATTACCACAGGATAATGTGCCATGTCACAAAGATAAAGAAATCTTATCAAACTGGATTCTTGAACATGACAATGAGTTTACTGTACTGACATGACCTCCAAAGACACCATATTTCAATCCAATAGAGCACATTTGGGATGTGGTGGAATGGACGATTCACTTCATGGATGTGCAGCTGACACATTGCAGCAACTGATGGCTGCCATCCTGTCCATATGAACCAAAATCTCTACGCACCTTGTTGAATCTATGCCATAAACAATTAAGGCAGTTCTGAAAGCAAAAACGTTTCAACCCAGTACTAGCAAGGTGTACCCAATCAAATTGGGATTTGAGTATATCTTGTGTACATACTGTAACCATCATTTTTGTGGAGCAGCTGTTGACATGCCAAGACAAACATTCCTTTCAGACCGAGGTGCAAATGAAATTCTGTGTGGAGTGGGGAGGAGCAGAATGCACAGGAAGGGGTTAGTGCAGTGTTTTCTGTTGAGCTAGGATATATAGAGACATTCCTATGAGGGCAGGAAAGCTGGTTGACATCTTCAGGTGTGCAGGAACGTAGTTAGCATTCAAGGTGGTGTCAGTTGTGGCACAGCCAAGACCACCCTTACAACATCTGGTGTGGGCAAAATGTGAAAGTTCTTGCATATTGTGGTTACTATGGAAGAAAGTAATTTGTTGTTTTTGTTTAGGTGGATGAAGAAACCTCGGTGTGGGGTCCCTGATCACCCTCAACGGAGGAGAAATAAGCGGTATGCTCTCACTGGTCAAAAATGGAGGGACAAAAAAATTACATACAGGTACAAGTACCGTTTCATTGCATGTCATGTTTGAATTAGAGGTATCTATAATTTGACTTAACCTCAACCGATGCAGTAAGTAGCTTCTTATTTTTTTAAACAACCATGTCAGGTGACATATTTACAGCATAGAAATAACAGCTATATTTAATAGTAAACATAGGAGCCTTTTCACATGCACAGTGTAACAAGAAATTGGAATTAAAAATCTTTGTGACCAGAAAAAAAAAAACATTTGTGTGTAAGACTAATTTAAAAAAGACTTGAATTTGCAAAGTACCATAAAAATGACTTTTGGGGCAACGAAAAAGTTCATGTAGTCTGATTAGTCGACATTTACCAGAGTAGGGTTGGGTACTAAACCCGGTGCCAATATAACCGGTATGTACTAGAACCGAATGAGAGTGCAGATTTCAATGCCACCAAATGTGATGCAAGTGTTCATGTTATTTTCACATTCCAACTAAAAAAGCACAACTCAGGAAATTGCATGCAGTACTGCCATTTGCTCTGACAGGTAGAATTAGTTTGCTAGACTAAACACGCTTAAATTAAAATGTCTAAAGCTGAACATTCTAAAGTGTGGCTGTATTTCACAACAAAGGATTCTAACATTGCGACATGCAATAAATGTCTTCAACAATTGTATGTAAAGGGGGAAACGCATCCAACCTATGAAAATGAAACATTTGAGGACATATGGGGTTAAGTTAAAAGCAGAGGGATGCACCGTGTTTAACAGCTCGCGGACATCAGCTGGCAGTGTGGGCAGTCCCGGCCCCAGTCAGACCAACCCTAGCAAAGTCAAGAGAGGCGTAGTATTTTGCCAGATAAGGCAAATATGGTCAGATTTCTGCAAAAGAATTACTGAAATTTTAAGCTTGTTTAGGGCATACTAAGTACACCAACTACTTTGCTGTTATTGGTGTTAAATTATTGTTGTTGGGTAGTACGTAAATTAGTGGTGTTTTGTGCTTGTGTGTGCATGTAGGTGTGTCTGTGTGTGTGCATGCGCTTGTGTGTGAGAGAGATCGAGAGAGAGAAAGAGAGAGAAAAATTTTGTTCTGCAGTGATCTGTACCTTTAACTGCACTTTGAGCCTTTGTGCTGTTGCCAAATCTATATTTGGAGAAACCTGGTGAATTAGATCTTGGAGAGCAGTCAGACGAAGATAAGTAATATAAAGAGAGAGTAAGAGGTTCATTCCCTATTTTGCACTTGACCATAAAGTGCTTTTTTATTCAGTTAGGTTCTCTAATTGTCTAATTTTCTAATTGTTAAATTATTCCCCTAAATGTTGCATCTTATACCATATTATAGTATCATCAGAATCAGAAATAGCTTATATTGCCAAGTAGGTTTGCACATACAAGGATGAAAGAACAATGTAACCCATCATGAAGGTTACATTATACTATCATTATAGTATGATAAATGTTACCTTATGGCAGTGGTTCTCAAACATTTTCTGTCATTCCCCACTTAAGGGGGTGGGCGAATTTTCAAGCCCCACTTGTCAACAAA
>JAQMYL010000036.1:26032915-26047151 GCA_030014365.1 Clarias pachynema
CACACACTCACTCACTCACACACACACACACACACACACACACACACACACACACACACACACACACACACACACACGTGTGAACATGCAAGTACAGTGTTGCTTAAGGTTGATGGTTTGTTCGGGGTTTAAACTGTATAAGGGGGGGCATCTAAAAATCTAAACAGTTTCTAAACAGTTTCTAAATCTAAGCAGTTTTATGCATAGAATTTCCTTCTCTTACATAAACTCATGATGTTAACTACCTGATGGAAAAAGTCTTAATACAGAAAGAGTGTGTTTTTGCAAAATACACACTTATTCTGGTTTTTACATTTGAGTATTTTGCTAGTGTGGCATGCCTTAGAGCTTATTATTAATTTGTACTGAATATAAGTTACTATTCGTCATTTAAGTCACCACTGGTTTCTTATATCTGATTGCAGTGCACAGGCACTATTAAGTGTCCTTTGGGCGAGTTTTTATAGATTTTATAGATTTGTTTTTCAACTATGTATTGGTTGGTTTAACATCATATCAGCACTGCTAATGCACCTCCCCATACAAATATGCAAATATGTTTGACCTGAAAACAATTTGGGGCAGTTTTTAAATTGCCAAGCAGACATTGCAGATTTTTTCCCCCCAAAATATGCTGGATTTTCAATGTGGTACTGATTGTGCTGCATCTGCATAACAAACTGTGGGAGGTATAGATTGTGGTGATCATGTTAACCTTATAAAAATGTATATATTATGGGTTGGTTTATTCCCAAACAGGTGTATAATAATTTTTGTAAATTAGCAATGATGTATTTCTATGTGTAATCAACATTGTAGCACCCTTACTAGAGTACTTACAATATGCCGGAGTAGTTGTTTGGTTAGTCTTATAAAAGATTGCTAAATCCAGTCCAATCTAAATTCACCTCATGCAGTGACATTACCATTCTGAAAAAGTTCTAAGGTAACTATTTAGTGACTTTACCGTTTTAAAAAAGTCCTAAGGCAACTTGTAGAAAGCTTCAGTTCCTGGTCATAGTTCTTTCGAAGCAGACTAAAATGTTGTAAAGACAAATTATCACATCTCCAGCTTCCTCACATGTCTATGGTTTGATCCTGAGCTCAGGTTTCTATCAGTGTGGAGTTTCATGTGTTTTATCCATGACACAGTTTTAAACTGGATCTGTGGTTTTGTCACACCTGTCATTAGGTTTATTCCCAGTCTTATGGGGATACGCTCCAGATCAATCACAACTCATTTAAATTGTTGCTGAAGGAAAATGAACGAGTTTATGCTTATTGTACAAGTTTTAGTGGTGCTACATGTTATTCTGAACATGATTTATTGGGGGATTGTTTCCTCATCTCCCACAATGCTTTTGTGAGAAAAATATAAAACATGATAGAAAATTCTCAAAAAACTTTAAGGTACAGTACAGTATATGTATGTATACACACAGTTTACTGTACCTACTTATACTGTACCCTATGTATTGGCAAACTGGATAGTTAAAAGTCATTATTGTTTTAGATTAATGTCTTGAATAACCTTTCCTTTGATTTGGAATTTTTGCATTTTTTTGCAAGCCAACACAGTGGTTTTTGTCTTTAGTACATACGTGCTCCAAAACACATATTTTCAAACTGCTGGCACAGCATGCCTTCACAGGGCATCTGAACACACTCTTAACACACTCAGAGGGAAATATTATCAGCTGAACACATATGGAGGAATGCTTTAACTGCCCTTTTGCACATACATGATGTACATGATGGCCGCTGCTGGTTGATGTCACTAACTGACATAGGATAATAATGCCATTCTGATTCCTGGCTTCTCTTTGAATTCCGTTGTACTCTCTGTTGGCTCTAACCACTTTGAATTTCTTTTAATAACTCCGTTACATGAATTATGTTCTTTCTATGCCTTTATAGTTGGTGTCTTTGTACCACATGTACCTTATGTATGTTAGATAATCTGAATGTTTTTTTGAAATTACAAGGTCTGTTGTAAATGGTTGTAGTAGCTGGGCAGTAAATGTATTACTATCTGGATGTTTATACTGTTCACTACACTGCAAGTGGGAAAGCAAGGTTTTTTAACCAGCTAATAGTAGGAATTATTATAGTAGGAACCTATTTAGGTAGGACTTGGCTTTGCCTTCTTTGTAATTGGCTTTCGGTAAAAGTATCTGGTAATGCAAATGGTTGCAATATTAGGGTATACTTGCACATACTGAGAGCATTTGTTCTTTCTGTGAGAAAATGTTTGTGTTCTTGTCTTCCAATCATCTTTTCACCATTGACACCATTTTTTTTACTCTGCATTAACACATCTTCTAGGCCTTCTTTAAGTCACTGTGCCTCGTCTTAATCGTTTCCATGACATCATCAAGTCAATCACAAGAAGATGTTTTCTGTTAGAATTTATAGTGTATTACTTAAAGTAAATGAGCATGATTATCAGAACATTGAACTTTGTCCTCTTCATAGATCTTTCTCTCTCCATCGCATTTATTCTTGCTTTTAAATTTACATTCAAAGCAGCCCATCTTTGGTTAGAGAAATGGCACGCATGCAGTAACATCTGTGCCTGCTTAATGCAGATTTAACATTATTGTCTAGGCAATAAAAGGTTGAATTTGGGCATCTGTACCGAAATGCCAGTGTGCAGTGTGAAAAGGAAGTATATTTTGTTTTATGGTAGAGTAAGTATTAGGTGGGATTCATTTAAATGGAACACACTGTGCCGTCTTCTTTCATTGATTGGTTTGATAACCTTGCTTTGGGTGTAAAGAATGAAAAGACGAAAAGCAAATAGGGTTTGTAGCACAGAACTGTGTTCCATGTTTTTAATTTTATATGTAATTTTTTGAAATCTCGTGGTAGTTTGAATGTGCTTTCATAAGTAAATCCTTGATATTGATACAGAATCCAAAGTGTTTTATCCCTTATATATTGCAGCCTGTAGCTAAATCACTTGCGTAGCCCAAATGACTGCTCGTTGTGCAAGCCACCTCATTTTAGTACATTTCTTTCAATGCTTTTTAAAATCTTAATAATTTTATGGTCATACGTTTTTATGGTCATACAGGGATTTGACCTAAACTGTTTTTATCCAACTTTTTTATGCATCACTTCTCACTATTTAGTCAGCTGGGCTTTATGTCCTTGTACTGTCATTAACACATCATGAACATTCGCTACTAACAAAAAACAGGGATGTCAAACATGGATATTAAAACTTTATATGAAATAGTTACTCTACAAACTCTAATTTTGTAACCTAAATCAGGATCCATGATCAAGTTTTAGGTTTTAGTATTTATTGATGCCCCTACTTTCTTACTCCTGTGCTACTCTTGGGCCTGCTGCTACAACTGTTCTGCACATGCCACTGGAGATATGAATTATGACAAGGAGACATACATCATTTTTATGAATTTTCTTTTTTAAGAATTTATCATTTCTATAGAAAAAGTTTGTTTTAAGCAAAGGTGAAGCCATGCCAGTGCAGGATTTTTTTTCTGGGAAGTAAAAAAAATGTGTACAAACAGGAATATGAGTATTCTCTACTGATATTGCCTCATTTTATGGTGTGATGATGATGCTGTGTGACAGCCACTCTTAACCTCTACCTGCGGTTGCCTTTAGTTTCTGTGCTCCTTTCAAGAGACTAACAATAAACAAAGAGGAAAAACAAACATATCAGATCTTGTTTAGAATTTTACACGAATTGATACATGTTCTTTGTCTACACAGGACTGACTACAACTGAAATTTTATCTGATAAAGCTTTAAACTTATTTGTTTGATTTTATTTACGTTTCGTAGTATTTAATGTACATAAATCTTCGCTTTGTTTTTTTATTAATTTATGAAAAAAGTTATTTCGACCAAACAACAGAGAATCTGTCTGTGCGGCTTTGTGAAATTGTCTAATTTCAGAGTCAAATGTTGCTTAGCCTAACGCATGGATCATATACTTACAACAGGTAATGGATAACTATTGTTTTTTCTCTCACTCTTTAAGAGTAGCATATAATTTTACAGATAATATACAGTGATATCATTTGTAACAATTGCAATCATTCTGAATAGTTTTGATCTAACAATATTTATGCTTTATTTGCAAAAGTTTGCCTTTTTACCTCCATGCAGATTTAACTGTAATTTTTTGTTTGTTTTTATTTGTTCTGCAAGGGGTACCTAATAATGTCTTGTTAACAATGAAATTTCAATAAAAGCAAAAACGATCAGTTATGTAATTGTTATTAAATACTGGCTTCTACGAAATGTGTTTTTCTTATGTGTAATTACATATGAATGTTTAGTCCATCAGCTATGGCTAAAATTGTTGATTTTTTTTTTACCATGCAACTTTGCCTCACCAAAAAAATAATAATAATAATAATTGTGTTAGTCAGTTCATCTGTGAAAATGATTCCTAGTGTTCCCAGAAACACTCTTTCACAATTTGAGTCCTGGAAGATAGCTGTGCCATCAGGGATGAAAAACTCCATTGATGTGATACCCTGATTATTCAGGTCATCAGCTGACTTTCCATATAATGTGAGCCTAGACCTGACCAACTGAAGCAACACCAGATCATAACACTTTCTCCAGAGACTTGTACAGTGGGTATTATGCATTATGAATGCATGGGCTCCCTTTTTACCCTTTCCATGGCTCTGGAATGTGGTCAGTCTGGACTCATCTGACCACATGACCTTTTGCTATTGCTCCAAAGCCCAATCTTTATGCTCCCGATCAAATTGAAGCTTTTTTTCCTAATTAGTCTCACAAACAAGTGGTTCTCCTATGGCCTCACAGCTGTTTAGTCCCAATCCTGTGAGCTCTCATCACATTGTGTGTGTGTATGGAATTGCTCTTACTTTCACTATTAAACATGGCTATGGTATTAACTGATTATTTTTAAGCAACTAAGTGATCTCCATTCATGATTTTATCTTGACCACACTTGTTCCAAAAAAATGACAGCTCACCACCATCCTAACAGGTTTTATAATGTGTTGAAGGGTTCTTGACCCAGTATCAGTAATTTTAAATCTCTTTAGTTGTTTTCTTTCAGGTCAGGAAGTGTATTAACTCATAGACTTTATTAGTAAAGACTATACAGTATTTGTTATCATATAATAACTGTGTATGCAACAGTATAATTTAGACCTAATATAAACTAGAACAATATCCATGCACATACGTGACTAGCCTTTACATGCAATAGGCTTAGTAGTTTGATCTACAGTTCACCTCAGTTGATTTGATATAAAGTAATCAAGTTGTGAGTGAAGTGTAGATTTTCAGATGTAATCCAAGGGGTTTAACAAAAATACTGCATTATGTGGATATTAAGAGGATAAAGATCTGTAGTTGATTTCACGTGTTAAATTTGTATTTGGTAGCAGAACATTTAAGAGTTGCCATATGAACAATTTAGTATTTTCTTGAAAAGAAGGAATGTACTGGTGACCTCAGCAACACCAAAAGGCCTTGAAGTCCACAGAAAATAACTAAAGTGAATAATCACAAAATTCTTTCTTTGGTGAAGAAAAATGCCTACATCTAGCCAAGCGAAGAACACTCTGGAGGTTAGGCGCATTATTGCACTGTACAATTGTACTGTACACTAGGTTAGGTGTATAGTCTGTCAAGAGAAGCCTTTTTTTATATTTCAAAACACAAAACTGATTGAACAACACTTTACAGTACAGTCTATAATGGCACAAAACCACAAAAGCAATCCAAGGCAAAACAATTATAATAATGAATGTTCCTAAAGGGCCAAGTTGGTCACATGAACTCACTAAGCACACTTTTCATTTGATGAAGACAATACTGAAGGTAAAAAAAAAAAACTACAAACCTGCAGGAAGTGAAGGCAAGTGCAATCAAGGTCTGGCAAAGGATCTCAATGGAAAAAAATTTGGTGATGTCAATTTGGTTTCTAGACTGGTTTCTTTACAAACTACTATAATATTACATATAGAGAATATATAATAGATATAAAAATTGGATGTTGCTTGATATTTTGTCAAATTACTATGGAACCTAAGAAAATAGAGGGACTATAAAATACCTGGAAAAGCCTAAACAGTTAATGCAAAACTTTTGTTAAACCCTTTGAAGAAAAGCTGAACGTCTACTTTTTGACCACATCTTGATTGCTTTTTCCCCCACATCCATTGTGGAGGCAAAAATATGAAAATTGTCCAAATACCTATGGACCTGACTGCATGTGTTTTACCACTGACAATAAGGCAACAGACACTGTGTGTGCTAATATTCTGTTAAGTTCCATTCTGAAGCACATTAAAAACATTCACCAGCCACTTAAACAGGAACCCTAGTACACCTCAAACATTCATCAAGGAATTATATGGCAGGAGTACAATGCATAAAATCATGCACATGCTTTAACAAAACATGCAGGCAGGTTCAATAATAACAATCTTTACAACCGTGGTGAGCCAAAATACATCTCAGAAAGCAAAACATTTCAAACTTTAAGGCAAATGGGCTACAATTGCAAAAGGTCACATCATGGTCCATGCCTGTCAGACTGGATCCTGAGACCACAGGGTGCATATGCTAGGGAAATGGGTTGGTTGAAGATTGGGTAAAACATTATTTGTTCTTCTTCCAGTTTTCAAGTTGCCAGTTTCTGTGCTGTATTATCATTATTTTGGTGATCATTTATTGATTGTGTTCCACACTGACATCACACGGAGGGACTGCTAGCACAGGTAGTGACTATTAATAATAATAAATGATTTCATACATCAATTATACTGGTATATATATATATATATATATTTTTTTTTTTTTTTTTTTTTTTTTTGCATGAAACAAAAGTCCAACATTTAATGTCATTATTAAGGAGTGCAGTTTAGTGGTGACAATACATGTGGAATACAAAGGTGCAGCCAGTTACCAATTTCTAAGATGAGAAACGATGGTGATTGTGAAAACAGTGCAAAGAGCATTTATATTAAAGTTTTGGAGTATTCTCTTTTTAAGCTAAGCGTCCAGAAGAGAAATGTGAGAGAGCTGGACAGTCTAAAGGACAAAAACTCTGCTACAACTCTCCATCACTATCACCATTTTGGGTGCCAAAAATAAAAATATACCAACTTGTCAATGGACAGAAAAAATCACCTCAGAATTGTATGCATTACATACTTACATAAAATATTGCACATAAGTAAAATTACTTAATTATAAAGGTTAATATGCAAGCTGTTCTGGAGGGATATTTCCTTCAAAGCTGTCAACTCATGATCAGGCTACAAGTTAGCATTCATATTCTTTTGTGTGATGAATCTCATTGTGTTTAGTGTTCACTTATTAGCCCCTAGTACCAGTTTGTACACGATATCATGAAGCTCATGTCGTCTACTTTCTTGCCACCCATTTTGCACTGTGGAAGTTCAGGTGCTGCTCCCACTGAATCCCTCCTGTGTTCTGTGTTTAGATCCTGTGTGACTGGTGCTTCATTTCCTTGGGGTGGTGCACCGCTTTGGTTCTTCTTACTCTGATTCGTTTGGGTGTGATGTGAACAATTCGTACTCGAATTTGCATCCATGACTGCAGAAGAAAAGATTGGAGCATTAAACTGGAGGTGGAGATGTGAACTTGAATGACCTGCCTTGTCAGATCAAAGGCGTCAAATTGGATCCAGAAAGGTGATTCCACCTGTTTAATAAGTTGTTGTAACCTTTCAATAGCCTATCTGGTGTGGGTTTTGTTTAGTTGGAATAAAAGCCTGCATGCACACTGGCACTTTCTGAATCCAGTTTGTCACTTCTAGTTTAGAGGAAGAGTAAAAGAAGGAGCATGCTGGGACATCCCTAGTTCTCAGTGTTGCCCCCAAGTGGAGAAAGCTACTAATAATCCACAAAAGCTCTGTTCTTACAATACTCACTCACTCACTCACTCACTCACTCATCTTCTATACCGCTTTATCCTGTATTCAGGGTCGCGGGGACCTGGAGCCTATCCCAAGAGGCTTAGGGTATGAGGCAGGGTACACCCTGGACAGGGTGCCAATCCGTCGCAGGGCACATACACATACTCACACACTCATTCACACACTATGGGCAATTTGGGAACGGCAATTAGCCTAACCTGCATATCTTTGGACTGTGGGAGGAAACAGAGTACCTGGAGGAAACCCACCAAGCATGGGGAGAACATGCAAACTCGACAGTGTTAAATGCGACAGTGCTAACCACTACACCACCGTGCCACCTTTTTTACAATACATATTATTAAATAAATTTTTATTTCCAAAAGCTAATTTGTGACTTACTTCAAAGCAATTTACTGTTTTAAACTGATGAAAAGTTTTAAACTTTGGTGGTCTGAGTTTATAACTAAAACTACATAAGTAGAATATAAGAATGTATTGAGAATTACACAAATATTAATTTTCACAAAGTCTGCTGCTTCTGTGGGTTTGGGTCTTTTTTCAAATGTTACTATGGATTACTGAAGTATAATTACAAGCATTTCATAAGTGTCAAAGGCTTTTATTGACAATTACATTAAGTTTATGCAACAAGTCAATATTTGTAATGTTGACTCTTTTTTTCCCCCAAGACTTCTTTTCAGTACTGTTGGCATGACACAGGACTGATGGTAGTGCTCACCTTTTCTTCCCTGGACAAGCCTTTTTCCAGATGCCTCAAACAATCGGAAAGGGGATTTATCAGAGAAAATGACTTTACCTCAGTCCTCAACAAACCCCTGTACCTTTTGCAGAATATCAAAAGAGAAAAGTGGCTTCTTTGCTGTCCTGTTTGAAATGTATGAAGGTGTGCAGCACTACCGTCAGTCCTGTGTCATAACAACAGTAAAGCATTCTGAGGCTATTCATGTGTGTGGTTGCTTTTCAGCCAAGTGAGCGAACTCACTTAAAATTTTGCCTAAGAACACAGCCATAAATAAAGAATTGTACAAAAACAACTTCAGAGAACAACTTCTCGGACTATTCAATAACAGTTTGGTGATGAATAATGCTTTTTCCAGTATGATGGAACACCTTGCTTAGAATAAAGTGGCTTGGGGAACAAAACATCGAAATTTTGGGTTCATGGGCAGGAAATTCTTCAGACCTTAATCCCTTGAAAAATAAGGGTCAACACTGCAAATAATAACTCTGCATAAACCCTTTGGCACTTATGAAAACTTGTATTTATACTTCAGTATACCAGAAAAAAAGATATAAAAATACTGAAGCAACAGACTTTCTGAAAATTAATATTTGTGTTATTCTCAAAACATTTGGCCACGACTGTACAGTACATGTAAATGTACATGTAGGTCTTGTGCAAGGCTGTGTTGAATAGAGAACACACACACACACACACACCTTGTTTCCAGGCAGAAAATGTAACGCTGCTGCAGTGACGCTGGTTGAACAGATGGTGAGCTAATAAAGAGAGAGAACATAATGTTACTTAAGAATTAACATTAATATCCATATGCACTAAGTTATAATAAGTAAATAAATAAATTATTAATTAATCATTATGAAGATAAAACATCATTTAATGAAACGTTTGGTAAACAATAACTTATAATAATACATTTTGAATATTGTCTCTTTAGGCAAACTAAAAATTTCAAGAAATTCATGGTTAACAAAAAAAACATACCTTATTCAGCACAACAATACGTGACATATCCCATCATGCACAGCGGCCTGCGTATGCAGGGTTGCCAGACGTGAACATATCCAGCCAGCGTCGCCAACACGTCTTCATCTTCTATATCAGGGATCTTCAGCTCCAGTCCTGGAGGGCCCAAAAATGTACACACACTTTAACAGTTGTCTTTGCTCTTTAATGGCGAATTAAATCCAGTAGGTTGGTTACATTACCGCTATGCCTTTTATCAAACTTGAATTGAATTATGGAAGCAAAGTGTATTATTATGAGGTGGTGCAGCTTATAGACAGGCAGACTAGGCTAATTGGTGTTCCCAAATTGCCCATAGTGTGTGAATGAGCATGTGAATGTTGACCAAGGTCCCACCCTGTTCCCACTACGGTCGTAAAATGGGTAATAAATACAATGTTAATTACCTTTGCTCTTCAAGCTCCCTAGTTGCACTACAGAGGTTCCTAGATTGATGAATGGATGGATGGAATAGCATAGCATGGAATAGTTTCCTCTAATGATATCAGTAGTCATACCATCGTTGATGCCATCTTGTGACCATGATTTGTGTGTGTGTGCATATATTTTTGGGCCCCTCTGCATATTGGTATAGTAAGTGTATGCAAACCTTCACACCCATAAACCAAACATATATTTTCCATAGCGATTGTGTAACCTTAATCGGTGGACCTGGCAACATTTCGTAGAAAAACCGAACGTGCTTACGTAAAGACGTTGTTGAGGAAGTGAACACGTGGGTCGCGTGCGTTCACGCTTTTCAGAAAGGTTCAGGCCTTTTCACGGTAAATATATTTTTAATATACTTTTTAAAAATTATTTTTATTATCTACAGGTGTCAGTAAAGTCGGTGTTGGACTGTATGGATCATATCTGAAGCGGTTACAAGAAAACAGTCGAAACAACTACTAAAGACAAAAGTTAAGGGAATGGCTTCCTGGCTAACTCACTGAGCTAACACTATAGAACTCTATACGGTATTAAACAGCGCAGTTTGTTGCGCGACGCAGTTTGTATTCAATCCTGTCAGCTTGTAGTTTTCCGTTAAGAATTCAAGGTTAGACATCATTTACTCTGAGGATTTGCTTAGAAATGTGTGTCATGGCAGCGTTGGACGTTAAACCCAGAGTACAGTGCAGTGTTGAAGCAGCGCAGAGCTCCACATCTTATACTGCGCTTTCATACGTTTAACGCGTTTACAGGCTGTAAACATATGACCGAATGTTATTGAAATAAATAAATAAAAAACTAGTGACATTCCAAGTATTTACTTTTCCAGGCGTAGGCAATTATTTATGCTGCTTTTATTTTAAACGCTACTGTAAATATTTTGTATTTTTTCAGGAGTGTTTTACATGTCGTCAGACTTCTTAAACGTTTTGAAAGATTCAACTCCTGTAGTCCTTAAAACTAAAAGCATTTTAGCCATTTTCTTTTGTGCTGTTCTTTTAATAAACATACAGGGCTCAGGATTGTGCAGTACAGAGTGACATATTCTTTTTTTTTCAGCACAGCATGGGTGCTCTTGAACTGAATTTTATTTAATTTCAACCAATTATACACACATGACTAAGCAAAAAAAAAAAAAAAAAAAGAGAGAGAGTCACACAGGCAAAGTAATAGCACAGATACACATTCTGGTTGTTTTTTCCATTGTTTCTATCACCAAAAAAGTGATAATACAGTGGAATCTTGGGTTATGAGTATAATTAATTAATTCTGGAATTTTCCCATAAGAATTAATGGAAACTCAAATTATTCGTCCCACACAGCCCCAAGAAATAAATACATAAAAATAATTAACACAAAATATAAAGTAAACATAAAACAAATTAACCTGCACTTTACCCTTAAAAAAAAAAAAAAAGATAAAAAAAAGTAAAAATAAATCCTGACAGATGAGTGTTTCCGTTTGTGCATGCAGGCACTGTGTGTGTGTATGAATGTAAAGTAAGCGCCTCTCTCCCCCTTCTCGTCTTACAGTTACCCTTCCTCCACTCTTTTCACACACACACGCGCGCGCACACAACAGAAACACTGTTTTATCGGAAAAATAAACCAGAAATCTCTGACACTCAATTGAGCGACACACGAACGGAATCACTGCTGTAAAGTAAAAATAAAACAATGATGCGCACGCACACAGACACAAAGAGCAGGCTGAGCCTTGAGCAGAAAGAAAATGGATTTTTAACCTCTCTAATGAGACTTGCTTTTGCTTTACACATACGCTACACACAAACGCATACAGACACAAAATAAAATACGTTTTACGAGCACACACGTGGTCACAGTGTTCTAGTAAACAGTACACGCGTGCGCGGATGTTGATTATACCAGTAAGAGATGCGCACTAAGACCCAGCAGGGGAGACGATTACCCACAATTCTGCAACGCAAGAGAGAGAAAAACCGTTGGCTCAGTTGTGATCACATGATGCTCAGCATCAAAAGAAGTGTTTTTTTTTTAATCAAAAAACTCTGCTCCTTTTGCGGAACACTCGCAAACCGCGCTGCTCGCAATCTGAGGTTTCACTGTACTAATATGCTAATTTTCAGAGTTCTACATTTTTGCAATGTCATTTCCATATTACAGTAGTGCTAACTTTCTGTCTGACATATTCAAAAACCAAAATGAACTGTTTCCATATAAGCACTTTTTGTTTAAGAATAATAATTATAATAAATAATTGTAGAATCACTTTGCAAGTAATTATATAAAGATAAAGCTTATCTTTCACTACAATATTTATCTGGTTTATATTATTAAGGTTTGAGAAGCTTTTATTTGTGAACAATGCTAAACATGTCATTTCCACGCCTAAGTGGTTTCCAGTTATTGAACTCATTCAATTAAAAGAGACCAGTCCAACCAGCTAATAATAAAAATAAAAAGAGAATGAATCAGCCGCGTCCTGTACAACTCATTTACTTGTACTGTAAGCACAGATTCTAAAAGCCATGCCTACGAAACTGACAAGATTGCACTGATGAAACAATGATCACATGTTTGGCCAGACGCAAAATATCAGGGTGCGGCAAGACAGAATTATTGGGAGGGATTAATGCTCTGCTTGGCTTTGGCATAGCCTTTCCCAGTGCACTGTGCTGATTCATATAGCACCATCACATCAACGTACTGGTGTAATTGCAGTTACAAATGTCCAAAATCAACTAAGAGCAAAGCGTATTAGAAAACAGTGTTTTGTGGAGCCTCATAATTCTTTATTTGGGAAATCCATGGAATTCTTTAGTTCCATTGAAGTTCTGCTTGCATTGTTAGTCTTTGCGCAAGTCATGTTAAGCCCTTTTATCTGTCACATGTACATTACTGCACAGTGAAACACTTTTTTTGTATATCTCTGCTTATGTAGTTGGGGTCAGAGAGACGGGTCAGCCATTAGATGGCACACCTGAGGTAGACAGGGTAGAGGGCCTTGCTCTCAAGCGCTCAACAGTAGCAGATTAAGCTTGGGCTAAACCCACCGACCCTCTGATCAGTAACCCAGAGATTCACCCTACTGAGCTACCTCTGCTCCAAGGCCTTTAAGAGTCTCTGTTCCTGTGTAGCGTCTGCCGTATCATGGCTCTGCTCTGTCATATACAAAGAAAATTGCGTTACAGTGAGGCTATGTAACAAATAGTGTTCTCCTTAAAAAAATAATTACCATGATTTGAAATGACCTGGATTGAATAGTGCCAGCTGTACAAGACCTGGGTCGGTCAGGTTTAGGCTCAGCAATATTATGTCTAACTGTGGTTACGCATGTACATAAACATATGTACATGTATAATCACAAATAGGACATTTTAAAATCATGTTAAAACGTGAGTTTGAATTAAGCGTGGGCAGGGTTTATATCAGGGTTATGTCTGTATTAGCAATGATTAATTTGTTATTAACAATTATGGAAATGAGATGCACCTCCATAAAATAAAATAATCCTTCTGAGATTTCTTTAGGCTAAATATTGAATGGAATATTCCTCACCGTTACTGTTTGCAAATGCAAATTTTGCTGCTGTGACCATTTATTTTATTTATTTATTTTTTTTAAGGCAAACCTTGTTTCAAGTTTGTTCATCCATCAAGCTAGTGTCATAGTAATGTATTATTTGCAGTCATAGTATTAAGAACAAGCACAAACCTTTTATATACTGTAATTTTGGTTACGTTAACTCTTATTATGCAACTCTCCGTTAGTTAGTTTTTATAAATGTAAATTATACAAATATAAATTTGTACCTTACTAACGAGCCACACTGTTCCACAGTTTTTGTTGAGAGTCATCCTGTTGTTGGCAGTTCTCTATCAGAATGGCAGTCAGAGCATCCTTTGAGAAGAATAATGAAATCGGCTGTTTTGCAAAACTCACCAACACTTACTGCTTAGTGGCAATAGGTGGCTCAGAAAACTTCTACAGGTAAGGTCTGCGGCAGTCTGTAAGTGGCTACATGTAATTCTAATTTAGGTGCTGCACATTAGGGCTGCACGATATTAGGAAAATATGCGATATGCGATATTGTTGTTGAATATTGCGATAACGATATTTCTTGC
>JAQMYL010000036.1:26055592-26072319 GCA_030014365.1 Clarias pachynema
CACACACACACACACACACACACACACACACACACACACACACACACACACACACACACACACACACACACAGGATCCACACCTCTCATTAAACTCAGGGTTCAAATCCTTCTTCTTGACAGCAGTCTTTTTCTTCGTGGCTTTGCTTTTATCGGGCAGCAGAATCAGAGAGACGTAAGTGTCTATACCTTCTTTCGATGATGTCACCAGGCCTCTAAAATACCACATAGTCAAAAACAGCAGGACTTAGCGTTTTGGACTATTTAAAATGTAAGATATTTACCATGCTTGAATGTTTAAGACTGGCCACTTATACTCTAATACTTGTTTGCTACTCCTGTTTATTTTTTCTTCTTTTATTAATTTCATTTAACAGTAAACTCACATTTTGTATATTTCCATAATGTATAACAATTTAATGCACTTATTTCTTTGAAGGAGGAAAATACTCATTATTTTACCTGATGAATTTGTCATTGTTATAACACTAAATTAATATCTATAATATAATACTATAAAATAAAATAATACAGTGTGTGTGTGTGGGGGGGGGGGGGCGGAGATGGGGGCTTTTAATTTTTCCACATTTTATGTTTCACACTCATCATAAAATGTATCCAAATGATACATTTTTAGTTTTTTGTTAATTTAATAAAAAATAAAAGTGTGCACATGCCGCACATTTAGACTCAAAGATAGTAGAGAAAGGGGAAGCAGGGAATTAACTTATCTATGTGCTGCGCCATCTCCATTGGCATAAAACTTTGGCATACTTCATCTCACTTACAAAATGTTAGGAAAAAAATAATCTGACAGAAAATTAACAAACCTGCAGCCATGAATGATAACAGCGAGTTTCTTCTGATAGGACAAAGAAATTCTGATCTGTCCAGTGATGGGGATCTGCTTATTGCTTAAAACAGGCCCAGCACCGAGTGCCAGAAGCGCTGCCATCTTAGAGTTCAGGATCTGCATTGAAACAAATAACATGAATAATGATTAATGTACTGCATCATTTTTTTATTAACATTTTCTTCAACATTTGAGTAGCTGAAAATTTTTATGCTGCATAAAATACACTCATCCTGAACATGAATGTGACTGTAATATTGGACTGTCAGTGATTTATTTGAACTGGTCTTTTCCTGGGGAGGAATGATTATACAACATACATCTTTAATAGAAGAAAACCGCAAAATAAAGACACGATTTTACATAAAGGGCTAAAAATTTACATGCATTCACTTAGTGTTTTACTTTGGTGTTGGTGAAAATCTTAAAATTTATTTCAATACTGTACACCAGGCCCAAGGGCTGTTAAACTTCCTGTTAGTGATCGTGATTGAGAGTTTGTATGCCAGATCTGAGAAAGAGAATAGCAATCACTAATGTCTCTTAGAGCCATTTCTATACAACTGTAGATTTCAACGTCAGTTCAAACCATTGTACCCAAGTACAAGTTATTTGCAAGGTATAGTCAGGCAATTTTAAAAAATCTAAAAAAGTCAGGAAGTAGACCCTAACCTTTTTCCTCAGCTAAGAGGGAAGTGGTTCCGATAATCATGTACAATTCAGGAACCATCAAGACACAAACCTGCCATAAAGAGGAAGCACCTGGAACATCAGTGTTTCTGTCTACAGTCAAGAAAGTGTTACATTATGATAGAAATGTATCAGAATACCTAGTGCATTACAGGTTGCTGCATATGGGGCTTAGCAGAGGCAAAGAGTATTATTGATCCAGCCTCCAAACTCCCCAGATCTCAATCTAACTGAGCATCCATGGAATACTCTGAACAACCAAGTCATGCCCGTAGGGGTCAGAGCTACACTGGTGGCACAAGGGGAACCTTCACAATATGTTTTCCGTTTTAATATCATGGCTGATGTCTGCCATCATATGGTGTAAATAAAGTTTAAGCACACAGCGTGTTCATTAATATGTGTATATACGTATGTGTAATTTGGATATTAGCATCAACCTGGATGTGTTAAAGCTCCACATTTTCTTAGAGGTGTGTAATATTTCATACCTTAAGTTCTGCCCTCAGTAGGATCTGACTCTCAGCTAAACCTCCATCTATACTCAGCCACTGGTCCAACTTCAGCGCTGGTTGAGAGAGAAGCTCTTTGACTGGTAGAACCAGGGAACCCAACGGCTGATCCCACGCACTAGAGAGCTAGAAAAATGTTTACAGGTTACAAATCGGGGAAAAAATCTAAATGAAATACATAAGCAAGTAATATAGTAATACATACAAGTACAAATCCTTACTTTAATAATAAGCATGTCTTTGTTGGGGTCGTGTACCAGGAAATGAAAGTGTTCATGCCACTGAGGAGACGTTGAGCGGTCACACACCTATAAAAAAGGGCAGTGAAGAATATATAGTAAAGTGCAAGGACGGCCCCTTATAAATAGCAATGTTTCCTGTAAGATGTTAGATGGTCTTATTTGGATAGCTTAAATATTGCAATGTCAAAATAATCAGTTCTTCAGAGAAAAAATATAATTACAAACTTTTGCACATACTCAAGTTTGTTTAGTTTATGAAATTACAACATAAAGAGTTTCGGGGATTGGTAGCCAGATGGATTGGCCAGACCTTTGATTCTACATTTAAGTTCCAACAAAAAGGGATTTCCATTGTAATCAGTCCCATAATTCAACACTGACAGACCCACAAGGCCGCTACATCAGTGTTAACAGATACGTTGGTAATGATAACACCAGCAAACACTCAGCGGTTCTAAGAACTTCTTAATTTCCCTGACTCACATCCAGCTATGATCATGCCTTATTAAAGGTACATTTATAGCAGAACACTACCCACAACCACTTCCTTTGTGGTATTTCCTTGATTTCCTGTTGATTAAAGACATTGACTTTCTTTTTAACAGGAATGGATATTTTTGCTTGGAAAATAACATCAAATAAGAGAACTTAGCAAAAGAACAGCAGCAACAAGATGACGTGAAGAGACTGGCCCTGTTATCCGTCAGTGAGCCTTCAGATCTAATCACTGAGGAGATCTTGAGGACTTAAAACCAACTAAATAGTTTATTAAACAACGGTGAAAATGTTTTTAGTCAGAATACTAACTGAACTGATAACAGGAAATTGCCAAGTTAGTCTATCTCATGGCAAAGCACCTGGTCCAGATGGTTACTGAGATGAATATGATAGGCATTTTTGGTTATCATTGAAATGTACGAAACTGGAGTATTAGAGTCAGTAATCACTGCTCTAATACACACAGATCAAATAGGATTCATTAAGGGGTGACATTTTTCCCTGGAATGAAACCCAGCTTCTGCTACCTACTGTATGTCAATGATGGCAAATGATTTGCAAAAAAATTTAATTATAATAATTAAGTAAAAAAAACTAATAAACAAACAAATATATATAAAAAAAATAACCATGGATTAATATTATATAATACTAATCATGGATTAATTAGATTGCATTAGAGTAATTAATAGTCAAATAATAATTATTAATTACTTTAATGCAATCTAATTAATCCATGATAATTTTAATTTGTCCAATTACTTATGGTCCTTTAAAACAATGCATCATTTCTATACTATTTATGTAAAAATGGCTGAAATTTCTAAATGTTTAATACAATATTTTTAGCTGAAAGGCAAAAAATTTTAATTCCATTGTGGTGAGGTTTAAGGACAAAATTTTTTTTCAATTATCAATGTACATACATAGAAACACAAATTGTGCATGTGTGTGTGTGTGTGTTTGTATAGAATAATACATCATTATTTAATTTTATTTCCTTGCCTTTGTTTTGTAAGAGGTTCCCCCAAGCACAAGCTCAGCTCCAGCTTTAGGCTCCTTCCCACTCTTCTTCAACTACAGATACATACACAAAAAAAATGCATGAACCTTTATAAATTAAAAACGTGTGTGTGCGTGCGTGCGTGTGTGTGTGCGTGTGTGTGTGTGTGTGTCCAACTCACAGGCAGTGCATGTGCTCCCTCAATAAGGACAAACAGCAGGGCGGCTGCAGGAACAGATTTATTTTGATAGGTCTGGGAACTTTGCATCTGCAGCACCTGAGAAAAATGAATTTAAAAACACACACTCTACATCATGCGACATACATATGCCTTAACAAATTTCATTCAGCTACATTTTCTTTAGTACATGCCTGCTGTAGCTTGTCTGGTTGTGCTACTGTGGGCACCCACTCGAGAACCAGATGAAGACGACCATGTTTCACATCATTCAGCGGAAACCACTGCAACATGGAAAGACAATGTACTGCAAAACAGCTATTGTTTTCATTTAACAATTATACAATAATCATGTACAAAGGTGTCAATACTGGCAAAAAATAAAATGCTATCAGGCAACAAGAAGCAACAGTATTTTATCACAAAGTAAGTTTAAGTAAGTTAGACTTTTATTTTTTGAGTCAATAACATTATAATCTCAGTAGATTATATGAACAAACCATCATTTCTTTTGTTAGGTCCACTTCCACATTCCACTACTACTGCATTTGACTGGCATTGTTATCCCTAGCCTTTGGAATCCATCTTTATAGCATGTTCATACTGTACTGATGTGGAAACTTTGTTAGGGGTCCAAGCAGTAAGATTTTTTTTTTTAAACACAGACAGACAAATGAGTGGACTGGTCACGTTTTGGAGCATTAAAAAAAAGGAACCACTAAAAACTAGAAAAATAACAAAACCCTATGATGGATTTCACCTACAATTTTCAGTATACTGTACATAAGGCACAATTTGTCTAGTTTCACTACAGATCCTCTTCAAGATGACTTTCATCATCTTGTTTCTAAGTAGACCACAAAGATTGGCAAAATAATGTAAGAATAGAAACAGAAGACTTGGTCAAATTAAAATCTTCAACCATGAGTCCTCAATGAGCAAAACTGAATTATGAATAGGGACTGCAGGATGAAGGGGAAATAGTTCTAGTGATGTCTCCTGCCCTTACACCTTGGTGCACTTCCACAGTTCTGTGCTGAAGCACATGCTACATTTCAAGTTTAAGAAGTGTTAGTTTTCACTCTCAACTGCCACCTTTCAATGTCATCTGAAAGGCGATGCATGGAGGAGCAGCATGCTCGAGTACTCCTGCAAAAAACCACCAGGCTACCAGAAAAGGTGCATACCTCAGGCAATCTACCTTTACTCTGATGTTTCTATATGTTTAAATATGATGTTATTAGCGTACATCAATCTCTAAGACAGCTATGTATCCAGGAAAACTTAAGCGCATTCCAGTACACCAAATGCCCTAGACTCACCTCTTTATGGGTTTCATCACCTCTTACAGTAAGAACGATATCACCATACCATTGCTCTTTTTTATTTACTACAGGCCATACTTCTGAGGGTCAATTTCAGCCAATTTCAGCAGATGCATCGGTTCATATGCATATTTTCTTCATAGGTTTGGATGGCCTTATCAATGTAATATTAATGTAAGCCTCAGATCTGGACATTAAAATCATTCCAACGCAGTTGGCTTACATCTGGTGCTATATCCACAGATATCGTGGAGACAATCAACATCTCTAGTGCAAATTTATTCCCAAGGTTGGCTTTGTCCCAGATGTGTTTGAGTGATGCTGTCCTTATATTTCTCTCTCATTTGGAATGCTGTTTCCAGTTCAATTAATATCTAAGCATGCAATGCTGGGAGCCAGATTGTTAACACGTGTAACTTAATTTCGTAATGATTCAAGAAAGTTATACAAGTTGATTCCCCATAAGTTCATGCAATGTGTAATTAAGCAGTATTGTCCCTCTCATGTGCTTTTGCTTTTCCATTCTCCTCATCATGTGGCCTTGATGGGTGTTTGTCATCTGTGTATAAAGTTCTTGTTATAATATATCTATTTCTACATCAGCTTAAAAATGAGTTTTAGAACCACTGTGTAACCTGGGCATAATGTGCAAATCAAAGCCTTTTAAGAAACCCCTACTACTACTACTAGGCATTTGCCATGAAACTAGTGTCAAAATAAAAAAGGATCAAAAATGCATTACTATGAATGAGGAAAGGGTTTAATTAAACTGTGACAATACTCACCTCATCATTGTACTGGGATTTAATAATATCTCCAACCTTGGTTTTGAATCTGTTGCAGGAAAAGACAATAACAAGCATATTTGCTTATTTTATATCACACAAATGTAATTTCATTTAAACAAATGCATAGGAATTGATGACCAAAAATGGGATGTGACCCATAAAGAACCGCATAAGAACAAGAAAAGTGTATTGCATACTATGTCAGTCAGTGATGAATTTCACTGCTTTATTAATCACACTGACAGTTGCAGCCCTCTTATCTTCCATTATGTGCACTAAATGGCAATAATATTTCAACTGTATCATTAGTGACTATGAGTCAGCCACCTTTCTGCAACTGTATTGATCTTTGGGTAATATTATTACTCTGTTGACTGCAAATGATGGTTTTCACTAGAAAAGAAATGTAGGGGAGCTCGAGACCTTTGCACAGTATGGTACGTAGTATGTCAAATTTGTTTTGGTTTTTAATCATGACTGTTTTGACAGTATCTGATGGTGTGTTCCTTAAAACCGTGTAAGATTTTAAGGAATTAGTCTATTTGATATGAGGGTGTACCTTTTCTCAAACACCTATGCAATACTGACAGTGATTTCACTTACCTTCCAAGAAAGTCATCAGAGTCAATGTCTTTGTCGTAAACTTCAAACTTCACTTCAACATTGGGGTCTGGAGTCAGAATCATCTAGTACAAAAATCAACATCATTTTAAATGACCATAATTTAAATTCATCTATACCCTTGTGCTTAAAAAAAAACTCGCAGTCTAAAAAGGCAAAATATTCATGGCCATGCATTCTAGGGCTCAGGGTCTCATTTATCATAATGTGTATAAGCTTAGATTTATGTTTATCGAAAATGGCATCTAAAAACATGACAGTTTGAAAATCACATACATTCTAAATTGTATACAAAGTAGTGTATCTGAAAGTAAAGTCCCAGTGTGCCGATCTGCCTAATGAAAGATCCTTGAGTTCTATTTGTCCACTTTGCAATCACCACTTTGTACATCACCATACAAACACTACCAACAGACACAGGAAGACAGTCAACCACATATTTTCAAATTGTTGTCCATGCGGCATCACAGAGCACCATAGCACACTCAAAGGAAAATGCTATCTGCACTTTTCAGCACACAGGGAGAGAAAAAAAATATATCCCTTCAGTCCCACAAAGAAAGCATTTCCCCCCTTAGCACCTAGCATCAGTGGGTATTCAAACTCATAATCTTTGGATGATAAGATGAACGCATTTTCTGTTGTACTATTTGGAAGCCGTAGTAGCTTTTCCAGGTAATATACACTGATCAGCCATAACATTAAAACTGATATTTAAAGTAAATAACATTAATTATCTTATTTCAATAGCATATGGCAAGTGAACAGTCAGTTCTTGAAGTTAATGTGTTGGAAGCAAAAGCATGGATATACAAAAGCATTTGAGTGACTGCGTGAGAGCTTGTAGTCAGAGAGCCATACCGACCCCTGTCCCCCTGCTGAAAGTGCCTTTAATGGCATCACAGAATTAGGTTAGGTTATCTCTCTTCGCTTCTCTTCTCTTCTCTCTCGGTCCTGAGCTGCCAGTGATCCAGACCCCCTCTCGACCCTTCTGACTCATTACTAATTAGTAATTAATATTTAATATATTGAGGTAATCATACCTCATAAATACTGAATGTCGGTCTAGCTCAGTACACGCATGGGGAGGACTGCTGACTTGACAGTAGTTTAAAAAGACAATCAGCAACACCCTCCGAAAGGAAGGAAAGCCACTGAAGGTGAATGGCTGTTCACAGAGTGCTGTATTGAAGTCATGCAAAGTTGACTGGAAGGGAAAGGTCGGGCGGGCGGGCGTGCGTGTGTGTGGCACTTCGTCATTATTGGTCTTGGCTGGCATGAGTGCTAGATAAATGGTGAGTGATAGTGGTCCACATGGCCGCAAGAGCTCTATGGAGTAAATCTGTACTTACCAGAAAACATGACATTATCCTCACTAACAAGTGTTTTTTAATGGCCAAACAGCTGTCTAGTCCCAATGCTAAGAGTTATCACTGCACTGTGCATGTGAAAATGCTCTTACTTTCACTATTTAACATAGCTGTGATTTCTACTGTCAATTTTTTAATGCAACTTCAGCAAGCGTTTAAATGATTCCATCCCCATAATTTTTCTACATTTCTTCCACTTCCAGGTTTTAGCAATGTGTAATTTCAAATCTCCTTAGCTGTTTTATTTGCTTGAAGCGGGCCAATATTTTGATCCTTCTGAAATGACAATGTTTTTCTCGGCCATATGTATGCACAATGGATAAATGAGACTACGGTCTCTAGTCAAAAATTAAGCTCATAATTATACATTTTAACATACTGTTATAGCTCAAGAATTCTTACCTCATACATCTCATTCCAGGTGGGATTGAGGTTCTCTTTGATCACATGACTTTTGTAGGTTGTGGTCCCGACAGTGATCTTTACATAGGGGTCACTCTTTCCCTTCACCATACCCCCCATCAAACTGTCCATAGCAATCAAATCCTGAGCCTCCAGCAGATGAATACGCAGCAACCCCTATAGAGAAAATTCCGTGGAATATAGAGAATCAGTGTAATAATAGAAAAGAAGAAGAAGAAGATTTTTGTTACTTGCTTAAAATATTTCTCTATTTACTTACCTGGGTGCCAAATCCAGGGTAAGAACGTGTATGTTGGGGTAGCACATGTTCAATTTCTGTAATTTTTTCAGCAGCAGGAACCTTTTCATGAGAACTGAAAAACAGACAATAAATACACAGACCATTTCTTTATCTGATAGCTAGATAATCACACAGTAGACCCATACAATGGTAGATGGTATCAAAAAGTTTAGAGATTGGCTATGTTTACAAGCTCCGTTTCTTTGCTGTACGTCCTACACCAGACACCTTTAAACTTGACAGCAGAATTCGTTACTGATGGTCTGGCCCCTGGGGGACAAACTCTTGATGCACAAGTCTGCGAATATCAAAAAAGACGATGGGCATGCACTTGGTTGAGCTGGCCTCGCCTTTTTCGTCCATGGAGATGATGGGATCCTTCACTGTCAAGACTGTTGCTTCGCCTCAGGGTCGTACCCATACACCCAAGTTTCATCACCGGTAATGATCCTCGACATGACGGACAGGTCATACATGACACACAATGTTCCTTCTGCTTCTGGGTCAGCAGCCTGGGGACAAACTTGGCAGCAACACGGCGCATGTGCAAATCACACGTGAGGATTGCCTGGAATATTCCGTATGACACACTGACAATGGCAGCAATGCTGTGGATTGTTCTCTGACGATCATCATGCACAAGTTGCCGCATGGTTACGACATTTTCAGGGGTTGAGCTTGTTGAAGGTCTTCCTGATCTCTTGTCGTCAGTGATGTTCTTCCACTCTTGAAGCGTGCATGCTACTCACAACACCTCAAACAACTTATTGCAGTATTGCTGTAAACTTGCCGAATCATGTCAAACGTCTCTGTGGCAGATTTGCCCTGTTTCATGCAGAATTTCACATTTGCTCTTCGTTCTAACTTGCTGTTAATAATGAAATAGCAGATGTGGTAAAGCATGTGATCAGAATAGCATCCGTTCCACAGTTCCCGATGTGCACAGGACGATGCCATTTGACACACTGACTTATGATGGTCTGTGCCTTATGCTGCTATCTGTAGGCGTGTTAGAAAAATAGTCTCAACACTTTTTGATACGACCTCGTATACGGCAACTTTGCTTCTGCTTTAACCTCCTCTCTCTATAGTTCCAGTGACCACTCATTCATTTGCAAGCGATAGACACAGCTAAACTTCAATCTTAGTCCAACAAATGGTGTCCAGCACAGATGAAATCTCAGGTACAGTAATTTTTAACTCACTTATCAGCTGCCTTTTCCACGTGTTGCTCATTATTGGCTCCTCCCACTGAGGATGCTTTACTTAAATCCTGTAAACATGGTATGAGACAAAGTTTGTAAAATTAGTCATTTTCCCACTCTCTCTCTCTCCTTCAGACAACCACACAAGCACACACACAGACAAACACACCTTTGCCTCAGGTCCTGTGTCATGTGTGATATCTGCTGCTGGCACTTTCTGTGCATCTTCTGAAAGTGATACAGCTACTGGTACTGTAGAAGCCACTAGTTCATTGAGTCTGATTAAACATAAATACATGTGCTTATTAATTATTTTGTAAGCATAACAATCGTTCATGCAAAAATATATACAGAATTCATATTTTGTTTCTGTTGTTAGATAAATCTTTAGTCCTTTAGAGATAGTTCGTGGAATGCATTATACAGACATGTACTTTGTACTTTTACTTTTTTTTTTTATCAACAAGCCTTCTAGTATATTTGGATTTATATACATAACTGACAAATTGTACAGCAATGCTTAGATCATATTGTGCAATATTACATATTGTTAAATTCAGAAAACAGCAGAGATTATAAAACTGTTCAATCAAAAATAATAGAAGTAAAAATAAAACATGTTGATACTGTTACCCTGATTATCGATAATAAGAACACATAAGAAAAATATGGTACCATGAAGTACCCATCACTCTGTGGATACTTGCTTACTCATTCATCATCTAGAACACTGGGGAGCCTATCCCAGGAAACTTTAAACCACGAGGCGGGATGGGCAGGACAGGGTGCCAATCCATCGCAGGGAACACATACACACTCCCACACACTATGGGCAATTTGGGAACGCCAATTAGCCTAATCTGCATGTCCTTGGACTGTGGGAGGAAACCAGAGTACCCGGAGGAAACCCACCAAGTCTGTGTCAAAAATCATAATTAAAGGAAACTATAAAGTGTTAACTCAGTATTTTGTCCAATGTCATGAGGGGTGCTAATGGTAGTAAACACTATATGTAAGAACTAAGATGGACAAAATCCAAGCCCTAAAACTTACCTTGGTGTTGGTTTGGTCTCTTGTTTGAACTCTTTAGGTGTTGTCATTGACTGCTCAGTACTGACTGGTGCTTTTCCACCACTTTGAACACCAGTATTACTGTTTGCACCCATAAAACTTTCTGTGGACATTTTTGTATCCTGTTCTGCAGGTTCATCAAACTTTTCAGGAGTCTTTGTGGTAGGTTTTTCCACTGGCTTTTCAATAGTCTTTTCAGGATGTTCCTCAGTAAATCTTTCAGGAGGTGTTTCCACTTTTTTGTCTTTCTTCTTTGATGCCAAAATCTGAAATGAAACAAATATATTAGAGGTGCTCTTATTATCACCTGCCAATCAGAATAGGCCGGTAGTCACTGAAATTTTACTGATTGGTTGTCTCTCAACTGGCCAATCACATAAACTGATATAATTCTTTTGATGTAAAATACATGAGTTGACCGCCACATCAACATGCAATTGCCAGTCTGGGAATCCTGTATTACTGTCTCATTTATAGATGTCAAATTTGCAATATGCAAAGTCTTTTCTAAAGCAAAACCACGTTGGGAATGTCTGCCAAAAGCTTTAACACAACAATATCCCATTATTCGCCACTTAAGAACAAAGCACTGTGATTAATTATCCACAAAGAAAGCAGCTAAATCTTGTCGACCCACCTATAGCAAAGCCCTTGAAAAGCTTGAGCCTTACATTCTGCAGAAAGTAAAATCGCTAAAGGAGTTATCACAAAAATAATTATGAAGAGAGAAATAAAGAGTCTTTCCCAGATCTGGACAAGGCAGGCTGGGTTTACCTTACTGCTACATGCATGCAGGCTGACAGTGAGCGACTATTCAGCACAGCTGCATACATTCTAAATGAGAAGAGGAATAGACTGTCTCTTAAAAAAGCAAAAATTCTGATATGTATAGAGAAATGCCTGCCCTCACTTGCTTACTAATGAGTAGCCATGATTGGCTCGACAACTACAAAGTGACTGATAGCACATTGTTTTGGAATTGACACTGGAAGTGACAGTGGCAAGGAAAAACAAGGCGATGGCAATAGGAAGAAATCCTGAGAGTAACCAAGCTCAGCAGGAGATATCGGATAATATCAAAAAATGGGTGATATCTGATAGATATGATTGCGTGATATTGGTTATTGTTATTCATTGACACGGCCTTGTTCCAAGTTAGTCACCTTACATCAAGCCAATTAAGCATACTTTTCACCTTACACCTAAGACAAAACTAAAGACAGAAAGAGCTGAAGCACCACAATTAAAGGAGGTGCTGTAAAAACCTGGCGAAGCATCTCAAGGGGGAAAAAATCAGCAATTAGTTAGATCAATTGGTTTGACTAGTCATTGACTGCAAAGGGTATGAAAAATAATCATAATATTTATAATTATGTTTGTCCAATTACTTTTGAGCCTGGAAAATTAAAGAACCTGTGAATTAAAAATTCTCTATCTTAGTCAAACCCCTTAAAATCTTGAAATAAAGCAAGGAATCTACACTTCAATCACATCTTGATTGCTTAATCCACTGTAGTGGTGTACAGAGGCAAAAATACTAAACTTTTTTTTTTTGTTTGTCCACATTTTTATTGACCTGACTATACATCAGACATTGAAATATCTAAACACCTTAGATGGAACGCCACTGACACAGCCAATCCCATAAGCAATATTTTTGGATGAATGTAAAGAAAGCCTACAAGAACAAATACAGAAAATCTGCAGATAGAAACTGGAGATCAGGATTAGACCTAGTACCCTGGAGCTGTGAGGGATCTTTTTATTGAGCATATCACTCATATTCCAGGCTTCATATAAATTAGTATACTGAAGATGAAGACCACATCAGCAAATTATACGTTCCACAGATTTCACTGTATATTACCTTGAGTTGTGCTCTCAGTAAGATTTGACTTTCAGGTGAAGCTCCATCCAGATTTTGCCACTGGTCCAGCAGAAGTTCTTGCTGTGACAAAAGCTCCTTTACTGGTAGAACCAGGGAACCCAGTGGCTGATCCCATCCACTAGAGAGCTGAAGAGGACAAAAAAAAGAGAAGTAAGAACAAGAAAATTAACATTCAATATTCTTTATCTAAAGAATCCAACATCTAAAACAAATGCAGAATTACCTTAATAATAAGAATGTCATCTGTGGGATCATGAATCAGGAAGTGGAAAATCTCACCCCAGTGAGGAGAGGTGGAGCGTTCACACAACTTTGGGATATAACAAAAGTTAGTGAAATATAAAATGAATTAAGTCATTAAATAGGTTAAAAAATAAATGAAGACCTACCTTAGTTTTATAAGAGGTTCCACTGACTATAAGCTCTGCTCCAGCCTTAGGCTCCTTCCCACCCTTCACCATCTACACACATACATATCGTGAAGTTTTATTGAGTCAACAATCCATGCGGTTCTACACATCTTCTATGAATGTTATTTAGTGTAAGGAGTCTCAATTAATACTTTATTAGAAAACAATTCTCTAAAGGGCCCGTTTTTCCTCTGAAACATTTTTATGGCATGAGACTGGACCAATGAAAAAAGGTAATTAAGTTAGATGAGGCCAGATTATCCCTGTTTCAGAGCAATGGGCATGTCAGTGTGAGAAGAAAATCACATGATGTACTCATCATCCACAATGCTCAAATGACAAGTGGAGACATAGTGTTGTTGTTGTTAGTCTTGGCACAGGTTTTACACCGGGTGCCCTTCCTGACACAACCCTCCCATTTTATCTGGGCTTAGGACCCGCACTGCATCCAGTGGCTGGGGTTTGGGCATTGGGTGGGAAATACCTACTTATTACTTAGTTGGCACTATATACAGTATACCCATTCCCCGCCGATCCTGATATACTGATACTATGGCATTATGTTTTTGTTAAAAGTGGGGAAAAGTACAGTACATCATGTGTGCATTTGTCTCAAACCTCGTGATGGAAAAAGCTGTGTGTGAACCTTCAAATTCTGTTCAACATGAACTTATGCCACTTATAATTTGCTGATTAGTTAATCGCATGAATGAACAGTACTGAACAGTTCTTCTTAAGAAAGTGTAAGGAAGTTCATATAAGGCTACAGTTCATGAATAGATAGTAAACAATTCATAGATATCTACACAATTATGTGTTATGGAGAGGTAAAGATCCAGGCAAGTGTGTGTGTGTGTGTGTGTGTGGGTGTGTGTGTGTGTGTGTGTGTGTGTGTGTGTGTGGGTCTGTGTAACTCACTGGCAGTGCATGAGCTTTCTCAACAAGAACAAACAGCATGGCTGCAGCGGGTGAGGTTTTATTCACGTAGGAGGTGGATTGTAACTGCAGCGCCTAAAAAGTATTTTAATTAATATGCATTGTCAAAAAAAAAAACTCTATCAGTGACTACAATACTGTGTGAATAATACTTTTACAACACCAAATGTACCTGTTGCAGTTTATCTGGCTCTGACACCTTCTGAAGCCATTCTAGTACAAGATGAAGTCGTCCATGTTTCACATCATCCAGTGTAAACCACTGAAAAACAAGAAAAAAAAATGCATAAACAGCAATGAACCATGTGTATGCCCATAGACACTCATGGGCCATTTCATTAGGTACACCTTGCTAGTACTGGATTGGATCCGCTTTTGCTTTCAGAACTGCCTTCATTTTCGATGACTTTAAAAAATATATATATATAATTGTTTAACATGGTGCTGGAAACATTCCGTAGAGATTTTGGTGGATATTGACATGGCAGGATTACACAGCTGCTGCAGATCGGATGGTGTGAATCTCCCATTTCGACAAATCCCAATGGTGCTCTATTTGACTGAGATCTGGTGACCGTGGAGGCCATTTGAGTGCAGTGAACTCAGTGTCATGTTCAAGAAACGAGTTTGAGATAATTTTAGCTTTGTGACATGCTGCATTATCCTGTGGTCACAAAGGGAAGGACATGGTCAGGAATAATACACCAAATTCAGACTCTACCATCTGAGTGTCACAGCAGAAATCGAGACTTATCAGACCAGGTAATGTGTATTACAATTTTCTATTGTCTAATTCAGGTGAGGTAGCAAAAATTAAGACATAAGAAAAACATCTACATTTTTCTTTTCCAACTGGAAAATATCAGCTGAAATGAATAAACCAAATGCTTTCCACAGACTCTTGGAGAATGCTGAAAGAAAAGGACATTTACGGTCTGTTGCTCCTACTGCAATGTTTCCCCTTTCTGATGATCAAACACTTTCTTTGTAGTTTAAAAGGTTTTATGAGCAAAAGCATCTGCCAGTATGGATGTATCTCATATTGCAGTCAATCCCCTCTTATTTTATATTACGTCCATACTATTCAGTGAGCAGTTTGCAAAGAGTGAAACAGCGTCTGCTCTAAATGCTACATAAAGCTACATACAGAAAGTAAAAAAGACTTTGAGTGAGAATAATACACATATTACAAAAATTTAACTGATCTGAAATTTCACAAGAGGGAGTGGAGTAGGATTGCCAAATCAATATTCAATAAGTAGATTCCAGTCCCAAAAGACTAGGGTGTGCACACTCACAACGTCCGCAATTTTAAGAGAGGTATTTAGACTTTTTATATCCACTGTAAATTACTTATCCTTTGGTCTTTAAAAAAATATATTAAATAAATAAATAAATAAATACATACATAAACAAATGAATAAATAAAAATAATGATGTCATTCAAGTTAGAACTGACCTGGTCAATGTACTGAGCCTGAGTGATTTCACTCATGCTGATGTGACACCTGTTGAACATAATTAACATAAAATCATTTGAATGTCTGCAAAAGATTTATGTTGGTCTTTTATCAGTCTTAACAACACATCACAAGTAAGTTTTTCTGTACCCGCTAATTGTAGCATACATACCTTCCGAGAAAATCATCCTTATCAATGTCTTTGTCAAAAACTTCTATGGAGACTTCTGAAGCTGACTCAGAGACCAAAACCAGCTGCAAAGATATTTGGGAATACTACTCTTAGAACTGACCCATTAACTGTACTTTTAGCATTAAATGCCATCAATTTGCCATCATAAACATATCTAGAACACTGTCTGCTTACCTCGTACATCTCATTCCAGGTGGGGTCGAGATTCTCCTTAATGACATGACTCTTGAAGGTGTTGTTTCCGATGCTGATCTTAACATAGGGGTCACTTTTTCCCTTCACCATACCCCCCATAAGGTTGTCCTTTGCAATCAAATTCTGAGCTTCCAGCAGGTGAATACGCAGTACACCCTACAGAGAACAACAAGAACATTTTTTAATTGGACATTTTCCTATGTAGCACTTACCACATGTGACTTGGATAATCGCCCTTGTTTATAATTTAACCTCCTGAGACCCGGAGTCTACTGCAATTTCTCCTCATTGTTTTTTTTTTTATTAGCATTTGATAACATAGGAACATGCAGCTGTGTGTGAAATCAGACAAGGGTACTCTGGTTATATTTAATTGGCTATTAAAGCAGTGAAGTATGATGTACAACACACGCAGTGATAAATTGCAAAGGACATCGAGCTCGTCTCGGTTGGCACTGTCAGGACTGATAAATAAAGCATTGTTTAGCATTGCTACAACTAACGTGTTGTTAAAGACCTTTATAATTATTCTACCATCATCACTCAGCGAAGTTTGGCCCATAATCTGTTAACTACTAATACCCCTA
>JAQMYL010000036.1:26075812-26087208 GCA_030014365.1 Clarias pachynema
TTTTTACTTTTTTTAAGGTAATGTGCAGGTTAATTTGTTTTATTTTTACTTTATATTTTGTGTTAATTATTTTTATGGGCTGTGGAACGAATAATTTTAATTTCCATTATTTCTTATGGGAAAATTGATTTACGAGTGTTTTGGAATACGAGCCCACTTCCGGAACAAATTATGCTCGTAATCCGAGGTTCCACTGTATATATATTATTGGCCTGTGGAACGAATCATTCATTATTTCTTCTAGGGAGATTAGCTTTGATAGACTTGTGTTTTGATATACAAGCACGCTTCTGGAACAAATTATGCTTGCAATCCATGGTTTAACTGTATCTTATTTCATGTATTTTACCACTTTTACTTCTGGCTGTTCATAAAAAAAATTGGATTCTCTATAATACAATGTAATTTAAATATTAATATGATGTTAGTAAAATGACACCTTAGTTTTGAACTCAACAGAAAAAAAGATTAATTTTATTTTGTAAGTTAAACTACCAAAGAGGTAAAATAGGCTCTAGATATTCTTATGGTACTTGACATTGCTAACTCATTTTTTTTGCATTTGGGACAGAGTATATTCTCATACCTTCACAATAAGTTCCGCCTTCTGGGGGTCTTTAACCAGAAAATGGAAGGCCTCTTTCCACTGAGGTGATGAGGTACGATCACACACCTTTAATTGAAGCAAACCCAAAAACAAAATGTTAAATTGTAGTTTTGTAAAATAGTTACATTTTGTTAAAAGCAGCTAATGAATAATAACCAGATTAACATCATTAATGTTTACAGGTAACATACATATCAAAATAAAAAAACACATTTAAGACATGGAAAATATGTATGTAGAAAATAGCAAAAGTACAATAAATGTCTCACCGTGGTTTTGTGTGTGGTCCCTCCTTGAATAAGTTCAGCACCAACCTTAGGCTCTTTGCCACTCTTCTTTAACTATACACACACATACATACACACATACATAATACTGAATAAAGTTAACTAAACCATAAACTAAACATACAACATGCTACTATAACTCAGATGTAGACTTCCACAAGTTGGAGCCCGAAGTAGAAAATAAATGTGAATAAATACAGACTTAAAATATTCAGATTCTATGCAGGTCCTTAATATTAGTTATTCAACCTATTCAACTGTGTCTAGGATCCAATTTAAACTAATTGGCTTATAAACTCAAATTGAGAAATAGGACAATGTATAAGGACAAGGTAAACTTTTGTCGGAAAAAAAAAAAACTTAAAAGAGACAACAATGAAGTTAAGACATCTAGAACACAGAGAATGACAAATATTCAATTAACACTTTGTACAAGCCAATTATATTGCAACCCAGCAAACATTTCATGCCTAAAAGATGACAAAATAAAAAAACCTTTTTTTATATATCCTGAAATGTTATTTTTTTAATCTGCTTTGTGACAATGGCCACAAAAAGCTGAAATGAAATTAACGGAATCAATAAGATATCATTAAACTGCTCCTTTTAAAAAGGGCTCATTTCTGACATCTAGAAAGAAACATCCTTCAATCTATTACTGATGTTCATGTCTTAGAGGTCCTCACCTGTTCATGAAAACAGTGTCTTTCTATGGACCTTGTACCTGGTTAGTGGTTCTGTCTTGTCGGTGTCTTATTGACATAAAATGCTTACTATTTACCCCAAAAATTTGGAGATATGATTTTTTTTTTTTAAGGTAACGAAAAAAAAATGTCTAAATTCAAGTCAATATCAGATGATCGACAGAACGCCCAGTCTGGCCCAGGTTAGGTTTCCTATCAACATCTAGTGTTTATAGGGAAACACATTGATTTGAGGTTGATATCTTGCATAGTCACGCACATTAGATTGTCACGCACAATGTCACCATTTCATCATTTCCAGACAGATACATGTAACTGGAATTATGGTTGTGGCACTGGTTCAGAATGAAGATATCTTAACAATAGGATAACCTCTTTTCTGTTGCACTACTGTGGAGTCACTAAATAGCTTTTTCAATTCAAGCAACTTACATTCCTTATAAAACTGCCTATAAAATATAAAGGGACATGTGATGAGTGTAGACCATACGGGGAAATCAACTACAACCCTACGTCCTTGAACTAACTATAATGCTTGTACATGCTTTTTAAATGACACTATAGCGAACTGAATAAAAATGACTAAATGACACTGCATTTGTTATTACGGCTCTTATCATTTGTTAGGAAACATCCATTTTTAATTCATATGATCATTCAAATCAGTAAAAAAAATAAAAAAATCAGGCTTGACATGTATATAGGAGTAGTAGTAAATTCATATGTTCATGGACTCACAGGAAGATCATAGGCGCCCTCCAGATATACAAACAGCAGGGCTACAGCAGGTACTGCCTTGTTGGTGTACAAGTTCTTAGACTGGTAACTCAACACCTGCAGGAAGAATTAATAAGTCATAGGTTTGTATGTTCTTTTTACAAATAATGTTGGCCAAGTAAAGAATGTCTTCTACCTGCTGCAGTTTATCCGACTGGGTAACTCCGCGCAGCCACTCCAGAGTCAGATGAACACGGCCGTGTTTCACATCACTCAGGGTAAACAACTGAGATAGAGAAAGCATCCAGTACAAGCACTAGTCAATTTAAAGCTTTTGTGAACTGAAATGTTTTTATCTTTTTGCAAGTCAATTTAAAGCATTTGAAAGACTTGTTTTTCTTTTTACTTAGAAATTTAACGATTAATTTCTGACGAGCTTATTACTGTATGTACATTTTAAGAGCTGGTGTCTGATTTCAATGTAAATTGCTAGGCTTTTGTCTGCTTTTCGATGCGGCATATTTATCCTCATTATTCAACAAAGCCTGGCGTTCACTAATTAGATATCTTTAGCCAGACTGACTGTAACATTTGACTCATTTGTTAACTTGACATTATATTTTCTGGGAATACAGCCTAGACAAGATTTAAAGAGAAATAAAAACATTTACTTTTTGATTTGAAGAAATATTTTCTCAGTCTCTTAATGCTGATGTGCCAAAGCTAAACACACCAACAAATAAATAATTGAATATTGACCAAAAAAAAAACTATTTTGTCTTGTTTGCGTCTTTTCCCGAATTTAAGCACAGCAACAAATTCTCAGATCACCATACAAGTGCCAGATCAACAAAATCTCACCTCATCCATATATCTGGATTTAATAATGTCGCTTAACTTGATCTTCAATCTGAAAGCCAAACAACATTAAGATTAACCAAAATCATGATACCCATGTTGCATAGACACAGTGAATCAGAAAAAATATATGTATTTTGAAATATATCACCTGCCCATGAAGTCATCTTTCATGTCCATGTCGTGGTCAAATACCTCTAATGTCAAGTCTTGACCAGAAAGATCAGTCAAAACCACCTGAAAATAGAAATACATTTTTTAAGTACAAATAACAATGAATGAAAATCTGAACTTAGTGCAGAACAGCAGAATTTGTACCTCATACATCTCGTTCCATGTGGGGTTGAGATTCTCCTTAATCACACGACTTTTAAAGGTGCTGCCTCCAATATTAATGATGGTGTAGGGATCACTCTTCCCCTTCACCATGCCCCCCATCAAGTTGTCTTTGGGTACCAAATTCTGTCCCTTCAGCAGGTGAATACGCAGCACCCCCTATAGAGTGCAATCATGGGTAAAACAGAGTGAACAGTGCTTCTTAAAGTCAAAACCTTTCAGGCTTTTGGTTTACCTCAGTAGCGAAACTGTCATCAACGGTGGTATGTTGAGGTCTTAAAGACGTTGGATCACTCGAGAGAATGGAGGAGGCTACAGCAGTTTCATCAATCCACAGCACCTATAAGATAAAATATACATACAGTATAAATAGTTTGATAACTCCATTTTTTTCAGTTTGGAGAACATCTTTAAAAAAAAATTAGTTTTTTATATTAAATGAACAATAATTATTGGAAATGTATTCTTTGAGTCGGAAGGGTGTTAAAAAGCATTAATGGCAAAATATTATATAAAATAGTTTTGGTTATATAAACGTGAATTTTGTGTGATTTCGCAAAGGCTACACTTCCAAAGGCTCGCAAAGGCTACTTGCTTTATGTTCCAGAAATAAACGATGCTACAAGCTTTTCAGGACGTATCAGGACGCCTGTGATCTGAAAAAACCACGTCACCACGTGCTGTGGTTTGTCTAACGTGTGGAAGTTCTAAGCTTATAGTGGTTTTCAAATAAAAATTTTTTTACAGACAACCTTGTGCACCAGAGAAAAATAACTGGCTAAAAGGTTAAAAGTAAGAATTTTTGCTGTCAAAATGTTCAAATAATAACCAGACCCATTATACATTCATTTCACATTTATTCATTTGATAGACATTTTTTAAAATGAGTGTATAAACTATTACTCCTTAACTCTAAAATCTTAATTTTAAACCTTTTTTATTGCTAATTTGAATTATATAAACTTTGTAAAAATTGGAATAGTTAATCATTACATACAGTTCGAGCCTATTTTGTGGTCATTATTTTGCAACCATTTAAACAAAACAAAGCATTTTTAGCTACAGTACAAGATCAAGACATATTGTATTTGTACATTGCAAAGTGCATTTGGAAATGATGTTACCCTGAGTATAGTGTTGATGTGAATACGACTGTCTGGGCCTGATTTATTCAGCTGAAACCACTGATCCATGCTGAGCTGAGGAGAAGACAGAAGGCTAGAGAGAGGGACGGACAGGCTGCCCAGGGACTGTACTCGGTCATTATCTTTAACCTGGAAGAACACAGAGAACGCAATAGAGTTAAATCGTACTTTTAACAGGTGCCAATCACAACCTGTCTGTGGCACATTTCACTTTTCACTGCATCATGGCACCCTTAATCCAACAATGCATTAATGGAATGTCGTACCTGGATATCAATGTCCTTTTTGTGTGGATCTTGTATGAAGAATGTGAAGGCATCTTCCCACACAGGATTTACCGTGTTCCAGCAAGTCTACATAAAAACACAGAGAGCGAATGAGCAATAATAAAAAAAAAGTTAATTAAAGAGGAAGAATCAAAAGTAAACTAGTACTTCTGTAAACAGTAATTATTTTCTGTGCAAGTTTTTTGTGTCTTCATGACTAAACATCAGTGCAAGTGGTAACATGGCACAGAATTGTGCAAATAAAAATAATAATAAAAAAGGGAGTTGACAGTGAATGAATACATTATTGAAAGGTGTGGCTAGCCAAGAAGCTGTTCTTCTTTTTATGAACTGGGGGCCATATGTACAAGCTGTCTGTGCTTGTTTTCATGCAAGCACGCTACACACAAAAATAAATTACTAAAAAAATTATAATAATAAGTTAACACACACAAAACACAAAAAACCTTGGAACGTGCAGCCGACTCCATGAAACAAACACCTGCACCAATAGATATTAGAAAAGCTAAACTGAATATTATAATGGGATTAATTACATAATGGCTCTGAAGTGGTATCAGTGAGTTTTAACACGCCAGAGTTGTTTTAAGACATCTTTATCTGATCTACTTTTTCAATTTCTAATCTGTGATTAACGACCATGGGAGTGTATTATGCTCCACGATTAATTAAAAAACTATTTTTAAGTACAACTTGGCGTAAACAAGGCATAAAATACTCAACCTTACATAATTCTATTTCTTTGTAGTAATAAGTTAGGCAGAGAGTTCTGCTGTACAGATAGTCAGGCAGACACATGTACAAGGGCTTCAACCTGAAATAATAATATCACTGATTACATTAAAGCTATGAGCTTATTTTTAGCTTTAACCTTTTAACTATTTCTAAAAACTCTTTTAAAGCCAAAGCCGGGCACTTGCGCAAGTTTATATTTATATAGTAATTAAATATAAGAATTATTCATTTGTGTTGGTTTAAATTATTGAAGTACACATTAAAGCAAATTTTTTTGTGTGGCTAAAGCAGAGTTCGGCCAGGGCACCATTTTAGTGCTTCGAGACCTGACTGTTCACTTTCTGCCTATTACAGCCCACTCTTAACCTGATAACCTGATAACCTGTCAGTGATTTTAATGTTATGGCTGATCAATGTATTACTGAGACACACCTTAGTGGCCAAATGTATCTTGTATATATAATGTACATGCAACTGTCTCTTCAAAATGCTGTTCTGAAAGAAGGTTTAAATGTAAAGCATCAGAAAGCTCATGAGAGTCAAAAATGATCAAGTGGCACAATCCTGAAGAAGGGATCTGCGTTTGTGACTCTGGAATCAGTCTGGGAATGCTACTGTTATCCTAAAAATGTTATTTTATGATGAGAAAAACACCAAAAGAAATCAAAACACAAAGGAAACTGTCTTGAGTCCAATCAAAACGGCAACACTTTCGTAATGGTCATCAAATTATGTTTGCACTGGGAAGTCAAACTGTGTGTTTGTGTGTATATCCTCATAACATACTCGGCTTTCTTGGGTTACATCCTGCACAGAAAGCTGCACCATGGGACTGGGATCTTTGCTGCCTTTTTTCATCTGAAATTGATTAAAAAAAAGATTAAAGGATCTTAACACAACATTTAAACATTTCCAAGCTGTCTTTTATCAAAGACGTTTGAGGCTTATGATTTTAAAAGCTCTTGCTCGCGGGGCATTGTTTTGTCCCATGCCTTTGTCCCAGGCAAGTCAACCTGTAAAAAAAAGCCTTCCTTTGTGTATGTTTCTATATGATACCATTATCAATGCAATAAAAATTTAAGTGTCTTACTGTCAAACTTCACACATTTTCCTTTATTTTCTTAAAGTAACAATGCACACATATTTTTAAAAAATGGTATTTAAAAAAAAAAATATTAGCTATCATTAAAAATTCATTCAACAGTTAGAAACACAGACACACAGAATGCTATTTAAAAGCAGTTATTTAACAGTTATACACCCTGGAAAACAACTTAACCACATGAACAGGAAAGTGAAAACTGTGACTCACAGGAAGTGCCTCTGCCTTGTCCAAATACACGGTCAGAATGGCTGATGAGGGGGGATTTGCTGTATTACTCAGAATTGTTTCATTTCTGTTTAGAACCTGACACAGAGAAGGAAGATATGTCTGTATGTTAAAGGCGTGCCTCAAAGTTAAACACAGTGCTTTGCTACTGTTACTATTATTAAGTCTCATGGCAACATCTCAAATCACTTCTGCCTTTCATTAAACACAATTTTAAAATTGGTATTTGCATGTGAATGTGTGTAATTGCACTCACCTGCTCCAGATTATCAGTGCTGTCCTGCAATGTCAGCCATTCCAGTTTGAGATGAACACGGCCTGTAGGAGTATCCTTCAAAGTATACCACTGAAGAGGAAAAACATTAGCCCTTTTTTTGCAAGTGAAATTAGTTAAATAATTAATAATTAATAACATAAGAATGATATTTGTGCTGTCTTCAATTACTTTACAAGGGGGTATTAAAAATTTTGAGATGGCAGAGCACAAGGCTGCACGCGTAGGGAGCGGCAACATTCATAAGTCGGCGTGCCAAAAGACAATTCTGTGTACATCATGAGCTGTGCAACTGATGCTTTTCTGATCACGTGCGTTACAAAGTCTGCTATTTCATCATGAACAGCAAGTTAAAGCAAAGAGCAAACATGAAATTCTCCGTGAAACTGGGCAAAATCTGCCACAGAGATGTTTGACATGATTCTGCAAGTTTACGGTGATGCGGCAATGAACCATTTGAGGTGTTTTGAGTAGGACACGCACTTCATGAGCAGAAGAACATCATTCGAAGACAATGAAAGATCAGTAAGACCTTCAACAAGCTCAACCTCAGAAAATGTTGAAATCATTCGGCAACTTCTTGTCAGAGAACAATGCACAACATTGCTGTCATTGTCAGCATGTCATATGGAACAGGCCAGGCAACCCTCAATTGTGATTTGAACATGCGCCATGTTCAAAAAGGTTGCTGAACCAGGAGCAGAAGGAACATCACCTCAAAGTCTGACAAGAACCCCGTCAGCATGTCGTGGATGACCCGTCCTTCATTTCAAGAATCATTACTGGTGATGAAACTTGGGTGTGTGGGTACGACCCTGAGACGAAGCAACAGTCTTGACAGTGGAAGAGCCCATCATCTCCATGACGGAAAAGGCGAGGCAGGTCTGCAGCTCAACCAAGTGCATGCTCATCGTCTTTTCCGATGTTCGTGGCATAGTGCATCAAAAATTCTTCCCAAGGGCCAGACCGTCAATAGAATTCTCCTGGCAGGTTTTAAGGTGTCTGAGGGAGGACATACGACGAAAGGATCGGTGGCGCGCTTATCTCAAAGCTTTTTAATTCCCCCTCGTACATATGTGGGTATACTTAGAAAACACACTTACACCCATGAGAAGTGCAAAAGATGAAAGAGCACTAATATGCATATTAATATTAATATGTTGGCTTCTAAAAGGGTCCTACCTCATCAATAACTTTAGACTTCTTCACTATTCCCAAATCCATCTTAGTCCTGCAAAAAACATCAAAATCCAGTCCTGAAGGAGCTTTTTTTTGCTGGTTAATTTTAACCAGTATCATTTGTAAGGAGTTTGTTTTTGCAAAGTAGTGATTGTCTCTTCTATTACTGGGGTTCAAATTCTGAAAGTTATGTCCTCATGTCCTTAATGCTTAACTATAGAAATCCTCTCTAATCCAGTGCATTCTGGAATGTTTCATTGTGCTTCCCATCTGTTTCCTTGCACTTGTATTTGTTTCAAAAACAAAGTCATTAAGACTGTAACCCCACACAGGTAGCCTATACAAGATCCCTGCTACCTCATGCACTAACCATTACTGTGCACTGACATTCAGATACTCTTCAAGAGCTCAAGAACACATCAATACTGCAATCTGATAAAAGCGTATACAGTCACAGGCTAAATCCAAGCCTCTATTACATTAGAGTTGCCACTAATGATACAAGTTGATGAAGCTTTTTAAATCATGACATGCTACATGTATTTCACATATCAAATAACTGACAAACTGGTTTCAAAGTGTACCCAACACAAACTTACTCCTGGGGTTTAATGTGATGTCAGCACCATAGTGAAAACCGGTCATGCTATGCAAATTACACCATGCAAATTGGAAAGCAAGTCTGGTTGGCTCAAATCCCGATGGCCAGAACCTGGTAAAAACTGTTTCATTGTAAAGAGCATAATTAAAAAATAATAGGCTACTTGCAGCTTGTACCTGGACAAGAACTAGATAACCATACTCTTCTGTCTATAATGCAAAGATAACAGAAGCAGACAGCTACCTTTAACCATCACTGCCTGTCATCACAATATTTCTTTGGAGTTTGGTTTAAAAATCTGTGTTGTGTGACTAAAGCACTGGTATGGTAACCTCACATCATTGGCTACTAAGTATAAGGTATTGAGCTTAAGCACCGTGTACAACACATGGTTTATTGACTCATCATCAACTACCAATGGTACCTAGGTATGGGACTTCAGCCTATTGGTTACACTGCCTGTGAACATAAAACCACTAGCAGAGAAACAGCCAAAAGATATATGTAGCAAACAGACAAGAGTGCTTGGCCAATACTTTTCAATAGTTCTTCAACATGAAGAAATCACCCAATTTTTACTCTAAAGAGAAATAAGACATAAAGATAAATTCCACATAATTCCTGTGAAGCACAAACCATTCCCCAGCTTTTACCATTTCAGAGTCAAGAGTTACCTCTAGGACCTCTAGAAAGTGTGTGTGAGGTGCCTAAGAGCCCCAGGAATAACAGGGACCGTGTCTACTTCCTTATCTAAATGATTCATTGTGTGAACAGTCTAAACAGATAAACCTGACTTTCTCAACTCACCTGGAAACTAATAGCCAATCACACGAAAATAATATCTGTAGACTAAAAACACAGCGGGATTCACACATTCTGTCTGTAAGAGCTGGCAGGAAAACAAGCCTGTGGTCGATGTTACTGAGGGCCCTCTGCACCTGGTGTCCATTAAAACTAACCAGCTGTTCCAGAAACTGAGGTCACTGTGACACAATCTACCACATATCTTGAAAGTATGTTGGGTCACAATGTAAGAAGATTATAAATCCATGCCATGCGGCACAAAGAGAGCAAAATTGGCTGTGCTCCCAGGTCAGGGTGATGGCATAACTGTCTCTCCCCTGTCAGTAACAGCAACACAAAAATATTATCAGCATCTGTGAGCTTACATATTTAGAACAGGGCAGATAAGGCTTTCCCCAGAGCGTGTTAACCTGCTCTGTGTCACAGCACAAGCAGAACTACTGCAAATACTGTGTAGTGCATTAAGCAGATTCTTTGTAGATGCTGTGCTGTACAACAGAGCAACAATAACTCAAACCTAAAAATCCTCTTAAATTGTGTGCAACAGAGGAATGTAAAACATTAAAGACAAGCATTTATGAATGTAAAACAAAGATGAATGATGGTACCTGCCCAGAAAGTCATCCTTGTCTGGATCTTTGTCATATACCTCTACCTCCAATTCTTGTCCAGGTACTTCATGAACAATTACCTGAAAGACACACAACACAGTCAAAGCCAAATAAAGTACGTTTCACAGAGGTACCACTCTGACAAAGCACTTGGCTTGATACAAGTTGTTATTCTGTCAACTGCATTCACTCATTTAACTTTTATGTCAGATGCAACCCTCCCATTGCATCCAGCTGCAACCTCATCCCTGCATGAGCCACTAATGCCTGCAATGTGGCAATATATGAATCGAAAAGTGCTTTAAAAGTTTTTTTTTAGTTTTATAATTTTAGTTTCAGCTGAGTACTTTACGTTTCAGTAACATGACTAAATAATATTCAAAATGTTTTTATGTTTAAATTTGGACGTGTGTGTGTGTGTGTGTGTGTGTGGGTGTGTCTTACCTCATATATCTCACCCCACTGTGGCCTGTCTGTGTTGTCTTTGTGGTGGGATTTGAAGGTCTGTGGCCCCACTCTGATCAAAGCATACGGGTCAGACATGCCTGACATCACACCCTTCACATAGTTATCCTTGGCTGCCAATTTATCAGCTTCCAACAGGTGAATACGGACCACACCCTGATAAGGGGGAGAAAAAGAGAATTTGTATATAAGAAAAGAACACTTATTTAACCCTTTATTAGGAACATGTGTATTCCTGCTCATTCATGCAGTTATTGTCATAAACCCCCTCATAAACTTTCAGTTTAGGTTCACATCAAAAACCAGAATGGGGAAAATTCTGATCTCTTTAATCATGGCATGGTTGTTGGTTTGATTATTTCAGAAACTGCTGATCTCATCTGATTTTCGCAAACAACGAAAATTGAGTTTAAATAAAATAATGGGGGGGGGGGGGGGGGGGGTTGCCTGGGGGTT
>JAQMYL010000036.1:26087218-26098706 GCA_030014365.1 Clarias pachynema
CCCCCCCCCCCCCCCCCCCCCCCCCCCCACGCATGGAGGATTTGCAGGCTGAAACATATTTATGAGAGAGAAAAGAGAACAATCAGACTGATCTGAACTGACGAAGTCTACTTCATCTCAAATTAATATGCTGAGCTGAAGAGCATATCACATTGGCAAAAAACGTCAAATCTTAAATTAGATGGGCTAAACAGCAAAAAACACAAAAGATTCCACTCCTTTCAACCACAAACAAGAATCTGAAGCCATCATGCGCCCAGACTCAACCAAACTGGACAGCTGAAGACCAAAAATGGCAAGGTGTCTTTTTCAGTCTTTACCTATCCAGTTAATTGTACATTGTTATATGTACATTGAACATGCCTCAGATTCTTGTACTTGGCTGACAGGAGTGGACCCTGATGTGGTTTTCTGCTGTTGTAGCCCATTCACCTCCAGGTTTATTGTTTTGTGCATGCTTTTCTGCTCACCATGGTTGTAAAGAGTGATTATATGAGTTAAAACATCCTTCCTGGCAAGTACTGTAGAATGAATCCAGCCATTTTCCTCTGACCTCTCTTAACACGGCTTTTCCAACTACAGGACTGTTACTGACAGTTTTTTTAATATACTATTTATGTAAACTCTAGAGAATGTTAAGTCTAAGATTCCCAGGAGATCAGCAGTTAATGAAACATGATCTGCTGATATCTGCATGATTTTTTGCATTGTGCTGTTGCCACATGAATCTGCAGGTACACAGGTGTTCCAATTAAAGTGGATGCTGACTGTATGTACAGACAAATTAGTGTGAAAGCAGCTATGTCTGAATGTATCTGTAGGTGTGTATATGCAATTGTGTGTACATGTGTTACCCTAGGCAAAGGAGAGCGAAGCTGTGCTACTGGTAAATCCGGCACCAGTGGAACAGTGAGGCGGTTAGGAAGCACCAGAACAGAGGCAATGGCATCCATTATCATAGTGTCTGACTTCAAACTGAGAATGAGAAGAAATAAAAATCAGGCATGATTGTGCATCAGGTGGGCACTGAGGGCACATTAATTTAAAGGGGAAATAGCAATACTATTATAACAATTTTAGAATTGGGGAAATTTTGTTAAGACCTCAAAAAAAGCCCTGGACGCTGGAAAAAATTTGCACAATATGAGATTCAATTACTGTAACAGATGAATCTGCAGGTGTACAGGTGTACATGTTTACAATTACATTCATTTATTACACACTTTTTTTTACCCTGTTTTCTCTCAATTCGTTCACTTGTCATGCATTAGCTAGCTCACCCCTATTACACAAAAGCTACCAGCAAGGTCAATTATTTCTACTTGACTAACTTGAGTCCTGGAATGTCCAAGAGATTGGTTAGTCCAGTCCAGTTGATTTCCAGCTTCTGATGAAGAGAAGAAAATGGAAGAAGTTTTAAGAATAAGATTTGGCACTTCCAGAACAGAATAAATGATTTTAAAATGATCAAAGTAGACAAATAATAGTATAACAAAAATCTAAATCAATTACAGGAAATTGATTGCAAAAAAAGAAGAAAAGTATAGGACGAGTAATTATACAGGAACTTACAGGCCTACGGATGAAAAACATAGTGAGCGCCCCGACAATAGGCACATTGCCGATCAAAGGCTCCAAAATCACTCTCATCATACCACTGAGCTGAGAAAGACAGTATCGAAGAAGAATAATTACAACTCCAGGTAATAAATCATAATTACATCTTCATGTAATAATTAGTCTACTCCTGGTTTTAGAATTGGTGTATATTAATAGTAATTATGGTAATTACAGTTTTATATATGGACTATTGTTTCAAAACTAGGCAAAGAGCAAAGTATGAGTTAAAGCTCACCTGTATTCCTTTCACACCTGCTTTACAGAAATACCTCTTCACCTCCACATTTATCTCTACATTCCCCACAAAGCTGCACAAAAGTAAGAAATACGTTTACACAGCCAAATAAGTAATAATAATATAATTATATTTCTAAAAATTAAAAATAAAAGTTTAGGGTTTTAATTGGCAACAATACTTAACTTTGGTAAGTGGACATTTTTTTGTCAAAACTATTTTTTGTTTGCTTGTGACTTTACTTTAACACCTCAGAATGAGGCCAAAGTAAGATGAAGGGTCCAGCTGACACTGTGACTGTATCTAAATATTAGCTGAGCAAGCTAATTTGTGTGGAATTAAAACATTATAAATAGCTATTGCCCACGGCAGCTGTCGAACTCCCACAACAAATGCTAGCACAAGTGGGTGGTTATGGTTAGCAAAATGCTAAATATAAACATATCAAAGGTCTATTTATGTGTGGGATTTAAACAACCTGTAACAAAATATCTTTCTTTTCATAAGAGATGGTAAACAATCTTCATACCCAATTCTTGATTACATTTAAGAAAGAAAGAAAGAAAAACAAATATCATATATTGTATATATGGTTGCAAGCAACAATGATTGGGCCCAAGCACCAGTTTAAGGCTGAATTTCTTTGTGATATAAAAACTTTCTTTTTTTTGTGCGAACTCTAACTTAGATTCTATCTCAATCACTGCAGTCAGATACATATACATAATTATTGATTATTACAAAACAACCTACAAAATATTCTTTAAAAATATATAAAATAAAAAAACATTTACACTCACCTGATGTAGACATCAAGTAATATTTGTCCTTTATCATTCTCGGTATGAGCCTTCACTCCGACAACTTTCATAGGCTGTAACAACATGAAAAAGGTTGTTCTAGAAATTATGCTACTATTAACACACCTATTAGAGAGATAGCAGAACCTTTAAGATTTGTCAAATCAATCAATCTTAATAGAAGGTATGCACTGGCAAGCTCAGCAACTTGAAAAAGGATTGGAAGGCTAAAAATGACACCTAAAATGGAGGATTGCAGACTTCCTTTCTTAGTGAAAAAAAAAATACACTTCACAACATGTTGTCACATCAAGAACACTTTCAAGGAGGTCAGTGTATCATTGTTGATGACTACAATCAAAAGACACTTTCATGAATGTAAATACAGTGGGATTATCTTAAGATACAAACCACTGGTAACAGTCAAAGATGAGAAGGCCTGATAAGATTTTGTTAGAAAATAAAAAGATGCCCTACAACAAAATTATTTGGACAGATGAAACCAAGATAAACTCTCAGCATTGTGATGGGAAGAGTAGAGTATGGAAAAGGAAAAGAGGGGCTCATGATCCAAAGTATACTACATCATCTGTCAAACATGGTGGAGGTAATGTTATGACATGGTGTGATATATGGAACTGGTGCTTATTGATAATGTGACTGCTGATAGAATTCTTAGTACAGACAGACAATGACTCAAAATATTCTTAAGCTTCTTAAGGCAAAGAAATGAAATGTCATTAAACGACTTAGTCATACACATGACCTCAATCCATTTGACCAAACATTTTACTTACTGAAGACAAATAAAGGCAGAAAGACCCATAAACAAGCAATGAAAGCAATGGAGTGGTTTCAGGAGTTTTAAAGTTATGGGTGATCGATATGCTGTATATACACTCACCATGTATAATGTTAAAACCACTGACAAGTAAAGTGAATAACATTGGTTATTTCATTACAGTGGTACTTGTTCAAGAGAGGGTTATACAGTAGGCAGCAACTGAATGGTCAGTTCATAAAGATGAGGTGTTAAAAGCAGGAAAAATGGGCAAGTGTAAAGATCTGATTGCGGGAAAAAGTTAATGCTGTCTAGAACTGAAAGGTATCAAGACACACAGTGCAACACAGCTTGCTGTGGGGCTGGTGGGCTGTAGACTGGTCAGAGTGCCAGGGCTGACCCCTGTTGCCCCTGAAAGTGCCTATTTTGGGTTCGTGAACATCAACACTGGACCATCGATGGAGGAAGGTGGCCTAGTCTGATGGATCACATTTTTTTTTATACTGCTCCGCACCTCTACCCCTGTTGGGATTTCCCCTTTCCAGGAATGCCCCCGTGGAGTAGTCACTTGATGAACCCCTGAAGCATGCCTTTAGCTATGTGAGAATAACTGATGGCCAACAAATTCAGCCTAATGTTATGCTTTCTCACCCCTATATTGTAATAATTAGAGATAGGCTATGTGGAGCTGTGCAGGACACTCAGACCAAGGAAGAAGTGATAGAATTGCTAATCCCAAAAAGCTGCTTATTCCAGGCATCTCATTATAACCCAGTGGAGGGACAGTTGGAGTCTCCTGGCACTTAATCATGTCTTGGACGACATATATTTGCTGGGCATTCGTGGCCATGTTCGCAACTGGTGTGCAGCATGTCGCAAATGTCAACTGATAAATTCACCAGCCACCCCAAACACGCCATTGCACCCACTATCATTAATCAAGGTCCCCTTTGAAAAAATTGCCTCATCAGGCCATTACTTTGTGTTAGTCTTAGTGGAACATGTACTATGATACCTGGAAGCAGTACTTTTAAGCAGCATTTAAGCATGCAGTGTGGCAGAAGCACTCTTCTGTGTTATCTCCTGAGTTGAAATCCCAAAAGAGATTCTGACTAAGCAAGGTACTGCTTTTATTTCAAGCACACTACATGAACTAGACAGATGGTTTGGATGCACAAGTTAATCAATCACTGAAAAACATTATTTAGAAGTTTCTCCCAGATGATGTTCAGAATTGGGATAAATAGTTAGATCCCCTGTTGTTTGCAGTCCAAGAGATCCTGTAAGCTTTTACTGGCTTCTTCCCATTTGAACTGTCCCACACATAGTCATTGTTAGATTAGTAGCCAGCAGCTGCATCACTACGATCTGGGCTTGTTATTGTCGCAAACTAGTCTGTAAGTTTAAAGCATTTACTTGCATACTTCTCCACCTTCTTCTTCTTTAATTTGGCCTTTGCCACTTCCCCGTTTTCTTTCTTTGCCGTCCATATTGATTAAAGACTAATAATAACTGTAAACCTTCACATTTGTTATGTGACCAGTCGGCCAATCAGGGATCTTGGAATGCCACTCTCTCCACGTGAAGCATGTGCGCATGTTTGTAAATTATAAATTATAGATAGAGGGGGCCAGATTATAGCATGTAAGGCTCCTTATTAAGTTATTCATTTGCAAACTTTTGTGTTAACAGGAGAGAGCATGACGAGTGACCAAAGAGAGAACTGAACAGCACGGAGCCTTGTGTGTGAAAGCAGTCATTGCATAAAAAAATTATGAAAGCACTAAGAAAAAAAAACAAAATCACTATCAAGACTTCCAGGTTGTTTCCTGTCCTTTAGTCCTCAACTCTTGTTACAAAACCTGTTACATAAGTACAGCTGTCTCCATGGCCGGCACATTCCATACATGTTATTTTTTAGTGTTCTTGTCTTTATTACTCCAAAAAAATTAACAAAGAAGAAAACCCCTTTTATGAGAAGAGGTGTCCAATTTTGTAACTAGTACTGTGACAAACCTTGTCACCAAAGTCAATCTTAGTGAAGCTGAGGGTCTGCAGGTGAGTACTGGATGCTCGGATGGATGGTGCAATGCTCTCCGTAAGCAACTTCTCCAAGTACTGACCAATAAATGGCCATGCTTGCTGGATGACCTGAGACACACAGAGAGAGAGAGAGAGAGAGAGAGAGAGAGAGAGAGAGAGAGAGAGAGAACTGTTCAGTGTAGTTATATAAACAAACCAAAAAACAACAAAATAGATCTTGGCCAATAAAATTTCCAATGACATGACTTTTATGCGTTCATGAGGCAGCAAAGATATAAATAGACATAAATATTCTTTTTTTTGGACACTGAGTATAGAATATGTGCTTGAAAACCATCAGTTTAATTTCTATTTAGAGAAAGAGGTAATGAGCAATTGGCATGACAATGTCTAACTGTCTGTGACACACAGCCATAACTTTAAAACCATCTAGGTTTTAGATTTCCCCTTGAGTGGCTGGGGCAACTCTGGCGCTTCACAGGACTAGGTACAGAACATTCATGTACTCTCTAAAGCACTGTTGGTCGAGATGCAACTCATATATCAAGCAATAGAAATTTGACAGAGGAAAGCTGGCCAATGAACCATTCACACATAGCAGCTACAAAACAGAGAACACCAAAGAAATAGCAGGAGAAATCGTAGGTACTTTTGACACGCACACACACACAAAAAAAAATGAGGAGACGAGATCAAATACTAGACAGAAACTTGCAAGGACAAAAGACTTCAAAGAGCTTATCATGATCTATGAGCACATTAAAAACCAATGAGGTGGAAAATTAGCTCATCACCTTTAATGTGATATTTTTTTATATTTTTACTCCAGGTTAAAGCACAAGTACTTGTCTGTCTGTCATTCTGTATGGCAGAACTCTCAACAAAAAAATAATAATTTTGTAAGGTTTAGCATCTTACACCTTGTTCACACTAAGTTGTACTTCTTTCATCTTCAGCAAAATACACTCCCTGTTCGGTAATCGGAGAGTGAATCACAGATAAGAAACCGAAAAAGTAGATCTGATACAGATTTATTTTTGTCTTAAAACAACTCCAGTGGGTTAAAATTAATTTATACCACTTCATCACTGTTATTTCAGTGGTGAAAATATGAATTAATCCCAGGAAAAATATTCAGTCTAGCTTTTCTAATCAATATCTATTGGTGCAGGTGTTTGTTTAAATTGAGCAGGTAGCTTATTAGTAGCTTATTTTAATGTTGATTATTAAATCCACAATATATCTGTTCATAACATCGCTTTTACTCTCCATTTGTTTTCACTTATGGTGCAGGTTAAACTTCAGGCAAATACCTAAGAACTGGCAAAGTTTCATAAAATTCTGTCCAGCCAGTTTCGCGCAATGCTGTGATAAATCTCGCTCGACAGACAGACAGATAGACAGACAGATAGACATCCAGACAAAAATATTTTCTTAGACTGGTTTTGGGTCCTCCATAAAGAAGTCACTGAAAGATAGAATTCTGGCTAATATACAGACAAAATCTGTATCTTTTAAAATCTTTCTTTTATTTATATAAATATATACATATATAAAACAATTCTTCCACCGCATGAATAAAGGTTTTGACCTCATTATAACTGACCACACACAACCCTGCCAGTGATGCCTAACAACAACCTAAAATCAGCAGCAAAATCTCCAGCTTTTAGTCAACATCACAACAGCACTGAAGTAGACTGAACACCTCAGGCAGTTTGAGAGAGTGACAAGTGAATGTATCTCATGGAAAAAATTCACAGAAGACCTGCAATATACTCCAGAACCCCAAAACATGGCAACCAAACTTTTTGTGCCAGCAAGGCAAGAACAAAGATATATATTTGCATAAGCAGAGATGTTACATAAGTTTACATAAGAAAGTTTTAGAAGAAATCCTCTGAGTTTGTTTAAAAATGTGAAGCTTTAAGTTACTTGGCTGTAATGACTCAGATGTATCACTGGCAACAAGAAACTCCTAGCAACCGGGGGGAAAATAAAAAACATTCTACCACAAAAACCATAGGCAACGGTGTTGGGCAAAGCAGTCCTGTGCATCTTCTAGTGAACAGTCTCACTAGTTATTTTATACTTTGTAGTGTTACTATATTATTGTAAATATTTGATCATTATATAATGGTACCTGATAATAAAATATCTACAGTGATATACTACAAAGTATAATACAACTAGTAAATCTATTCACTCGCACAACAACACATTTGCAACTACTGTATGGGGAATTTAGCCCATCATAGACAGTAGAAGTAAATTGGAGAACCTGGTGGAAAGCACAAGAATGCAGGAAAAACAAGCAAACAGTCAGTAACCCAAGATTAGGCTCAAACCTGTAACCTTGGAGCTGTTTGGCCACAATACTACCTTGAAGCATTGATCTGAAGAATCAGGCACAGCCAAGACAATGCTAGAGTAATATCAGGACACATATCTGAATGATCGTGAGTGGCTTTACCAGAGCAACCTTGAGAAACTGTTCAAGTTCAGCTTCCACTGTAGAGAGCTACCCAAAAAGGCATGAAGCTGTCATTGCTTCACAAAGTACAGAATACGAGATTTAAAAAAGCACATTATGTAAATGAAAGGTTTTCAGATTTTGCTTCATAATAACCTCACAAAATATATTTGCTTTGTTATTATGTGTTAGTGTACATAGATTGAATTTAATCAACCTTCAATTCAATTTATGAGATGATTAACCGTGCAAAACTGAAAGAGTCTGATTATCTTACACATAATGCACCTGTACTGATTTATTTTTAGTGCACAGGCCTGGCTTTAAAACAATCAAATTAGTCCCTGGCATCTGCCCAGTGGAATGTTGTGTGGTCTCCCTGATCCTCCTTTTAATACAATGCTAAGTGGAAAAAACTTGTAGTAACGCGCATTGAGCTTGAGGGGTTTCACTGCAAAATGTGAACTTATTTTTAAGATTTTAAACAATTTGATTCAGTTACATTCTTCAGGCACACTTAATTGGCTATGGCTAAAATATTTTTGCAATTTAATGATATAAAGTAACCTTCTTTTAGAACCTTTAAACATTAACAGTTTTGGCAATATGTAAAACTGGACAGCCGTATTTCAGCACTCAAATCTGACTTTACATGGTTTCCTTGTGTCACGTTATCAGTAAAGCGAGCCTGCCAGCAGGGTGAAACGGTGGTTGACATGAATGAACTGCATTTGAAGAATAATTGGATAATGTTAAAGCCAAAAAAATATTTTTCTTTTCGGTTTATTGCCTGCCATTGCAGATAACCCAGCAGTAAGGGTCTTTTATGATGAGGTGCTGGTAGAGGAAATGGGGACGATTGTGATTTGAACTTATTGTATTCTTTTTAATGTTTCTCATGATTAGCAACAATTTTTGTAATTACAAAGGTTTTTGGGCAGAAATTTTTTTTGCATTGTTCCCATCAATTTTCCTTCATTATGACTCAAAAACACGGCATTTAGTTAGCTATGTTTTTTATTAAAAGACAACCAACCAACATTTACATAAATTGCACTAATATGGCCAAAAAAATGAGGTTTGACGTGATATTTTGACTTTCTGGCTTTGTAACACTCTTGTGGCTCAAAGGAAATGTGTAGAAAAATATTTAGCCATTTTTCCCAGAACTTCTGAGGGCACAATTTCTCATTCTGTAGTGAAACCCTTCAACTGAAAAGTACCTTGAGTAGAATACAACTATGCCAGGAAGTGGCGGTGTGCTTGTGTGTGCCTTTATGTGTGAGCGTGTGCGTGCATGCATGTGTGCATAACAAAATGGATGGCACTGAAATAGCTGTCCTTTTTTTGAGTCAAGCATTTGGTATCAGGCATGGCTACATAGAGTCTTTCCTGCTGTGACTAAACTGTTCCTGTTGAGTTTCAGTCTTCTGCCATTGTGGGAGGGCTGGGGGTGGAGCATAAGTTAGGGTTTGTGGTTCTGTGTAACCATGAAAACTGCTAACGGTAGTAAACATTTCAGAAAACAGAACAGTCGCATACCTTATTAAGCCATTCAACCTTCTCCACATCTGGGAAGTTGACCTGTGGGGTATAGGTACACAAATGTTTATAATTAATGCAGGTTTCAAATTGCATCATTGTAACATAAATCATTTAATTTCTGTGAAGGAAGTACACCGCTTGTATCAAATACATAGCTCTTCATAGTCAACTAAACCCAAAAGCTGATTATAACAAACAGACATGCCTTTTATGGCTAAAATAGTCTGCATTTTCTCCTATCTGCTCAGAAGGAATTTTACCCGCCCTCATAGAGACACATGCCAGGACATTTAGAAATGGACAGTATGAAGTGGGAAAAGAGAATGAATAGTAATACGCTAAACACAGAGACTGTAGAAGAGGGTGAAGGAGAGTCAGTTTCTTCAAACAAATTATAGCTTCAACATTGTTTACTGGACAGGGTGGAGGACTTGCTGCATACACACGCTGCACATGAAGTCATTAAAAAGCTCGAGATTTAACCCATGTCAAAATCCCCACTAGGACAAACTACAATACTAAATACTGCTGTATGTAAAAGTACTGTAAAAGAGTACTAAAGAGTCAATATAACGAGTATTTTCCCCTAAATGCTGATTTAGTACAGTTGTAAAGGTGTGACTGTGTAACTGATCATACACCCTGCACATCAGCTAGATTCTATATACGTATAGAAGTAATTACAATGTATAGTATATATATATATAGAGATATAGAGAGAGTATAGAGTATAGATATAGAGAGAGTATAGAGTATATACACTGTATATAGAGTATATAGAGAGAGAGTATAGAGTGACCGGGTGGAGCCGCTAGAAGCGACACGCGTGTGTAACGGGTAAAAGCACTTTTCTACTCCAAACGCAGTTAGGTTGTGACGCAGAAGTGTCTCGCAATCATGTTTGTTTGCTTTTGGTTTTATTTGCCCGGCTATTTTGAGCATTCTCACCCAGGCAGGTAGGTCTTTCTGGCTCCTGTACACGCTGCCGGAGGATTCATGCTCTTCGTGCAGTAGCTGTATAGCGGACCGTAACTTCGCCTCTTTGGCTTCCCGAGTGTGTTTCCATCCCGAGTACAGTGCGAGTCCAAACACCACCAGACTGCTGCTCACTCGGTAATACCCAGCCAGGTAAACGGGTAACAGCGCTGTAAGACATTTCCCAAAAGTCCACAAAATGCCCACGGCATCAATTCCCTTGTCTTTAGGGACAGGGGTCTGGTTCTCTCTCTTTGGATCACTTTGCTCCTTTGCTAACGAACCCGGCCCTGGATCTTTCTCTGACATCCTTCTTGCACGATGTTCCTAAATATTAACTTTAGCTAGGAAAAACACTCCGGAGCTTAAATCCTGCACGTGTTCCGGCTGCCAGTTCTAGCCGCAGTGCTCGCGTTCGATCAAAATGTTCGAGGGGGAAAAAACGCGTCGCAGTGCGGATCTCACAGGGTCGTGACTCAGCTCGAAACAACGGGATTTTTTCCTCTCCTCAACCAGTAATGGAACCTGAAACGCGCTCCTGCACACTGTTCATGCCCCTCTCTGTCTCTCTCTCTCTCTCTCTGCCTGCTGATGGGCTCAAGGCAGAAGTTTCGTCATGGAAACGCCCAAAAAGTTGCTGTGTGTCAATGCCGCTGTCTACCAAGAGGTTTTAGATCACTTCATGCTTCCGTCTGCAGACCAGCTTTATCGACGTGCTGATTTCCTTTTCCAGAAGGACTTTTGACCTGGCCACAGTGCCAAATCTAACAAAAACTGGTTTGCTGACCGTGATATTACTGGCCAGCCAACTCACCAGACCTGAAGAATCTATGGGGTATCGACAAAAAGATAAAACCCGACCAAGCAGTACAGACGAGCTGAAGACTGCTATGAAAGCAACCTGGGCCCGTTTTCACAAAGCTTCTTAAGCCTAAAAGCTGCTCCTAGTGATGAAATTCTAAGAAAATTCTTAGAATTATGACATTTTCTTAGAATTTCCCCTTAAATTTAGGACT
>JAQMYL010000036.1:26128271-26139462 GCA_030014365.1 Clarias pachynema
GAACAGAAAATAAGTTACATATTAAAATAATAATAATAATAAATAAAAAATAAAATGAAAAATTATATATATATATATATATATACACACACACATACACATACATATACATATATACATACACACATACACATATATATATATATATATATATACATATATACATACATACATATATATACATACACACATATATATACACATATATACATACATAGAAGAAGGTATAGAAGATGAGTGAGTGAGTGACCAGAGAAACATGTAACATCCAGTATGACGGCTGTCCCAGAATGCACTGCGGTGTGACGTAACGATGCCCGAGCACTCTTATAAAACACGGTGTTCTGCCAATCCATGTTACCTATCATTTTATGCTGCTTGACTATTCTGCGCATGCGTGGATTGTCAAGCTTTGGGTTGTTTAATTCATTTTGGTGATTATGTACTGGGAACATTATTCAATGGAGATATTTGTCTGCTACCTCAAGTTTATCAAATCAAAAATTCAAGACATTTTTATTTAAAAATCCTTCAATTACTGTTGTACTACATTTACCTTTAGCATCTGTCACTAGCACAAATGATCAGAACATACCTTCCATTAGTTTCGGTATGACTCTACGGGTGTCGGCTGTGGGAGTGAGCGTTGCTTTATAACGAACGAGGAATATGTTCTGTTGTTCTTATTTGGGCTTATTGTCTTTGCATTTTAAGTGTTATAAAAGCTCCTGCGCTCGGGATTGCACACTTGGCTCCCAAACTAGCTTTAAATAGCAGCTTGAGAGCGGGGTGATCAGCGGTGCTGGGAATTGAAACTGAAATCTGAGCCCAGTGCAGTGAGCCGGTGTGACTGCGCTGTAAAAGGAAAGCTAATGCTAGCTTCATTCGTCTTGATTTTCTTAAGCGAGTACGGTACTCTCACTAAACACGGGGACGAGGAGTGAGCTCCTGAGCAGTAGAAGTCTCTAATGTTATCTCAGTTTCTGCGCTATTATGTCTGTTTATGATATATGTCAACGCCGCCTTCTTCAAACTTAACGTTGGTGTAGAACTTTAAAGCGCATTAGACGAGCATTTTTTTTCACTAGTTAAATTAGCCGAGTAGCTAGCAGCTACACATGCAACGATAATTTAGGTGTTAACCCGGCGCCTGCTAGCTTTACTATTATTACCTAATAAGTCTCTCAGTAAGTGTTTAACAATTCACCCTACATCAGGCAACAACGTTTAAGGTAATACATAGTTTATTAACATTAACTTTGTACGGAAACCAAACCGATTCTTTGTTGGTCAAACCCAACGTTTAGCTATTTTTTTTAGGGCGCTAGCTGAAAGTAAATATTTACTCCTCTCTAATTATTCGTATCTGTGTTATAGTGGAAATATGCCTCCGAAGCGGCGGTCACAGTCTTGGGCAGAGCTGAAACAAGCCGGCAACGAATGCTTTAAGACCGGACAATATGGAGATGCCGTCTCTTTGTACAGCCAAGCCATCGAGGTGCTGAAGAAACAGGGTAAGGAATGCAAATTATTCATTTAAAGAATTACCCAATGCCGTTTAAATAGAAGGTCAGAAAAGCATTTCATCATATTTAACATGTATTCTATGTTATAATTTAAAAATGTATATTATTGTCTTGGAAAAGATATTATAGTGTTTCAAGAGGATCAAATTATTGGCCAGCATTAAATAAAGAAAACAGTATTGCTGAAATGACTGGAATTGGTTTAAGAACTGTCTGCTCAATAAGCATTATAGAGACCTTGGAAGGATAGTATTTATTTATTTATTTTAATTTTGGTTCATCCACGTGTTATCCGTCACATTGGGTGACAAATACTTCCCACTCTGGAGAGATATCTGTAATTTCTGTGGCAGTTACATAAGGGGTCAGGTTGCCAGCTCGATACCTGATTGTTGTTCATACACACTATGGGCAATTTGGGATAGGCAGTTAGCCTAACCTGTATGACTTTTTACTATGGAAGAAAACCTAAGTACCCAGAGGAACCAAGCTTGGGGAGAGCAAGCAAACTCCATGCACACAGATCTGTGGCAGGGATCGAACCCCGACCCTGGAGGAGCAAGGAAACAGTGCTAACCACTATGCACCGAGCCGCTGGAAAGATAGCGGTGAACCCTCAACTTCTTGGAAGAAATGTGGTTAGAAAAAGAATGTGTTGAATGATCATGATTGGAGGTCACTCAATTATAATACTTGGTAGAGGTAAAAAAAAAAAAAAAAAAAAAAGGAGATCAGTGGAAATTAAAGCTATGTTTAATAGTGAAAGTAACAGCATTTCCGTATGCACAATGTGACAGGATTGGGACTAAACAGCTGTGTAGCCATAAGAGATCTGTTTTTTTTTTTTTTTTTTAGTGAAGCGGGGGAGAGAAATTAATTTGCTAGGTTCCATGAAGCAATGATAAAAGGTCACATGGTCTGAGGAGTCCAGATTTAACCTAATTCAGAGTGATTGGTATACAGTATAAGGGTAAGTTAGTCAAATGAAATATTAGTGTGTGACTTTTTGGCCAGGTTATGTAGCTCTCTAAACCCATATATTCCAAGATGAATACATGTGTAACAATGATTTTTATTGTATTTTATTTATTTTTGTAAAGAATAAGAACATTTAATGGTCTCTTTCAAGATTACACACGATGCTTATACATGATATACACATTTTATATTTAGTCTGTGTTGCTGTTAATACTGCATGTATTAAAGTGTCTGTTGAAACACTGATGGTTAGATATACATATTCAGAACTTGAGTCAGTGTGCTTTTCAAGCTGACAAGATGCTTAGCTTGCACAAGGAGATTATCCATATTAGATAGTCAGTTTGGGCTATCTGGGAATGTGTATTAAAAAAACATGTTAATTGGAATTATATACTCTGTGTAACTAGCTTTAGTTTAACTACTTTGGAAACCAGTTCCATGTTCTACCTGTTTACAACTTTAAACAGCTTCATAACAATCTTCCAACTTTTTACCCACAACCTCAGTCAAAAGCACCTACACCAATAAGACATACAGACATATGTAACATTATGACCATTGACAGGTGAACTGAAAAACATTGATTACCAGCAAAATGGTGACAGGATCATGGACACCCAAGGCTTCCCATTCCTGGTCTGGTCCGGTCCTACAGAAAAGCCAATGCTACACAAATACACCTAACACACAAAAATGCTAGCTATGATAGAAATGCACTAGAACACCCAGCGCACCACAGCATGAGCTTGGGACTCATGGCCCAGCAGGCAAAGATTGCAAGCGTACATGCTCCCCAGAACCCATTCTGATTGATAGGATGCTCCAGACAAAAGAGTCTGATCCATGGAAGCCCCACATCAAAACCCACCAGGGCTCACATGCCCCAATGGGACAGAACCTTTTGTTTACATTATTTCTTAGTTCTTGATAGACTGATTTTAAATTTATGTTCAACATTTATTATTTTCTGATATATTGCTCCTAGTACATGCAACAGCAGCAATTTTGCTTGAAAGCTTCAGTGTATGAAGGATTACACTCAACTTTGTAAGAGTGGTTTCACTTGGCTACCTCAGAAACTTTAAAGCTCAATTCAATTTTATTTGTTAAATTCAAAATGACAATTGAAATTTTCAGTTGTCATTGTCGCAAAGCAGCTTTACACAATCAAAAGAATTATTTAAGTTTGTATGGAATGTGAATGTGTATGGATCAAAATGGTCGGTCAGTCCCTGATGAACAAGCCGTGGGCGACAGTGGCAAGGAAAAACTCGCTGAGATGGTAATAGGAAGAAACCTTGAGAGGAACCGGACTCAACAGGGAACCCATCCTCATTTGGGTGAAACAGAAAGCAGGAATTGATCTGCATTCATACTGTGTGTTAGGAGGCTGGAAGTTCACTATAACCATTGATGTTAATATGGAGTCCAGGTAGTTATTGGAGGCTCAGGTATGTAGAATCGTAGGAAAGTTGTATGTGAATGCTTAGTAACATTGCTTAATTTTAATTTTCAGGTCAGAAGAACCAGGAAGATCTTGCTATTTTACATTCTAATCGGGCAGCCAGTTACTTGAAAGTTGGTAATTGCAGTGAATGCATCAAGGACTGCTCAGTGTAAGTTTCTTGGAACTTTGCTAAAGTAATTACAGTGCCAAATATTGTGTCTTTTCTGACTTGTCTAATTTCTGCCTATCTAATTTAATGTACGGTGTCAATACATTTGAGTTTATGAACTACTACTAAATGTAATGGTTGCAACATACCTTCCACAAAAGCAGGGCTATTCAAAATCACTCTTGGAGGGCCAGATAGTTTGTATTTCACCAACACTTGAACAATTGAACCTGGCAAGTAACAGAATAGTTCAGTCAGCTGAGCTTGAGCAGCTTTCGTGCATATTTGTCTCTCACAAAACGGTGTGCTGTTGTGATGAATATCAGCATGGCTGTGGTGCAGTTGTAAGCTAGCAAAGACGGCGAATATCAGTTAGTGTAAATAATAGGAGTAAAAGTAGTTCTAAATTCTTACTCGTACTATGTGGCCAAAAAGTCAGAAGAATAGAACATAGAGGTTGTGGACAGTCCTTTAAATCTTGTTTTATTTTTAAATATTTCAGCTTATTTCACTTTAGAATATCAGCTCTGTTAACTTTTCGTGTTCTGAGTTTAAATCTCCAAAAGCGTTAAATGGAAACCAAGTTTGTTGTGTTCCAGTAAAAGTATGGGAAGGCATGGTACATTTAACATGGTGTTTGTTTTTCTGTAACACATCTCATCGGGTTTATTCCTTATACATTGTCCAAGGTAGTCTGAAACATATCACTGTTTGGTCCCTACATTATAAGTAAACACTCTTAATTATTACAAACATGATGAGTTAGTGTGATGCAACCAAAATTATAGATGTTTTCTTGGACATTGCATATGCTTACCTTTTCATCAAGGGGCCCCTAATCACAACCAACATTTTATGAAAGCGGTACCTCGGCATACGAATTTAATCTATTCTGGATGCAAGTTGCATTTGTAAATGCAGACAATCTGTTCCAGCCACCTAAAAATATCACTAATATTTCCAATTTCCAACCCTATAATCTTATTTTTACATATAAAAACAATCAATGCGGTCACATTTACAAAAGTAAATGAAGTAAAATATAAAATGGACATTAAACATCACTATACCTTAATTTATGATTTCTCTGGGCAATGACTGCTTTAGAAAATTAAACTGAATGTGGCTCTCTTTTCTTCTTGCTTCTGTCCTTGCTTTTTGTACAAAATGCAAAAAACAAAAATACATAAACTCTCTTTGCTTGACTTTACAGTGATGCAAACAAGTTTTGAACTGCTCCCAGGAGTGTGCGCAACTTATGAGCTTGCGCAACATGGGTGCAAGCCGGCGTTCTGTTCGGCTCGGTTTGGTCGCTCGTATGCTGAAAATGCTGAGGCAAATTTCTTGCAAAATTTCAGTTCTTAAGGCAAAATTTCTTAAGGCGGGGATTTCGTATGCTGAGGTATTACTGTAATTTTTATATGAATGAGCAGGGATACATATTTCTATTACAGTTATGCTTGTTTATTGTTTCTTGTTAGCCTATGCATTTCACTGTAGTTTATATGGTGTTGGTCTAGGTTCTGGTGGAATACTGGCTTTTAGAATAACACCAATATATTATCAACTACTTATGCTGTCCACATTAATGAACTTTTCTTTTTGTTTTAACAGATCTTTGGAACTTGTTCCATTTGGGATTAAATCACTGTTGCGCCGTGCTGCAGCTTATGAAGCTATGGAGCGATACAGACAAGCCTATGTAGATTATAAAACAGTCTTACAGTTTGACTGCAACCTGCCTGCAGCTCACGATGGAACCAACAGGTAAAGACTTGTTAGTGGGTATATTTAAGTTGATGTAAATAAGTAGCATTTATTGATTGAAAAAGCAATTTCTTCTTAATATTAATCAATATTGGAGTTAGTAAAGGAGTCTGAACAGTGTCCAAGTGTGGGTTTTTTAAAAATGGCCATAGGAAGCAGTATTTGTTAGTGTGGAGGTATGAAGCAGAGAGTTATGTTCATAGAACACTGGAACTGTAATTTCTCTTTTATGAGCATTGAGCGAATAGGAATACATCATTAGGAATGAAAAGGTGTGTTGTACAAGTAAAAAATGCGGTTCTCTGTTTCTTTAGAAACGTGCCAGAATTATAAATTATATATTTGATTGTGATCTTATGTTGATTGATATTATAGTAATAGGAAATGCACTACATTTTTTTTTTTTTTACGGTTTTCTCGGGAAGCCTGATATAAACACTGTGAACTTTATTTCTATCATATTTCAGTACAACCTTGGCCAAAATTCACTCATCAAAGAAATGAGCTTTTATTTGTTTGATGTTATTTGTACATGAAAAGCTCTGTCCAGGGACACATTTGTGATTATGCTGAGATTTATTTGAGAGAGCGAGCGATAGTCCTGTAACAGAATCTAATTCGCAAAGTAGATTGCATGTGCCCCCTCAATTCACGTCAAACCATTACATTTTTATATCAGAATTATTTACATCAGCATACTGTAAATGTCTCATGCGCACCCACTCTAAAAACTAAAATACACACTACTGTATGAACGGAGACAGACATGTACAGTATCTGCCAAAATATACAGTACTGAAATGAAAAGACAAACAATATTACCTTGTCATCTGAGTTTTTCACCTGAAAGAAACTAACATACACAATGTTAGCGTGTTGATGCAATGCGCAAGTGTTCAAAGTGTGTGCATTGCCGCTTTTATATCAAGTGTTCATATCGTTTACTCAGATTCTCAAACCTATCCCAGAACATAAGGAGACGACTTCCCCGTGTAATGTTGACATGGTACGCTACCAGAATGGCGAAATTTTGTAACAATAGACAGCATAATTGTATTACTTGGTGTCGTCTTATTAAATCTCTCTTGGAATTGTTCTGCCACCTTTTTGAAACTCAGTCCCCATTCACAACCACTTCCATATAAGCGGAAATAATACTCAACTAAGTATACTTTTTCCTCTGTCGAGAGACCCATTTTAAACAACTGCACGACATCTTTTTCAATACTAGGAGCAAGTGCGGCTGGAGCTATGCCCCGTCGACAAATGCTTGTCTGAGATGAGTGAGTTTCTGTACTGTATATTACGGCGCATACCATATAATTCTGTGTCTACTTAATTTAATACTACCTAACAAACTCTGTGACATTCACTTTATGCTGTTAAAATAATGTCATAAACTAATGTATGCAGTGATGAAGAACTGTAGTTGGCTGAGTGTCCAAAGAGCTCCAGTCCTATTTACTGTATTAGTTATTTTTAATTTATTCTTATCATTGTATTTATGTTCAATAGCTTTTATTTGCTTTAGAAGTTGTAAAATAAGGAAAAGAGCTTTTTTTTCCCAGGAAAGTTAAAATTAAAAAAAAAAATTTTTTTTTTACTTGAGTGCAATACATTTTTAGTTAATAAAAAGCCATGCTCTAAGGGATATAAGAATTTTTTAAAAACAATTAATTTGCTATATAACAATTGCTATTAATTAGGAAGTTCTTTATTTTTCAAATCCTGCTGGATCCAGCTGGGCTCAGAGTCAAAAGACGTCTGCAGTACTCTGGTGTTACTTGTTCAGTCCATGTCTGCTTGATTACTTCCTGAAGTTTATGTACAGAAATTTGGCATAGGAGTTCAGAATTCACTTGAGAATTTCTTAGTTTTAACCATTTTTGTGCAGATGTGTACATTCTCTCTTCACAAAGTGTTTGTACGTATACACATGTACACACACCCAGAGTGCATCTCTAAAATTAGAATATCATGATGTCTTGTACATCATAGATTCATTACATGTAAAGTGAAATATTTCAAGCTTTTTCTTTTATTGTCCATGATTACAGCCTTTTTTTGTGAGGATCAAAAACCTAGTATCAGTATCATCAAAATATTAAAGTATTTTCCATGATCAGTTAAAAAAGCATTTACAATACAAAAATTCTTAATTATGTTCATTTATGCACTCCTTGAGCACAAATTACTGCATCAGTGCAGCGTGGCATGGAGGAAACTGGATTGTAACACTGCTGAGGCACTTTTGAAATGGTTGACTAGTTTTCTTTGATAGCAGCCTTTAGCAGGTCAGTATTGTTGGGTCGGTGTTTCTCATCTTCATTGTGACAATAGCCCATAGATTCTATGTGGGGCTCAGGTCAGATGAGAGAGCTGGCCAATCAAGCAGAGTAATACTGTGGTCAGCAAACCAGTTAGTGGGACTTTTACGTTTTTATCTCCATAAATCTCCTGGTAGATGTCTGTGTTGACTTTGAACTTGATAAAACATAGTAGACCACACCAGCAGATGCCATGGCACCCCAAAATCATCACCAACTGTGGACACTGCACACTATGCTTAAAGCAATTTGGAGACTCAGGAACCTTGACTTCCAAATGAAATGCAGAATTTAGATGGAGGTCCAGTTCTTTTTCTGAGTTGTGGTTCAGGGATGGCTTGATACTTAGGAATGCAACAGTTGTGTCCCATTTTCTAATGACGTCTGTTTATGATGGCTCTTGATGCACCGACTCCAGCCTTGCTCCACTCCTTATGAAGCTCTGCAAAGGTCTTGAATCAGCTTTGCTTGACAATCTTCTTAAGACTGCAGTCAACCCTGTTGCCTGTGCACCTTTTCCTACCACACATTTCCCTTTCAATCATCTTTCCTTCAATATGACTAGATACATCTCTATGCAAACACCCAGCCCTTTTAGTGATGACCTTTTGTGACTTTCCCTCCTTGTTTAGGGTGTCTGATTATTTTTTTGGACTGCCCATGATCGTGGTTGCATGTACCAATGTACAGGTTTCACTGGAAAAAAAAAATGTACAGGATAAACTACCACTGAACAGAAACCATTGAAATGTGCTTTCTCAAGTAAATTATTTATCTTCAGAATGACAAAGGCACTGACGGAGATGGATGGACCATCATGGCGAGAAAAGCTTCCTCCTATTCCAACTGTTCCAATGCCAATAAAAGAAAAATTTTTGAGAACTGCAACATCACCTGTGATTGCACCGCAGAACAACCAAACTGGAAATAAACAAAGTAAATATTTTTTTACTTTCAGTGGTAATATGTAGTAAATGATCATCACTGCCATTATCTGCACTTCATGTCTTCAACATGTAGGTTTAATTTAGGTTACCTTAATGATCTTTCTGAGCTCAATTATCTTCCAGTGGGTGGTGATATGAAAAAGGCCAAACTGCTAAAGGAGGAAGGGAATTCATTTGTGAAGAAAGGACAGCATGAGAAGGCAGTGGAGAAATACACACAGTCCCTCAGCCAAGATCCCACCGAAGTCACAACCTACACAAACAGGTAAACGTTATGGACTCTCTATCCCACCATCTGTCTGATTTCTCAAAGTTAAGTTTTCAGTATTTAAGAACAAAACAAGCTTTGCAAAAAAGAAAGAATCTGTTTAAACATTAAAATAAACAAGATTGTCTCAAAGGGTTAAGTGCTGGGGCCCTCCCTTCTGCATATTTTCTGAGATGATGCATACATTTTTCTCCTCGTTTCCAAAAAAAAGAAAAAGGGTTTTGCCACACACACCCAGACCACAGGTCATGCAAACAGGTGGATGAAGCCACATACCCTCCCTCCATGTACAAAATTAGGAATGGGAATACCCATTCACCTCCTGATACAATATTATCACGATACCTAGGTGCCAATTTCATTAAAATTACGATGCTATAATAGCACTATTTTATAAATATCCCAATTAGATATAAAAAATTTTCTACAGTTTTGTTAGTTTTGGTTGAAAACATTTCAACAGAAAAATTTTATAATTAATTAAATGTAGCCCATTCCTTATAACATTAGTTTTCTCACTTAAAAATCAAGAGCAGCATTTAAACAATGCAAACTAACTTCAAATACAAGCGTTAATTGAGCAGCATGTCATCTACCATAATTATTATTTCTAAACAAACTTAATAATTCACTCCTATTACATGGAATGAAAATGTGTAAATAGTACAGAGTGTATCACCTGTAGGATTATAAATAAACAATTAAATAAACCTCCTCAAACACTTCCAAAATCTCAGACCTTAACTTGACAATGAGCAATCGGGTTGAGTGGCTGCGAGTGCACAGGTGTGTGCGGCTTCCAATGCGGACACTTGGGGCTTCTAACGCTTGCGATTTTTAGACTAATTTTGAAACTGGTGTACAGTAAGTGTGTGTGTAATGAGTGGGTTTGAGACTAATTTGCTCACAGAGCTTGGAGAAAATGCAGATCAGAGGCTTTTAACGCATGTTTTTTTTGATAATGTAACATGTCTGCATTTCTGTTGCGCCTCTCAGAACATTCTGCGCTCGGTACATAATTGTTTATATCTGAGGCTGATCGGCCAATCAAACTGAAAACCTGAAAATTCTGGTTACTGGCTGATCGACCAGTTCATCTCTATTATAAACATATTGCAAAATAGATTTTTAAAATATATAGGTGTGGTGATATGAATTCTCAAAATCTGTGTTGGTTTTCAGTAATTTATATGCAAAGGTTCATTGCAGACATGTGTTTTTGTGTTCAAACCCATGAATGCAGTATTTTAATTTGTCTTCAGTCATTTGAATCGTCCACTTGAATGTAACAAAGTAAACTGTGACAGGAAGTAGCACATTAGAAAACCTAGTTAACTAGTAACCACAGATGGCTGAATCTGAAAACAGCTCCAGTTGAATTTAGAGCAAAAAGCAATTTTATGATGTTGGGTGTTACAGAGACTGTGATGAATGTAAACACAGATCCCACTGTTCTGACTGCATAAAAACTTTAGAACAGATTTTATAGATTAACATATTTTTTTCAATACTATGACAGTTCTCCTAATATTTGACTTTAAATTGCAGTATGTTGCTTTAATTACAATATGGCAATATATCAAATCGTAACCCCTGTATCATGATACTCATCATATTGCCAGGTTTTGGCTATACACAGTTGTAATTAGCTCACAGTTGATGTGACCTAGCACTGCTCACCAAAGAATTGGGTGGTTTGCCAACAAGACTGCTGGGTGATTCCATCTCAAATCAACCAGTGGAAGAGAAATTTTCCACC
>JAQMYL010000036.1:26179859-26193260 GCA_030014365.1 Clarias pachynema
GAGTACCCGGAGGAAACCCACCAAGCACGGGGAGAACATGCAAACTCCATGCACACAGAGACGGGAATCGAGTCTGGACGGGAATCGAACCCAGACCCTGGAGGTGCAAGGCGACAGTGCTAACCACTACACCACCGTGCCGCCTTCCTCTTCTGTTCTATGTAATCAAAATAACAACAGTTAAGTCCCTGGAAAGGAAGATCAGCAGCTTTCTTTAGAAATGGCTGGGCCTTCCACACAGCCTCACCACTGCTGCTCTGTATGGGATAAGTGACATCTTACAACTACCTTTCAGCAGCCTTGCTGAAGAATTAATGGTGGCATGAACAAGAGAAGCCCTCCAATCCAAGGAGTCCAGGGACTGCAAAGTCTCATCAGCCGGCATTGAGGTCAGGACATGCAGGATGTGGGGGGTGAAAGAAGCAGTAGAGGTAGTGGCATCAAGCCTGAAACAGAAGGCACAGGTGGGCACCTTGGCAACATGCAGAACAGGCTTGAGCAGAACTTCCCAAAGACACAGGTTAGCAAGGGCAGAGCCCAGGAGAGATACCATCTACTCCAGGAAGAGATCCGAACAGGTGTGGAGGAATTGCAAGTGAGCAGAGCAGTGGGACTCTAGCAGCAAGGATCATGGACAAGATGGGAGAGTACACTTCAGCGCAGGATCACCTGGACAAACATCGTGCAGGAAGACTTCCAGTGGGTCCGGTTCTTGGTGCAGGCAGTTTATGATGTTCTGCCTAGCCCAGCAAACCACCAAGTCTGGGGGAATAATAAAACATCTGTCTGCCCCCTTTGCACTGGGAGAGGCTCCCTGGAACATCATCTCAGCAGCTACAACATCACTCAGACAGTGTCATCACCTCTGAGGCTTCCAAGCTAAGAACAAGGAACTGGTAGAGGAATGCAGAAACAGAATCTGGCGGACCTTCTATGAGCCTATAAAAATTGGATGTAGAGGCTTTGCATCAGCTGTGCATTAAAAGAGGGGCCAAAAGAAGTGAGGGTGTCTAATGTTGCAAGACCCAAAACACACGGTGAACCCAGGATACATCACTGATGATGTGTCCCAATGCATCCTAAGTGATGTATCTCAGATACCTAATTGCTTGCAAATAAGAATTGTGATAGTAAGAGAGATGAAGAGAGTAGACAGGAGTATAAGGAGATATGAAAAGGATATGAAAAGGAGAATGGCAAAGGCAAGGAACAGTCGTATAGTGAGTTGTATGAGAAGCTAAACTCAAAGGAATGAGAAAAGTATTTATATTGACTGAACAGACAGAGAGAGAGTGACTATGCGGGAAAGGGCATACTACATGCTAGGGTGATAAAAGATGCAGATAGAAATGTACTGACAAACAAAGAGAATGTTTTTGAGAAGGTGGACGCAGTGTATCAGGTAGTACAGGGAAATAGTACGGATGACATGAGGACAGCTATGAAGTCAATAAAGAGTGGAAAGTTGGTCCAGATGACATTCCAGTGGAGGCATGGAAGTGTTTAGGAGAGATGGCGAAGTAGTTGCTTACTAAATAATTTAACAGGCTCTTAGAAAGAGAGAGAATGCCTGATGAGTGGAGTGTTTGGTTCCAATTTTTAAGAACAAGGACTCCGTAGCAACCACCGAAGCACAAAACTGATAAACCACACCATGAAGTTATGGGAAAGGGTAGTGGAATCTAGGTTGAAAAGAGAGGTAAAAACCTGTGAGCAGGCGTATGGCTTCATGACAGAAAAGAGGACCACAGGTGCTTGCTTTGGTCTGCTGTGGCGACCACTAACAGGAGCAAATGACCACTACAGTAAATTAAAATATACAGCTAATCCAGGTAAGCAAGGCACAATACGCAATATAAGAGTCATGGCTATCATGAAAGCTGAAGTTTACCAGTGAGCCACTCAGTGTGGGCATCATGTTCCTCAGTGAAAGTCAGCATCAGGTGCCATGCTTGCTTTGAGAATGCTGATAAAGAAGTATGGAGAAGGTCAGAAAGAGTTGCATTGTGTTTGTAGATCTAGAGAATGCGTACTACAGGGTGTCCAGAGATTAACTGTTGTATTTCATCAGGGAGTCAGGGGTGGCAGAAAAATATATACAGGTGGTACAAGATACTGTATGTACAAGGACAGTGTTACTGTAGTGAGGTGTGCCATAAATACAGTATGACCGGCTAGTTTAAGGTAGAGGAGGGACTGCATCATGAATTGGCTCTTAGCCCCTTCCTTTTAGCGGGTGCGCGAAGGGGCGGAACCATGGGAAAAGGCACAGCTGGTGAACTATCATTGTTATTGGATCTCGGCCTTTCCAGGTGCTATAAAAACAAGGTGGGAAGTGGAGCTCGAGGTCCAGAGGTCATCAGAGCAGAGTCGTGCAGCAGATGCTAAACGGCAGTGAGTGGCACGCAAGCAGAGTCATGTCATGCCCCTCAGGGACTTCAATGGCGGCGAACGTAATACTGCCTTTTGATGGCTGCATTAAGGACAGCTGCAAGATAACTGCACAAGCTCCTGAGGCACTTTCTCTCTTGCCAGCTTTCATGGCCCTGCTGCTGAAGTGCAAAAGGCTGCGGTGTGCTTCACATTAAGGCCCCGTTCCCAGCTGGGAAAACAGCCCAGCCACCGGAAATCATGATAGACTCCTGTGGCCGTACCCAAGGAGAGCTGGGAAGAGCCGGCCAGCGAGAGGAGCTGTTTGAGGGAGCATGCCGGTGCCATTGCCCAACCGGGCCCACACTGCCCACTGCCATTGCTCACCAGCCTTGTGCCCGCATGCCAGCTGGGCACTGCCTCCAGACCCGCACATGCACACCTTCACTGTTTTCCTTCCCCTTTTTTCTTTCTCCTTCCTTAAGCAATTTCCTTCCTCACTTTTTCAAATAAAACTACCCTTTACTTTTTCGTAAGACCTTGCCTTATGTCTGTGTGTCTGTGGTGCCAAAAACCTGTTACACTGGTGGAGAATGCGGTATTGGGCCCCCGGCATAGACCTTGTGTTGAGTCCCTAACAAGGTGGAGGTCTTAATTACAGACAGGCAGGGCAAGCAGGGGCTGTGAGCTGAGGGAGGAGCAATGTCTTGCCGTGTGCTAGTGATGGGTGTGCGCATCAATCTGTTGTCGTTCCTTGCTCACTCTGTTGGCTCAGTAAGTAGGCAGAAGGGAAAGGGCACGGCTGGTGAACTATGATGGTTAATGGATCTCAGGCTTTCCTTTTGACTCGGGCTTTCCTTCTGACTCTCCATTTTAGTTAGGCTGTCATAGTTATTCCTGATGAAGTCCTTCATAGCACACATCATATAAATGTATATTTTATATTCATATTAATATATGTTCAACTTATACATCATGTGACTGTGACCATAACTAACTATTATTTCTCTTACATTTACATTTATGCATTTGGCAGATACTCTTATCCAGAGTGACTTACAAAAGTGCTTTGTAGTTTCATTGGATAGATCCTTACACTGGGTCACTAGGTTACTAACTAAGTACTATCAGTCAAAGACTGTTGGGAATCTAGAGGATGTTCATTCAACCACTTAGGTGCCAAAACAGAAAAGAGTCTAGATGTACATCTTCCTCGATCCCTGAGAGATGGTGGGACAAGCCGAGCAGTGCTGGAGGATCGGAGGGAACGTGGTACAGTGCGAGATGTGACTAGAGCTGAGAGGTCGGTGGGTGCTGGGCTGTTTTTGGCTTTGTAAGCAACCATCAGGGTTTTGAAGCCTCAGGAAGCCAGTGCAGAGAGCAGAGAAATGGGGTAGTGTGGGAAAACTTAGCAAGATTGAAATTGAGACATGCAGCTGTGTTCTGGAACAGTGGGCGAATGGTGGACAGAGGCAGACCTGCCAGAAGTGAGTTGCAGCAGTCCAGTCTTGAAATAACAAGAACTTGAGTAGTCTGTAAAGAAATAAATGGGTAAATTCTTCTGATGTTGTAAAGAAGAAATTGTCAGGAGCGAGTAAGGTTAGCAATGTTTGGAGAAAATGACAGTTGGTCGTCCAGAGATAACCTAAGATTGTGGGCAGTTGCTGAAGGGGTGATCTGATTGTTGTCCTCTTCTCTTCTCTTCTCTTCTCCCACTCTATCTCTCCCTGTCTTTCTCTGTCGAGCTACACATGGCACTCCTGAGCTCCCAGTGATTTAGACCCCATCTGCTCTCTAGACCTGTCTGACTCATGCTGGTGCCCCGCTCCTGGTTGGACATCTCGATGCATGGAGGCCCCGCTCCTGGTTGGACATCTCGATGCATGGAGGCCCCACGTGATCTAGTTGCGATGCATGTGGTGACTGAGGACTTTTCCTATGAAGACAGTCCTGGCCTTGGCTGATGCAGACAGCTGTTGTCTGGGGACTTGTGACTGCAGTCGCTTATTTGTTCAAGACTGGAATTTCCTATTGCAATCTGAGGGAGTTTTTCCTTTCCACTATCACCCTCAGCTTGCTCAACAGGGAAAATCAGAAAATTTTTAATCATACATATTTTCTCACACATTTCATATTCATTTGCATGTTTTTTTTAATTCTGTAAAGCTGCTTTGAGGTAATGATCATTGTTAAAGGCGCTGTACAAATAAAATTTAATTAAAGAAATATAAAAGCCACTCATCTTATTATTGACCAAGTATTCATTCATTAATTCATAAGTTTTTGGAAATTGGACATTGGACATTCAATCTTGCTTAGCACTGCAGTAATATCATCATTAAAGTTAGAGAGGAGCACTACATTTACCAAACCTTTTAATGCGAATAGTCAAGCTTCAATGAATGTTTTATCATTTGTACATTTGTCTCTTCACTGCCTGTAGTTTTACATACACTGAAAAAATATAATGCAACACTTTTAGTTTTGCTCCCATTTTTTATGATCTGAACTCAAAGATCTGTAACATTTTCTACATACACAAAAGACCCATTACTCTCAAATATGGTTCACAAATCTGTCTAAATCTGTGTTAATGAGCACTTCTCCTTTGCTGAGATAATCCATTCCACCTCACAGGTGTGGCATATAAAGGTGCTGATTAGACAGAATGAATATTGCACAGGTGTGCCTTAGACTGCCCACAATAAAGGGCTACACTGAAATGTGCAGTGTGATCACACAGCACAATGTCACAGATGTCGCAACTTTTGAGGGAGCATGCAATTAGCATGCTGACTGCAGGAATGTCTACCAGAGCTGTTGCCCGTGAAATGAATGTTCATATCTCTACCATAAGCCATCTCCAAAGGCGTTTTAGAGAATTTGGCAGTACATCCAACCAGCCTCACAACCGCAGGCCACGTGTAACCACACCAGCCCAGGACCTCCACATCCAGTATATTCACCGCCATGATCGTCTGAGACCAGCCACCTGGACAGCTGCAGCAACAATCGGTTTGCACAACAAAAGAATTTCTGCACAAACTGTCAAAAACCGTCTCAGGGAAGCTCATCTGCATGCTCGTCGTCCTCATCGGGGTCTGGACCTGAATGCAGTTTGTCGTTGTAACCGACTTGAGTGGGCAAATGCTCATATTCGATGGCGTCTGGCACATTGGAGAGGCGTTCTGTTCATGGATGAGTCCCGGTTTTCACTCTTCAGGGCAGATGGCAGACAGCGTGTGTGGCGTCGTGGTTCTTGCATGGCCAGCATACTCACCGAACATGTCACCCATTGAACATGTTTGGGATGTTCTGGATCGGCGTATATGACAGCGTGTTCCAGTTCCTGCCAATATTCATCAACTTCACACAGCTATTGAAGAGGAGTGGACCAACATTCCACTGCCCACAATCAACAACCTGATCAACTCTATGCAACGGAGATGTGTTGCACTGTGTGAAGCAAATGGTGGCCACACCAGATACTGACTGGTTTTCTAAACCCCCGTGTAAGGCAAAACTGTGCAGTGTGGCCTTTTACTGTGGGCAGTCTAAGGCACACCTGTGCAATATTCATAAAAGTGTTGCATTTATATTTTTCTTCAGTAGTTCCACCTTACAAATAACTACAGTTTCGCTCTTCAAGGTGGATAACAGTGAAAGTTTTGCATCCATTACAGAAGGTGTGGCTGCCATCTGTCAATTATATTTAATTTATGACTACAGTGCATCCGGAAAGTATTCATAGCGCATCACTTTTTCCACATTTTGTTATGTCAGCCTTATTCTAAAATGGATTAAATAAATTTTTTCCCTCAGGATTCTACACACAACACCCCATAATGACAACATGAAAAAAGTTTACTTGAGATTTTTGAAAATTTATTAAAAAGATTTTTTTTGACAAAGCACATGTACAGTACATAAATATTGACAGCCTTTGCAAAATTGAGCTCAGACACATCCTGTTTCCCCTGATCATCCTTGAGATGTTTCTGCAGCTTATTTGGAGTCCACCTGTGTAAGTCAGAAAAGTGAGCCAGAGAATCTACAATACTTAATAAACAGACCTTTAAATAATTTTGTGCAAGGACTTGGTACAGAACATGGTCGTTTTGCTTACACTGATATCAACAGCATTTCCACCCCTCCTCCCCTCATGGCTTCGCCTCTGGAACAGACACATGACCAGACACTTAAACACACCCTTAACCAAGTGAGATTATATGATGGTTATCTAATTCAGTCCAAGGTTCCACTTTCCCACCCATAATTTGCTATTTTTAAAGATAGACTCTACAGAGTAATGCAGAACACTCAAACCAAAGAGGAAATGAGACTATTCTTGATCCTGAAAAGACATTGGGAAATGTTATTCCAGGTCATTATAATTTGATGATGACTTGTTTAGCAGGGGATAAAACAATAAACTGCTTCATGGCTCATTTTTATTGGGTGGTCTTTTATTGGGTGGCCTTCACAGCCTTCACATTTTGTTCACCAGCATTGTGTGTCATGCCCTGAATGTCATTTGGAAGGATTGTCACGAGAGACGGCAAAGTTTGGACTGGAGGTAAGTCTGAAAAGTGTGGCCTAATTTCCCCTGGTTCCCTATGGAGACCAGCTCTCACTGTCACACAGAATGCACATTTGCAAATAATGAATTGCTAAATGTCTTCTGATTTTTTTTGTCTTTACTTGGTCATACTCACTATATAGTGAGTATGACAAGGTTTGTATGTATACACAGGTGTGCTCGAAAAGGGTAGGAAGAATAAATACTTTAAATTTTTTTTTATTCATAAAAATTTATTTGGTGAAACCTCAATTGTATTCAACATATATTAGTTGCTATGCACAACCTGACTATGTGTGTCAGATCTCTAAGGTTTTCGTTTTTTCCCTTGTGTCCTGTGTTGTTTACATGTCTATTCGAGCACATGGTGTTTGTTTTGATCCTTCGCCATGTGCTCGTGTCTCTGTGACATCACTATCATCCCTCCCACTTCCTTTCTATTGTTCCATTAAGATGTTTTCACTCACCTATCCCGCTTGTTTTCGTTGTAATTATTCGCTCTATTTATTCCCTCTCGCATCGTTGTTCCATGTCGGCAGCCACTTGCCTGCTTCCTGTCCAGTCTAGTCCTGCATATGTAATTCCTTATTTTGGCTCCTGGTCAGTATTTTCCGGTTTGTGACCAGCTTGCTGTCACTCTTCTTCGCGGCCATGTAGTTCAGCGGACCTCGGCCCTATCGCCCCCTGCCGGCCATTGACAGCTACGTCTCCGAGTCAAGGCCTTTTCCCTCCTCGGTGTGGTTTTTGGTTTTGGGACTTGGGTGCTCATGTGATTTTCTTACTGAGATCAGTTCAGTTTTGGTTTTGTTTATTTTTCCCTGAATCAAGGTATTTTTTTTAACTAATAAAATTTTGGAGGAAACCTGCATTTATGTCCGTTCTGATTCCCTGACAGAATGATCTGACCAAGATGGATGCAGCAGGTCCGGATCCCATCAGATCGGCAGTGGCCCAACAGGGGGTGCTTCTGGGCCAGCACGAGACCCGGGTGGCCAGCACCACAAAGGAGGTCGAGTTCCTCGCCAACCAAGTGGCGGACCTCACTGCTCGCATCCAGGAACTCCAGCGAGAGGGCGCCCACCTTTCTTTCCGTCACGAGCATGAACCCCGCTGCAACAACTCACCTCCCTATGACGGGGACCCCAACTCCTGTCGAGCCTTTTTGACACAATGTTCTGTAGTGGTAGCCCTCCGGCCACATACGTTCGCGACAGAAGAGACAAGGGTGGCATTCGTCTTGACACTCCTTACGGGCAAGGCTCGTGATTGGGGAACTTTTGTCTGGGAATCCAGAGACATATGCTGTGACTCATTTAATGATCTTCGCCAGGAGATGATGAGACTTTTTGACCGGTCTGACAGGAGGCAGCGGACCAGCTCGTCAGGGAGGTCGCTCAGTCACAGAGTTTGCCATCCAGTTCAAGACTATAGCAGCCTCCTGTGACTGGAATGAGGGAGCCTGTCGGGCAATGTTCCGGGCCAGGCTGGAGGAGGACATACAGGATGAACTTGCCACTCACGACTTGCCACAAGACTTTGAAGACCTCATCAACCTGGCTTTTCACATCGAGGCTCGTCTCTGTAGTCGGCACCAGCGCTGGATGGTCCGCTGCTCTAGCAGGGTGGAGGGTTCCCACTCTCCTTCGGCGACCGTTGACTTACCAGAACCTGAGCCCATGCAGGTGGGACGCCTTCGACTAACACCCCAGGAGAGACAACAGTGTCTGACCAGGGGCCTATGTGTCTATTGTGGAAATCCAGGTCATTTTGCCGCAGCCTGTCCAGCGAAAGCCAAGGCTCACCAGTGAAGCGGGGGAAACAGTAGCCTGTCCAGCAAAAGCCAAGGCTCACCAGTGAAGTGGGGGATCCTGGTGAGCGCTATTCCTTTTTCACAATCCCCCTCCTCTCGCACCCTTCTGTCTGTATTGGTCCAGTACAGGGAGACTTCAGAGTCGTGCTCGGCCTTGGTCAATTCAGGGGCTGAGGGTAACTTCATGGACAGCTCAATAGCTGCCTGGTTGGCCGATCCCTAAATGGGACCTTGATTACTACTGTTTCTCATCAGACACCCAAGGTTAGCCTAGTGGTTTCGGGCAATCACCATGAGGTAACCACAATGTACCATCTGGACTCTCCTAACGCTCCTATAGTTTTGGGTCACCCCTGGTTGGTACAACATGACCCTATGTGGGTTGGCCTGGAAATTCTGTTTTATCCTGGAGCCAAAATTGTCTTGCTTCAGGTCTTGGTCCTGCCCCTTTTTCTGGTTCTGTTTGTCCTGTGTTGCAGTTGGAGGTTGCTGATCTGTCTGGAGTCCCGATGGAGTACTATGACCTGCATCTGGTGTTCAGCAAGTCCCAGGCCATGTCTTTGCCTTCACACCCTTACGATTGTGCTATTGAGCTCCTCCCAGGAACTTCTTCGCCCGAGGGTCATTTATATTCCCATTTTGGTCCTGAAAGAGAGGCCATGGACACATATATTAACGACTCCCTAAAAGCCGGCCTCATCCGTCCCTCCTCCTCTCCTGCGGGTGTGTGGTTCTTCTTTGTCAAAAAGAGGGATGGATCCCTGCGTCCTTGTATTGATTATCGTGGGTTGAATGACATCACTGTTAAGAACAGGTACCCCCTCCCTCTTATGTCTTCAGCTTTCGAACTCTTGCAAGGAACCAAGGTCTTCACCAAGCTTGACCTGCGCAACGCTTACCATCTTATCCGCATTCGGGAGGGAGATGAGTGGAAGACAGCTTTCAACACACCCACGGGACACTTTGAATATCGGGTCCTTCCGCTTGGTCTGACTAATGCCCTTGCTGTCTCCCAGACCCTGGTCAATGATGTGCTGAGACTATGACAAGGTGTGTATGTATACACAGGTGTGCTCAAAAGGGGTAGGAAAAATAAATACTTAAAAAAAATGTATTCATAAGAACTTATTCAATATATGTTAGTTGCTAAGCAGTGTGTCAGATCTCTAGGTTTTTGTTTTTTCCCTTGTGTCCCATGTTGTTTACATGTCTATTCGAGCACATGGTGTTTGTTTTGATCCTTCGCTATGTGCCTGTGTCTCTGTGACATTACTATCATCCCTCCCACTTCCTCTCTATTGTTCTATTAAGATGATTTATTACTATTTTACTATTTATGCTCTATTTATTCCCTCTCACAGTGTTGTTCCATGTCGGCAGCCACTTGCCTGCTTCCTGTGCATGTTGTTTCACACTATACTATAATCTATAATCGATTTAATCAATTTATGTGTAATCAATTAAGGCCCAATAATGTTAAATGGTAATACCTGGTAAGGGAGCAAAGCTTTCATATTCTCAGTCACTATCAACATGGCCAAAAAGAAAGAACGCAGTCATGATCTTTGTATTTGTGTTGTCAATGCCCATAGTGGAGGCCAAGGCTACAAGGCGATTTTGAAAGATCTGGATGTCCCTGTATCAATTGTACAGAGTTTCATCAAGAAGTTAAAGATGTTCAAAAACCTGGATGGGTGTGTCAGGAAGCGCAAAGTATCCTCTAGAATCCCTAGAAAGATCTGCCGCAATGCAAACAACCCCCTATCACCACCAAAGCTCTAATAGACACCTTCAACCAAGCAGGGGAGATGGTATCAAGATCCATGGTTCAGCAAATTCTGCGTCATGGTGGCCTCCATGGACATTGCCTTAAAAAGGCACCATTTCCTACCCAGAGACACAGGAATGCGCATCCGAACTTCTGGTCATCTATCCTCTGGTCAAGTGAAATTAAACTAGAGCTCTTTGGACATATGGATGTTGCGTATATTTGGTTTAAGAAAGGAAAAGCTTACAATCCTAAGAATACCATTCATAGTAGTCACATTATGCTATGGGGATGCTTCTCTGCCAGTGGTACAGGTAACTTTGTTAACACAGGTCAAAAAGGAGGACTATGTCAAGATTCTTAAGAAAAACTTGGTGGCATCAGGAAGAGAATAATGACCCAAATCATGCGGCACGAGTGGTCAAGCAATGGTTCAGGGGTTAACAACATAAATGTTCTGAAATGGCCAAGTTAAAGCCCAGACCTGGCCCAGACCAATTGGCCCAGACCAATTGAGAATTTTGAAGAGAGAGTTGAAGATCTAGGGCAGAGCAAGGAGGCCTTCCAATCTCCAACAACAGAAGGCTTTTGCAAAGGAAGAAACAATCCACATCAGACCTGTAGAAATCTTGTGGAGACTGACATAAAGTGTTTGCAGGCCATGATTAAGAACAAAGGCTTTTCTATTGGTTATTAAAAGATTGTAATAAAATCACACTGAACATGGTGACAATTAAATAAAGATTTCCAAACAGGTTTAATCTTTGTACATTCCCATAAAGCATAAAAGTATGTGCCAAAACTTTGCTTTTCCCCTTTCCAAGTAAACCTGAGTACTGCTGGACGAGCCAGCGTGTGACGAATGCTGCGGTTCCACAGCAGCTTCTTTGCGAGAATTTTTTCCTCTTCATTGCCCTCTCCCTCAACATATCCTCAAAGAAGGACAGCTTGCATTCCTCCCAATTTAGTGCCTGCCAGGACTTTCTCCCTCGCGTCATATCGCAGAAATTTCACCAGCACGACCCAGGGATGTTGTTCATCGCTGGGCTCTGGTGGCTCTGTTCAATCTCGAACTCCGGTCCTGTTAACCCGAGTCCCTCTGACAGGATCTTTAATGCATACTCGTTCATTTTGCAACCCGCTTCTTTCGCCTGTTTATGGCCAATTACCTTGATGTTATTCCATCTGCTGTGGTTTTCCAAATGCTCCGCTTTATTCCAGAGATCATTCACAAGAGTATTCCAGAGTTTCTCCATCCTCTCGGTCAACCGTCAAACGATTTGATCTTCCAGGTGCGAAATACAATTCTCCGCCTCATCGAATCTGGCCTGTACGGTGCTAATCACATCTTTAAGTTCTGTAGTCGTGCAGTAGCTTTAATAGTGATCATATCATTTGCCACCTCTTGGAATGTAGGGTTCATTTTACTTATCTCAGTAAAAAGATCTTTCAGGTTCGGGTTTGAATAACTTGACTCTGAGCTAGTTGTTTTCAGGCGTGTTTGTAATCCTCGAATTTGTAGCTTGGAAGTTGCCATAGTGTCGATTGTTGTTTACTTTGATTTGTAAATAAAATATCTGTCAAGAGTTGGTTAGGTTTGCAAAGCAAAAATATGTTAAATAATCCAATTAATGGTGACTATCCGGAGGAGTTCTCTAGCATGCTGACATTTCCCCACTTGCCATCACGTGACTCCCTCAACATTGTGATTTTTGAATATTTATCAATAAAAACCCATGAAATGACATTTTTCTTGAAATATCATGTTATTATTTCTTCAGTTGTTTGTCACATATAAAATATATGAAAGAATTATAAAACTCATTCATCACAGAAGACAACTCAAAAACACTATAAAAATACCTAGGGTATGAATAATTTTTTGGATTGCAACGCGGTTTGCAAGCGTTCCGCAAGACGAGCAAAGATTTGTAATACAATTTGACTTGGAAAACTAGTCCTGGTTTACGAGTACCGAGTATCATGTAGCACGTATGCGCTTCTTGTTTTGACGCAGAGCGTCACATGATCACAACTGAGCCAATGTTTTTTCTCTCTCTTGCGCTGCGGAATTGTGGGTAATCGTCTGCCCTGTTCGGTCTTAGTGCGCGTCTCTCACTGGTATAATCAACATCCGTGCACACGTGTACTGTTTACTATAACACTGTGACCGTGTGTGGGTGTAAAACATATTTTATTTTGTGTTTGTATGCATGTGTGTACAGCCCACGTGTACTGTTTATTATAACACACAAGTGTGCGCGCATGTAAAGCAAAAGCAAAGGTTAAAGATCCATTTTCTATCTGTGTGTCAGCCTGCTGTTATGTGTGCGCGCGTGCATCATTGGACACCGTGCCCCTTCACACACACCCCCTCCTCCTCTCGGCTTCACACACACTCTCTGCTCTACACAGAAACACTGCTCTGACATGATTCTTTTCAAAGGTAAAGTGCAGGTTATTTTTTAATATCTCGCTCATCTGAGAGTTATTAGCGATGTTCCTAGTTCCTAGTTATTAGTGATGTTTACTGTGTAAGATGAGAAGAGGGAGAGGGGAGTGTCCGAATCCTCCTCTCCTCTTACTTTAGCTTCACACACATACACAGCGCCTGCGCGCATAAACGGAAACACTTATCTGTCGGAATTTATTTTGACTTTATATTTTGTATTAATTATTTTAATGTTTTAATTTTTTTAGGCTGTGGAACGAATAATTTGTGTTTTCATTATTTCTTATGGGGAAATTCGCTTCAATTTACAAGTGTTTTGAAATACGAGGCCAATCCTGTTCATAATCCAAGGTTCCACTGTGTAAATGTATGTATGTATGTACAGTGTGTGTGTGTGTATATATACAGTATGTATATATATA
>JAQMYL010000036.1:26193360-26218170 GCA_030014365.1 Clarias pachynema
GTGGCTCTTGATACATCACAAAGACTTGCTGTCTTGGTCACAGATGCGCCAGTGAGACGTGCACCAACAATTTGTCCTCTTTTGAACTGTGATATGTCACCCATAATGTTGTGTGCATTTCAATATTTTAAGCAAAACTGTGCTATTACTCTGCTCATTAAACCTTCACACTCTGCTCTTACACAATCAGCGTGAACATGTCTCACCTGGCGGAGTGTTTATTTAGGGGTCCTGATACCTCCGCACTTTGCATTTAGGTAGCACCGGTAAGGTATCAGGGCCAAAGACCAAGAAAAAGACAAAAAGAAAGAAAGAAAGAAAGAAAAATACAGACAGACAGACAGAAAAAAAAGCGTGCATAGAGTGCAAGACTGAGGCAAAGACCCAGTCTATGTCTTCATTGACACCGGTGAATGAGATAGAGAAAGTGATACGCATTAGTTAAGCGTCTGCTCTCGGTTTGAGTTAATTTTGTTAATACACAAAACTCTTTCTCTCGTATAAATCCTAGGTAAGGGCGTAGGCCCAGAAAGGATATAGTTTTTGTTTTAGCTTCCAGAGCCCCGTCCGTTCTTGCATAGAGGGCAAAGCTCTGTTTACTTTGCGTTTTCAGTTTTCTTTCTTTGAAATTTCCTTTCAAGTTCCTTAATTAATAATTCCACGTTATCTCTAAATGGGAAGGTCTTCCCGTGCGTATCACAAGCACTCTCACATACTCCTATTTCATTGATCCCCTCTAAAGCCCTGCGTTGGCGCTCTTCTAAATATTGTAACATCTCGTGGTGCGCCGCTCCATACCGCACCACATAACGGTATGGTCAAACCACATAATGGTCAAATTTAGCCATGAAACCTTCAACACTAAATTGGCCAGTGTTTCAGTATCATTGTCCAACCCCTGTACATCAACTGCATTGCATAAAATAACTAATTATTCTAAAATACTAAGTATGTTGTACATTATACGATATGTTTTTCTTTATTACAAAGTTGTTATGGTTAACTTTATTTTTAAGCAGTATAAATACAACAAAGTGTAAACAGCATGTTTGTTGTTGCTGCTGTTGAGGAAATGAATCCCATCTTGAAGACTGAATGATAGTAACCCTTCCTCTGAGTCCATTTTTTTGGCCGGACACTTATTTAGTAAAGAATTTGGCAGACGATTTATAATTTCACTCAACCATAATTTCTCTATACTTACTCCTACAGGTAAACTGTCTGTTGGCCATTATGTCTGCATGGGCTCTATCCCCTGTCACAGAGGATTACAGTGATAATAGGATAAATGCTTACAGATATGTGGAAATATATCTACTCACATTTAACTCTCCTGTTACATTTAATCCACTCACAACAATCTGTATGTTTGTGTAGTGTGTACAATACAGAGTATTGCTTAAAATATTACATGCTTTGGCCCTTATCTTGTGTAACAAGAAATGATTCCTAATTAGTAAAATGATTTCTGACTTGAAATGGTCAGCTGAGTCCCACTTTCTATATTAATGGATAAGAGGCTGCTCTATTTCCTGTGAAAGTAGGTTGACATGTACTGGAGGAAACTGATCAAGTTACTAAAATGAGTGCCAGGAACTTATGACTGCATATTGATTTTAACTCTTTCCTGAGATGTCTGGTAAAATGCAACATCATTAATTGTAGATTCCAAATCACTTAAATTCCAGTTACATATCATCAGTTTCCCCCCAAAATTAAAAGTTACAGAAAAATATTATATAAGCAACAATTTTTTAGACAAAAAACAAAATGGAAGCTGCTGTGTTTTGTATGCAAAAAAAAAGCAAGTGCAACAGTCAAAGTTCTCAAAAGAATTGTGGGTTGTTCTGCAGGATGCTCAGTAAAACTTAGTGGCTAATTTCTTTAAAAACTGCACAAATTGTACCTGACACTAAGGGGTCCTCAAAGCATTGTTATGCCAAATATTTGCATGCAGTTTCATCAGTTACTGTTTACTGGGCATTTATTTATATAAGATTCATAATACAGAATGATATCTTAAGTGTTTGTTTATTTTAATTTTGATGATTATGACTTACAGCTAATGAAAACCCAAAATTCAGTATCTCAGGAAATTATAATATTGCTAAAAAGCTCAATATTGGAGACTCATGGTGTCACACTCTAATCAGCTAAGAATTGGCTGACCAGAGTGTGACATCATGAGTCTCCAATATCTGCTAATTGACTCAAAACACCTCAGTCTGGTTCAGTAGGTACACAATCATGGGGAAGACTGATGACAGTTGTCCAGAATACGATCATTGACACCCTACACATGATGGAAGTGAAAATGTGGTAGAAAAAGCTGCCCAAGCAACAGGGATAACTGCATCCTAGATAGGATTGTGTAAATTTGGGGGAGATTCACAAGGAGTGTACTGCAGCTGGGGTCAGTGCTTCAAGAGCCACCAGACGTATCCAGGACATGGGCTACGACTGTCGCATTCCTTGTCAAGCCACTCTTGAAACAGAAACAACGTCAGAGGTGTCTTACCTGGGCTAAGGACAAAAATGACTGGACTGTTATTCAGATGGCAATAAAAATACACAGGCACAGAATCCAAATTGCTTGAGATCCAGTGTAAAGGTTGCACAGTCAGTGGTGGTTTGGGGAGCCATGTCATCTACTGGTGTTGGTCCACTATGTTTTATCAGGTCCAAAGTCAAGGTCTACCAGGACGTTTTAGACCACTTCATGCTTCCCTCTGCTGACCAGCTTTATGGAGATTCTGATTTCATTTTCCAGCAGGACTTGGCACCTGCGCACACTGCCAAAATAATAATACCTGGTTTAATGACCATTGTATCCCTGTGCCAGCAAACTTGCTCAACTTAAATCCAATACCAAACCTATGGGGTATTTTGAAGAGGACACCAGATGAGAGACACAACGATGCAGAAGAGCTGAAGCCCACTATGAGAGCAACCTGGGCTTCCATAACAGTGCTACAGACAAATATATATATATATTATATATATACTGTACCATATATATACACTGACTGATATATTTTTATATCTTTTAATTTTGATGAAAAGCTAATTAAAACCCCAAATTCAGCATGTTAGAATATTACTTAAGACCAATTAAAAAAAGATATTTAACACAGAAATATGGAACTATTGTAAAGTATGATCATGTACAGCACTCACTACTTGGTCTGGGCTCCCTTTGCATGAATTACTGTGGCATGGAGGCAATTTGTCTGTAGCACTGTTATGGAAGCCCATATATATATACAGTCAGCAAAAATGCATAAAAGAAAAATAGTATGATGTATATTATATTAATATAATATGAATAATATCATATCATCATAATATTATCAATAAGTGACTCAGTGACACACACATATATGCATACATACACACAGATTCTCACACAGCCGTAGCCCTAGAAAGCTCCCCCCACTCCATTATCCATCCAGTGATTGGCTGCTCCTCTGAATCCCAGCAACAGCTTCATGCATGTCCTCCCCCTTTTGACTCTACAAAGAGCTTGCTGCTGAATGAACTGAATCAGCCTCAGACTGCCTGAATAGTATAAGCTTTTTCATCTTCCTTTCGTCGCTTACTTCTCCCGCCCTCTCTCCAGCTTTCTCTTGCTGTTTCTCCTCCTCCCTCTGATGAGCTGCCTCGTCATGCCATCCATTTATATCTCCAGCATTCCAAGCAGAGAGGGATAAGCACAGATCAGGCTGACCATCAAAAAGCAATAGATCCTGCTGTCTTCAACAACTATGGACATTCACTCCTGAGATGAGATTGCCTGTTTTTTCTCCTGTTTCATCTGTTTATCATTCAACCTAAAGACCTTTCCCCAGTCAAAAGGAATAATAAAAACATCATCATCTGACCATCATTTCTTGAGAGGAACTTTGGGATTCATTTGCCCAGTGGGGAAGGAAAGGAGGAAAACATTGTAATATTGCTCTAATTTTTTTTCTTTCCAGCGTCTCCTTTTCTCCTCCCTGTCTGCTGGCAAGGGAGCTGTTACAAGTCTGCCAAGACGCCGCGTGCCGTGCTTCGCGTGAAGAATGCCCAGGCGCGTCTGCCCAAGCCATCGGAAGCAGCGCCCACGGCCGCCTCGGGACTCTACATGGAGCGCTCACAGAGCCGAATCAGTTTGTCAGCCTCATTCGAGGCTCTTGCAATTTACTTCCCATGCATGAACTCCTTTGATGAGGATGATGGCGGTGAGTGTGTGTGTGTGTGCTTGTGTGCTTGTGTGTGTGTGTGTGTGCTGAAGGTAGGTCAACCCTGTGTGTGGTGGTTAAATGGTCATTGTAAACCTGAAACATCCTGGGATCTTGGAGATCAGTCATGATTCATATCATCATAGCCAAATCCAGGGTTAAAGGCCATGCCTTAGTTCATGGTCAGTACAACATGAAACCTAACAGGACGCTCAGACTGCATCTGTCATAACTCATTCTCTTTTCAGTTAAACATTAATTAATAAAGATAAATACTTAACTTATACGTATGATTAGATTACACAATTTTGTCAGTTTAAATCACTGAGTACATTCAGACTGTTTAGTGCACACACATGCACATTCAGATTATTTTTGCATTTCTATTCTTCCTGAAAATGCTATTGCAAATAATTTAGTCTAACTGACACACTTACTGAAATTCACATTCTATCTCTCCTCTGGCCTATTTCTTTTTCACACCTGCACACTATGCTCTTGGCCTCATTTTAAAGTACTGTGTAGAGAATATAGCATAAGAAATGAGACACCGTGTCTAGCCAGGAATCATTTCTGTATACACACACACACACATGCACAGAGAGAGAGAGAGAGAGAGAGAGAGAGAGAGAGGCTCTTTCTCAGTTTAAATGCATGTAAGATGACATTAATTTCACAAAAGAATTTGGGACTTTGGATTTATTTTCCACAATAATTATCCATGCAATGTTTACAACAAGCTAATAAATGCAATTTTTATTACCAACATGCAAATGATTTTTAAAAAAATGTAAATATAGCCTGTGAATCATATTGAACTGCACGTCTTTGTAAAAAGGTATTAATATTATGACAAACGCACCCACCTACCCCCCACCCCACTTTAATTTAATCCCAATTTACTTGTATAGCACATTTAACAACGGACATTGTCACAAACAGCTTAACAGAAATATATAAGTTCCAGAAATACATTTTTAATTCAGAGATTTGTTCTTTAGAAGCAAGACAGAGGTAATAGTTGAAAGGATAATGTCTATGAGATGACATAAGGAAGAAATCTTGAGAGGAACTAGACTCAAAATGGAGCCTATGCTCATCTGGGTGACATCAGCCAGGGTGATTAAACATTTACATTCTACATTTAGGTATTTGGCAGATGCTTTTATCTAGCCTTATACATTTATAATTTTTTTGGGTGGGCGGGGGGGAGGGGTGGGCGGATATCACAAATATCTAAGAATTTGTGTTTTATGGTCAAACTGTTTTATCAAAAGACGTCAAATCAATTGCAGTCCAAAGCCATCTTCCTCATTTCAAAGTATATTTTTAGGACGTCCATATGAGGCCTCAACATTAACAGTTGTGAAAACTCTAACCAGATGTATGACATCAGTATGGAACAAACAAGCTTTTAAAAGCAGAAGGGTTCATGATCACTGGTATCTCAGAAGCAGCATGTGTCACTTGACAGAGAGAGAGAAAGCACATGAAAGAGAGATAACATATTACTAGGTTTGCCCATTGACTTGGTTAAGGACAATGTAGATTGTGTGCAGAGTTGAAGGAAGCAAGGACTCCAGCAAGAATAGCTATGACAGTGTAACTACAAGGGAGAGCCAGATGGTAACACAGAGGTGAGGGCAGCCTGTGATGTAAAGCAACCAACCAATCAACCATCAACAATCTTTAATGAACACATGAGGAAAGAGGGGCAACAGCATCCAAACATCCCAGTTGATCACAACACTCTATTGCTATGAACCGTACAGATTGCCTTTACTTGCGAAAAAAATATTAATTAAAAGGTTTAACTAAACTAAGATATATTTCAGCCTAGACTTAAATACTGAAACTGTGGGACTTTGAAAGAGCAATCTCTGGCCCCTACTGTAGCCTTCAGTGTGCAGGTTACCAACAGAAAGCTTGCATCTAACTGGAGCTGATTCATGCACCTGCATGAACTTTCTGACACTAGGCCATTACAGTAATTCATTATAAAAGTAACATAACCTTGGTAATTTTTTTATGCATCATGTAATGACAGTGTATTTCTTTATCTTAGCACTATTTCAGAGATGAAAGAAGGATATCCTGGTACTTCTGTATTATATACATAGACCTCAAATGGAAGACAGAGACAGTAATCACACTGATGTCTTTTACTTCAGCAAATAATAAACTAAATAGTAGAGTTACTGTTTAATCAGAACATTTGATTACAGCTGGATGTGGTCCTATTACAAATGTCTCTTAGACATTTCTCAACTTTATTAACTTGGTGTCTCTCATCTGCTTTTGCTATACAGTATGTCATCAGCTTAGAAATTGTTTAACCGTGTTTATGAATATTTTACAGTTTTCAGAAATTCCATAATTCAAAGGTACCAAATTTTACCTTGATATGCATGGAGATGTCACCATTTATGTCTACAAACTGATACTAATCATTCAAATAAGACCTAAGCCAGGAGGGAGCCATTCACTTAACTCCTACAACATTTTCTAATCTAGTAAGGGAAATAGCATGATTAATTTGTGTCAAAAGTTGCACAATTATTTAAGCTATCATATTTATCACAAGTTATTTATACCTTTTCAAAGGTATAAATAACTTGCAAGCAGTCACATTTTAAACTTCTGTCTATTAATATTTTTTAATCTTTAGAAAGCAGTTTAAAAAAATTCTTAAAACGTTCTTAAAAAATAATAAATCCAATTGTCACCGTTTCTGTAGAACCACTGATTACTCAAAACTGCCATTTCTGACTAGAAAAAAATGACATTGGAGAACAATTATTTACAAGGAACTTTATATTGTTTTGCATACTGTTTATAAGCCAATCAACTGCACAAACAGCTTAAAGTTCATATATTGAACTATTTAAAAAAAAAAAACAGGTTTAATATAAGTTACAGAGGCCTTCAAAAAGTCTGTTAATTTCCTAACTGAAATAAAACTGAGATCATGCCTGAATTTTCTTCCCTTCCCAGACATGACAAGAAGAATTCCCAGGCACGTCTGCCCAAGCCATCGGCTGTCTGTAGCTTTAAATGAATTGCCCCCAAAAGCCTCTTAGCAGAAATGTTTGTTCCTAGTTGCGAAGAACCATTTCCCGAGGTGGGAAACATAAGTTTCGTGACATATTAGGCACTAGGGGGTACCCATGTCTCTGTCCGAGAGCAGATCTTGATGCCTGGGGGCCAACATTACCCACAAATGGAGTGTGCAGTCAACTCGCTGGTGCTCCTCATGCTGCTCCAATGTTTCAGCAGATATACAGTATTATTACCTTACAGTATGACATAAAAGTTGATGATGACACAGCCTCCTATTACATGGTGAGGGAAACCCGCTACACTGGCCACCGCTGACAGGCTAAACAGAATTTCTGTTTTTGTATAGATTTTCCACCTGAGAGAGAGAGATTATAAGGGTGTGCTTATTGAGTATTAAAACTATTAATAAAAAGTTTGAATGAACACTTACATATGTTTACAGCCTAGACCTAAAACCTGAGACACTGTGGGAACTGTGGAACTTTAAAAGAGAAAGCTCTGCCCCCTGCTGTTGACTTTAGCACTTGCATCTTCAGGACAGGCGCTTTAGTATATTTGAAAAACTAGCTTAGGATTTTCATTCTTTGAGAATGGAGTTCTATGTAAAATGTTTAACACATGTCACTGTAACTCTCTTACTGCTATAATAAAAAAAAAACACGCTCTTCTGTTTGTGATTAGGCAAATCAAATTGCAAGTTCTGTGTTAAGGATATTGCCAAGCAGACAGAGGCAAGGCCAAAAACGGGCAGGGTTAATAAATAAATAATAATAAATATTATTTCACACTGGTGCAAGATATGGTGCAGAGACTGCTTATCTTGTGTGAGTAATTAGAAACAGGTGTGTTTAATCAGAACTTTGGTGAATGTGACCTTGTGCAAGCCTGTTGGGCATCCTTGGTGTCCATGTTTGTAGCGCATGTTAGGAAACTTCAGAAATAGTGGATGAATTAATAATTTATTGTTACATTTGTGATGCAACTCCACTCATGTTGCAAAATATAGAATCAATGAAAGAATAGTTCTTCTTTCTTGTTCAATATAACAAGCATTTTTACCTAAATAAAAAAAAAAAAAAAGCCAATCCATCCATTCATTATCTATACCACTTATACTGTGAAGAGTCATGGGGGGCTGGACCTTATAAGACAACTTAGGCCATGAGCCATGGTATATACTGGAAAGGGTGACACCCAATTGTAGGGCACAAGCACACATATCCACTCATTACAGGAACTTTGGAAACGCCAACTAAGGTAGACTGCATGTTTTTGGACTGTGGAAGAACACAGAACTGGAGGCTAGATTCAAACCCCCAATAGTGAAGGTACAAGTCAACAATGCTACTCATAAGTCACCATGCCGCTTTTTCCAAAAAAAAAAAAACAAAAAAAAAAATTCTAAAAGTTTTCAATATAAAATGTTACAGATATGTGCATAAATGTAGATGAGAATAAACAGAAGAAAAGAAAAATTAACCTACAATAAGAAAATAATTTAAATAAATAAATTACAGCATGGGGAGAACACAACAACTACGCGCAGGAGCGACTTATTCAGGGCTTAAATCAGGACAAATCCATGCAGTGTCTGCCCAGTCTAAGCCAGCTTGTTACCAAGCACTTTGTTCTAAATAATACCATTATTTGACCCTGTTCCTGTTTCTTGAATCTTGATATAGAGTGTCCCAGTTAACATTGTTTGCATTGTCATCCGACCCTAGCCTGGTTAAAGTTTCCAAGTTTTTCTTCATGTATTTCTTCCTTTGGTTTCTTCCTTGTGAACCTGTATTTGCATCTGATATTTTGTTTCTGACACTTTGCTTTCCTGACTATGATAATCTATTATATTTAACTACGATATATATATATATATAATTAAATATTTTACAACTGAATTATTCATAAGAACCAACCCACAGTATAACTAGCTAGCATTAATTGCAAGTGCTTTACTTTAGAATGAACACTATAATTAAAGCTAGAAATAGGGAAGAAGATAAGACGGGGTAAGCTACTCGTAATTCATTGATTTATTACTGCACTTTATGCATTAGCTAAAATAACTGAAGTAGCCTTTGCTTAGCTAGCATCATCTATGAGACATTGTTGTCTGATATAAACATTATGATACTAAAATTATAGCTGTTTTATTCAAGCATGAAGCAGTTGGTCATTGAAGATAAGATCTATAAGGTATCTCTGTGATGCATTAGAATAACTCGCTAAAATATACACTTCTGGATTATTGTTACATGTCATCTTTATGGGTGCCTGCATTTCAGAGGCTCATGCAATAATGCTGCAATGAAGTGACAACTCTGCTGTACAGAATCTGCATTTACTTGTTTAATTTGTTTATTTTCAGGGAAATGCTTCCATACCTTCAAATGTTTTTTTTTTTTGCCTTTTCTTCACCCTGATTCGCTCTCCATTCCTGTATCATACGTTCTTCTTCATCATTACGTAATTCAGTCATTGTCTAGTCATTAAGTAATTGTCACAATGGCAGACAACAGAAGTGGCAATGGAGCTTACAAATAAACATCTATATGGTTTTATCATTTAATGCATCAACCCTGGCCCCTACTGTGATGTCAGTCAGACATGATGTCAACTAATCATTGCAGGCCTAGTGATTGTTAGCTGAAGACAAATTAATATTTAAAATGTAGGAAGTAAAAGTGAAATTTTTTCAGTAAAAAAAATTAATGATTAGAAGTAAAAAGTATCATATATGGAAAATACTCAAGCAGAGTACAGACAGATGAAAAATTAAAAATACAGTAACTGAGTATTTTGTTAATTGCTACCATCAGATTTGCAGAACTACTGTTTCGGTTGGAAGTTGAAAAGTTTGCCTTTAAAAATTGCAGAGAAGAAGAAAGAAAAAAAAAGTAAGAGACCTTATTGACTGGAGACATACAGTATACACTGAGTATATAATTATAAAGAGAAAACATGTGATCTCAGTAATCTTTACCATGATGTGATTGTTGGAACAGACTCATTTGAGTATTTCTATAACTGCTAATCTCCTGGTGCTAAAAAGAAAAGAAAAAAAACACCCAGTAAATGTCAGTTTTACAAATGGAAAAGCCTTGCTTGTAAGACAGGTCAAAGGAGAGTGACCAGACAAGTTGATGGAAAGGCAGTAAAAATACAGCGATTCAGGCATCCACCACAAGCATGGTGAAATGGGCACAGTCCCACTGAAACTGAACCGAACTGAAAACTGGAAAACATGTAGCCTTGTCTGATAAATCTGGATTTCTGCTGAGGTACACAGATGGCAGGATAAAAATTTGATGCCAGCAGCATGAATCTATTGACCCAGCCTGTCTTGTGTCTGTGTAATATTGTGCGGTATTATTTCTTAGCACACTTTTGGCCCATCCGTGTCAATGAGTCATCAATCCCACAGCCTACTGTTGCTGACCATGTGCATCATGTCATGGACACAATTTACCCATCTTCTAATGGCTGCCTCCAGCATGATAATGTACCATGTCACGAAGCAAATGTCGTCTCAACTAGTTTCATGAACATGACATGAGTTCAGTTTTCATCATTGGCCTTCCCAGCAACTGAATCTGAATATAAAATAACACCTTTGGAATGCGGTAGAATGGGAGATAGCATGATAAGGTAATGTCGACATGACCAGAATCTCAAAGGAATGTTTCCAGAATCTGGAATGTTTCCATTTGTCGAATTCATGCTATGAAGAACTGAGTGTATTTTGAGAGCAAAGCTTGGCCCTGCTCATTAATAGTATGGTGTTCCTAATAAAGTGCCTTGTGAGTGCAAATTGGAATATCACTTGCATCAAACTAAAATGATATCATTATAAATGAATAAATAAATAAATAAATAAGACAAATAACAATAAATAGCAATGGAAGAATTACTCAGTCGTATCTAAGCTGAATCTTTTTTCAAATGAATCTGTTATAATTCTAATCAAATCAAATTTTGACATGCATTAGTGGTTTGAAGGAATTATAGACAGATTATTTCTTGCCCTCTTTTACTTTAAAACCCAGTATGACAAAGTAGCACAAAACCTGAAATATTCTGGGTGTATTAATATTTTATCAATTATGCATGCTTCCAACTATAAATAGGTCACCCTCATTCCTTGTAGTCAATTATAGTGCAGACAATGCATGTTCATTTTTTTCCTTCCTCTCATTTTTTCTCGCCTCAATTCAGCTCCTGTCCTGCTAACTCAAAATTAATAATTGCAAGTGCCATTATTAATGTGACATTTAATTTATTTTATTTTACTATGATAACTGGGAGTGTTTGCATTTTGTTGCTGTTATACTCTATTGTAGTACACACACATTATACAAACTGACAGGCAGACAGACAGACTAGATGCAATTTGTACCAAAAGCTGAATTTTTATTTTACCTTTTCGTTATACATGTTTTGTTGTTAAAAACATGTATAACTGTGTTAGGTGAATGTTCCTATACTGTAACAACATATCAATGCAAAAAAATAATTTTATTGAATAGTTTGGTTAGTGTGTCTTTCCTTTCACTTTTTATGTTTATTGGACATTTGGAACTATATTTATGAGTAACATATAACTACTACATATATAATACATATAACTATGCAATAAATATGCCAAATACAGCTAATTTGTAACAATGCATAACTACAGTCACCTATATTCCACAATAGGTTTGTTTTATTTATTCATTCAATATGCTGATAAGATGAAGATGGCTTTGGAATGCACTTGATACAAACAGTTTTGCCATCATGATTTACAGTACTGTGCAAAAGTCTTAAGCCTCCCCTCATTTCTCCACATAAAATTTTATTCAGTTATGAAGGTTAAATGAAAGAAAAGGGAAGAAATTTTATATTACGAAAAGCTGCAAAGTGCTTAAAGATACAATTTTTTAAACCAGTTGTTTATATACTGTAACAACCTGAGCAGCAACCTCTTTTCCCCTCTTGTCTGTCCAACCACTCAGCATTCAGCATCACTAGTATACTAATCACCTGCTGTCATCTAATCATCTGCTGTCATCATCTGCACTGGATCATGCCTTAAGTTAGATTTTGTTTTAATGCTTAAATGATTCATAGGTCACCGTGTGACTTAACAAAGAATGTATATTCTTCTGAAACTGGTCAGGTACAGGGACTGGATTGAAAATGAGAGAAGAAAAAATTGCCAAAAATGAAGGCCGAAGACAATCCTTCAGGAAGTCTGGAGAATCTCAAGACTGAGTACAAGAATACAGTACAAGAAAGTATTTTGAAGCAAAATATAAAGAAATGATGCATGGTTCAAGACTTTTGCACAGTACTGTATGACTGCATTTAGGACTAAAATCTTGATCCAATAGAGCACAGTTGGGATGCAGTGAGTAGAAGGTTTGCATAATGAATGTAATTATAATAATATCTGAATATAATATAGACCAAGGTCAATATACCTGTAGACCAAAATCTCTAAGGAATGTTCCCAACACCTGGTTGAATCAATGTCACGAAGAATTAAGGCAGTTCTGAAGGCAAAAGTAGGCTCAACCCAGCTTTAGCAAGGCGTACCTAATGAAGTGGCCAGGAGGTTTATAACTACAGTACAGTATAATGTTTTAACAGATTGCAGTAGTTCACGGACTGGTATAAGGGCACCGCAATGTAAATCATACCCATTATGTAATTAATGTAGCAAAAGAGTAAGGTGATTTAAAAAAAAAAAAAAATCTTTTTAAAGTGTGAAATGTATTTAAGAAAAAAAATCTATTTTGTATTTCTGTATTATACTTATATCAGGTTTCATGTCATTTACATGTTTTATTTTTTATTTTTTACTTCTTGTGGTCACAAGGCTGTTTATTAAATATCAGTGTTAAAATAAATGCAAACATTTTTTATTCTGAAGGTTAGCGTCTAAAATTAAACAAAAATAAAAAACCTGTAGTAAAAAAATGCCCAAACGTAGCAGTATCAGGTTTATATAGGAATGTAAAGTCGTTAAACACTTGCACATGTATCCAAGTCTTTGTTTGATACATTTAATTCTTCACGAGTCATAAAATTCTACAGGGATAAGCCATGTCCCTTACCAAAACAATACCACTAAACACTAAATACGTTTTTGTAAAAGGACCCAAATGCAAGACACCAGATAAAGTCTACATTTATTGGAACAGCAATAATAGTGCATGAACTGTGCAAGAGAGTGAGGATAAGGACTTGAACTCTGGCTCTGACTCTTGAGCTCACTTTGCTCAGAAGTAAGGGCTGGAAGGAGATGGAGTTGTAGGCAGAAGGAAGCAGCATGTGAGTAAACTGAGAAGGCACATTGGAACAGAGTGAGGCATATGTCAGAGGCAGAGTATGGCTTAGCTTAGAACACACACTGGTGATTATCAGGTGTTGGTAGCAGGGCAGACACAGAGGATGCATTCCATACAGGTTAAACAGGAAGTGCATGGAACCATGACAGTGTTAATAAAAGTTGGCTTTTGCCAATTGGCTTGTGGAAGGTAGTTTAGAGGATACTTTTTCTTTTTACACCACTATATACTACAGCAAATATCTGTACTCCTGCTGAACTACATTTCTGCATGGCATTGCATTACATAACTACAATGGTGTATAGTATTTGAAGACTTCAACCAGTTTATTCTTCTCAATCACTGAGCAACTTTGAGTAGAGAAAAAGCAAATCAAGTTTATTGAAGACACACTTAGACTGACCAATCTGAACCGGCTGGTCCGACAGACAGATAGACAGATGCCCCATGAAGTTCCCCCTTCCCTAATTCAACATGGGTTATATACTGTACCTGACATTCACCTTATCGCTCCTTGTTTCTTTGTTTGGTCCAATTTTTCTATTTATATTCATTAGATATTCATTAGATATATCATGATTAGTTTGGCCTAGTTGTATGGCAAGCTCCCAATTTCCTCTCTTCCACCACTGCCTTATCTTTATTCATCAATTATTCATGTATGGGTTGGTTTCCTTGGCCTTCTTAATTGCTTGTTTTTGATGGGTCATCTGGTAAGTTCCTCTTTTTGACCAGATTCTCTGTAACACTCCATTGGATCACATCATGTCACTCCAATCTCTCTTATACATTTCCCTCTTATTAACCTGTTGTGAGTCTTTTATGGTTAATGAATTACCAGAGTATAACTAAGCCCACTAATCAACATGAATATGACATTTTTTGGCTTTTAAACAGATTATCTGATCACTAGTTCTGTTAATTATTATGTAAATAGTACATCACATATTTAACTGTCCTACTTATTTCTACTAATCCTGATAGCCCTATCAGTCTCAATCCCACCTAACCTGTGATTATGTTATCAATTATGATTGAATAATTATTTATGTGATGTAACTACAGCACTGTGCATGCTATCTTAAAAGGGTAAGTTAGTTCATCTGTGAAGATGGCCATCTGTAATTGCATAACTTGCCTTTCCTTTGGGACACACCTAATTACAACAACAGGTGTTTGAAAACACAAGTGGAATACAGCGATGAAAAAAACACGACAGAGAGAGAGAGAGAGAGAGAGAGATTTTTACTATGAAAAATTCCAAGAGTAAAGACTTTTATACCTTAATGTTCACCATATTTTAGAGGAGGTTTCAGAGCATCTCAAGACAGTACATTTTCTCTGCCCATTTATAAGGTACCTACGTACATGAGGAATGGCTGGAACCTTATGAACAGTTTTTCATAACAGATTTTTGACCACTCTCCTGACAGTACGGAGGTCTGTGCGCAGTTTCTGAATCCTCACAACAGAATGTGAGTGAAATGAACCACACTGAAAGGAGCAGCCTGGCAGGGCTGAGGATTATAAAATCTCCCTTGATAATTGTATTAGTATGTCCATTTCTGTTAACCGCTTGATCAGCATTGCATATGCCTGATCACTCAATCCCAACTTCTGCCTGAACCTCTGCAGCTCAGATAAGCTGAACTGAAAGATGTGGAGCACCAAAGGCATGAAAAACAAACTCTGTTCTTACTTATGCAATCCTCAATATCAAGTCTCTCATCATGAAATCTCCAGTCAAAAAGACCAGACTATCTGAGGAGTGACCTTGCGCTTGAATTTCACAATCTTAGATACAGTATATCTAGAATTTAATGAAACTCTCCTTACTCACAGTGCTGATCGACTGTGCAGTGGGTAACTTCTTTGCCGTGCAATCACAGAGAAACTATATCTCAACCTCCTACCATTACAACACCCACTCATAGTGCTCTAACTCTGGATGGGGGCCCCATTGGAAGAGGTATTGTAGCTCATCACTCAAAACTTGTCATGCTTCCTGTCAGCGCACTATAAACTGAACGCATCTCATTCCTGATCAGAGTTTCAACCCAGTTCCCTATTGTCCTGGGTTTCGAATGAATGCAAATACATAATCCTCAGATCTCATCGAAGAAGTGACGCATTACCTGCTGGTCTGATATTGTCTGGCTAACTGCCTACACACATCCATCATCATTGTAGCCACCACAAATATTAAAAGCCCTGAAACCCAGATTCCTGTAGCTATCCCAGCTGAATACAAAGAGTTTTGTGACACAAGGTGAGAGCTGGCAAACTTTTTCCACACAGTCTGTATGACTGTGGCTTTGAGCTTCTAAGTAATGCTACAACTGAGTTTATCCCTGCCACTCCTGTGACATACAGTACAACGCATAAATTCAAATGTTGCTTTCCAAATGTTGCCGTCCAACAGGTACATCCACCCTTCAACTCAAGCATCAACTAAATTCCTCATTATGGAGAAAAAAGGGCCGGCCTTATATCAAACATAGACTATCAAAACATAAATCAGGTCATTGTTAAGTATAAGGTGACAATGTGTCTCATAAGACCACTGCCTCTTGTCCTAGACCTCTGAACTGTCGGCCATGGTTCTCATAAAGCACAATTTGACCTAAAGTGCATCTGCAAGAGGGATATATTAATCTGTGTTCAACACTACCTCACCACTATGAATACCAGGTAATACCATTGATTGTTTTCAGCTTTTTCGATGTCTTTTCACTAATATGCTAATTGACTTTTGGGGAAAATCTGTCATCACATTTATCCGAGACATTGCATATCAAGCAAGTTAAAGTTTTAGCACATATCCTACATTAGGAAGAGGAGGTGTATGAATTTCATGTTACATTCCTTACATGCATCACTGGGCCAGAGTGGATGCTCATAGACACAGACAAGATCACTGCAGTAACCAAGTGGTCAACCCTCACCACTGTTAAGAAACTGCAACATTTCCCTGGGTTTGTGAATTTTTATTGCAGATTTATTTGGTGAATTACTATGACATCAGCCCTATTAACAACCCTATTCAAGAAAGGGACAAATCATCTCCCATGAAATCTAGTCACCACAAAAGCCTTTAAAAAGCTAAAAATAGGATTCACTCATTGTCATGATCAAGAAACCAGTTTGACCTGATTTTAGCGCTGTGACATGGTACAGTTGATTTATACCCTAATGGATATAAAGGGATGGACATGGTCAACAACAATACTCAGGTAGGCAGTGGTATTTAAACCATGCTCAATTGGTACATTTGAAATTGGCATATCAAAAATTGGCCACTGCGCCACCACCAACAGCCTGAACTGTTAATACAAGGCAGGATGGATCCATACTTTCATTTAGTTTACACCAAATTCTGACCCTACCAGCCAAATGTCGCAGCAGAGACTAATCAGAACAGACAACGGTTCTCCAATATTCTATTGTTCAATGTTGGTGAGCCTAATCAAATTTTAGCATCATATGTGGTCTTCTGTGCCCCTGTACCATTCATGTTTCAATGTGTCGTACATTCATTCCCATACCTCGGTTGTAACGAGACGTTACGTTTGACTTACTGTTGCCTTTCTATCAGCTTGAAGTTGTCTGGCCATTCTTCTCTCTGGCATCAACAAGGCATTTTCACTCAAAAAACTGCTGCTTAATGGTCTATTTCAGGGCATTCTCTGTAAATCCTAGAGATGATTGTGACAGAAAATCCCAGTAGATCAGCAGTTTTGGAAATACTCTGACCAGCCCGCCTGACACCAGCAACCATGCCACGTTCAAAGACAGCGTTGTTTTTAAAAGTTGACTTTAATAAAATGATGTTGAGAATAACATCAAATGACTAACCCGAACACAATGTTGCAAATGTAACCTCAAAATAACAAAATACAGTACATACTGTACATAGTATTTAGGATTCTAACGGGTTCAGAATTCTGACTGGAGATTGTTGTCTGTTCCAGCTTCCACCACACAGCCCATGTATCTAGTTATCACGTTATGCTTAGATTTGTAATGTTTCCTTAAAACCTTTCAGTATAATTTTCTTTTGGAAATATTACCATGATGTACATCAGCTCTGAAATGACTGTACTGTTATATGGTGTGTGCACAGCATACAAACTGGATCATGGGATGCACAGAACAGATCTCAGACATTGAGCATTTTTCCTCTTCGGTCTGCTTTTCAATTTAACATTCATAAAATTTCACCTTAACATTCTGTAAATTGCCAGTATATTTTTGTCACTGTTATTGTTTACTAGTATTGTTAACATGTTCCCTAGTGGTCCAGTGGAATGCTCTTACTCAGGCCATCAGTTTGGTGTTAATAATTTTTAGTTATCCCATCATGTTATCAACATTGTTCTGATGTTGTTACATCACAGCTTTTAAAAACAGGCTAATTCCAACGTTGTCCCAATGTCTGTAGCATTGCCAAATTAACATCACCACAATGTTTAAACAACAAAAAGGTGCAAGGATAACAGCATTATCACATCAAGAGTGCAAACAGTGGTTCCTTTAAATAAGGAATATTTAGAGAATAATTGTAAGATTATTTACGCAATTAAGATGGCACAATTAATATATTTAATAACTCAGTGACTGAGTAAATGGGGAACATTATTTTTGTGACACAAAATACCGCTGCAATTTGGGGTATTCTTTTTTTTTTTTTTAGGTCTTTTTCAATTATGTCAAATTACAATGGCTCAGAACTACACCTCCATTATGGTCCTAGATAGATTCCCTGAGTCGCTTCATTTGACTGTATCTTGCTTTCTTGCTGCATTTCAAATAGCCAAGCTCATCTTTCTAAATGTCTTTAGATACTTCGGCATTCGTGACTTTGCTAACATGCAAACGCATCCATCATGACAGGCTTGACACACTTCTTTCTCCATTGTAAACCAGACCAAATATATGATTGTTATATTTATTAACAAAAACTAATGCAGGCCAGGACACACATTTGCACATGGTCTACATTTTGCACACCTGGAACTTTGCACATTGTTCTTCTCATGACTAGACATTGCTTTTCTATTTCAATTCCATTTCAGTTCTATTTTATTGCTTAAAACATATTTCTATATTTGTATAATTTTTATTCTTATATTCTTATTTCATATTTTATATTCTTTATTTAAATATTTTCTTTTAAATGATTCTTTTGTTTTATTATATTTTTATTTTATGTTCTTATTATTTTTAGGTCATGTGTGGTTATACAAGCATTTCACTGCATATAACCCTATTAACAACCTGTCATAACTATCATATTGTGTATGACTGTGTATGCCAAATAAAATTGGACTCTGAATTTATGATAAAAGCTAACATTTTATCGGGCCTCAGATGATTCAAGTAAAGATCCATCTACAGTATTTCAGCAGTGACTCTGTATCTATCTGTTGTACATTTCCATTAATTAAGACAGACAAACAACCAAAGCTGATATTTGGTCACACATTGCATAAAACTGATGAAATCAGTGTGACATATAATCATTGGTGTGGCTGCAATCCAGCATGCACCTTGTTCAATGATGCATCATAATGTATTTCTGAGCACTGAGTCATTCCCCTCTCATCTCTGTTTAAAGATTTGGTGTCATGAAAAAAATGACAAGGAAACAGACAGAGATAAACTCACACTCATCTCATCTCCCATAGCAACCGCAGTATTTCAAATGGCTTTCTGTTGTTGTTATACAATGTTCTGCTGCTGACATGTTTTAGCAAAGACACAGTCATTGTTCAGCTTAGAGAATGCATCTGAATGCAGGATGAGATAAAGAGGGTTGTATTTTTTAGGGATAGGAATGTATTTTGGTCCTACTGCGAGTAAACTGTTGCAGAAAGTTAAAGAAATATAATAAACTAGCGTAAGTACTCATCATTGAGGGGGGAAAGAGTAGAAATTGTTTAAAAATTAAAGCTAAAAATAAGCTGCCCAGCTTTAATGTAATCAGTGATATTAATATTTCAGGTTGAAGCCCATGTACATGTCTGCCTGTCTTTCTGTATGGCAGAACTCTCTGTCTAACTTATTAATACAAATATATATTAGATACATTGAGTATATATATAATGTTAAAAGATATATTTTAACATTGAGTATCTTACACCTTGTTTACACTAAGTTGTACTCCTTTCATCATCAGCCAAATACACTCAATGTTCGGTAATCGAAGAGGAAATCACTGATAAGAAATAAAAAAGTAGATCAAATAAAGATTAAGTTTTGTCTTAAAATGACTCCAGCGCGTTAAAATTCACTCCTACCACTTCAGCGCTGTTATTTCAGCAGTAAAACTATTGATAAAGTAATCCCAGTAAAATTATTCAGGTTAGCTTTTCTAATTAATATCTATTGGTTCAGGTGTTTGTTTAAATTGAGCAAGTAACTAATTAGTAGCTTATTTTAAAGTAGCACATAACTGTTCATAACACCGATTTTAATCAACATTTTGATTTTATTTACAGTATGATGCAGGTTAAAGTTGAGGCAGATATCTAAGTGCTGCAAAAGATTAATAAAATTCTGTCCAGCAGTTGGTTTAAGACACAACACTGCTCATATCTTCCCCTTTTGTCTGACCAATGTACAGACAAAACCTTTCCATTTTTATATAGATTTTGCTGGCTTAAAGATGGTGAAGATTGTGAAAAGAAAGTACTTCATGTTTGTTGGTCTTTCGGCTGCTCCCAGCACAGGGTTGCCACAGCGGACCAATCTTGGCACAGGTTTTACGACGGTTGCCCTTCCTGACACAACCCTCCCATTGTATCTGAGCTCATAACCAGCAAAATTCCATCCTTATTTAATGCTGCGGGTTGGGACAAGGAATAATAGAGTCCCTGGTTGACTATTGGTTATTGGACGATTGGTGCTTTCACCCCTGTGGCCCTGTTTGATTTGTGGTCAGGGATCTAACTTCAGCCACTGAGGTTTGCATAACCAGGTAGAGATGTGTTAGAAAGGGAATCCAGTAATTAAAAAAAAATTATTAGTCCTAACCTATAACTGAACCATTTCTATAGAATCCTTTCTAAAGAACTATTTCTGTAAAATATTTTTATTACTATTTTCTAAGGAGGTTGGGCACTAAAGTTCTATAGAACTTTTTGCAGGGTTATTTCTAGACCTGGTTAAAACCAGTAGTGAATTGTGATTTTCAGACCTGGGCCTTCAGTGAGCTTTAAAACCATGAGTATCCTCGAAACATGCCAAAAACCTTGTAACTAAAAATCTATAATAATCTTATTATAGAATATTATTAAAGGTTTTGCAGCTTTTGTAAGCTCTAAAATATATACTGTGTATTATTGACAATCAATATTTATATTCATAGATGTAGTCTTACTAGAGTGAATGAAACAATACCCCAACACTTTTTTTCTTTTCCAAGTGAGGATAAAGATCTATGAATCTGTATACTCACGTTGAGCTCATACTGTCTATGTCTTTCTAAGAACTTGGAAATCCAATCAGCAATGAAGCTTGTCATGTCATGCAGAAGAACTTTTAAAAGAAATAAGTTATCAAGTCTAAACTATTCTAATCCAATATAACATGTTTACTGATTCAATCCTTACAGTCAACTTCTGCACTGAGTAACATGCAAGAAACAACTGCACCATAAAAAGGCTGCCTCTCATCAGTACAGGGAATATAAAAGAATAGTTAGTTCTCAATTATATGAGAAATTTCTGATGTGGTTCTGAGGTTTGACCAGTAAAGTGTAATATCAGTAAGGAGTAATGTGAGTCTGTGATGGTAAACAGATCAAGAGTGACAATGAAGAGACAGGAAACAGTAGAGAGAAAGAATATGTAAATTGTGAATTTGTGAATTTGCAGACCTCAAAGATTCAGTGATATGTAATCAGCAAAGTGGCAAATAAGAGTGCAGTAAACACTGTAAATAAAAAGTACAGAAAAGACTGGGCAAAACAAGCAACAAGCTGAAGTAAAAACATTCATTTGCAAACAATGCAGAAGCCAACATTATCCCAGACAATGTCCCACGTACTGTATGGCAAACACACAAAATGTTACACAAGATGTTTAGCTGACAACACGAACAAAGATAAATTAATTGTGCCACTTCCTGTAGATGTTATAGTGCAAAAGCTAAAAGGCATCTCAGCAGCTTGAAGATCATTAGAGCTATGAAATAAAGCTCAAAGAGGATGCAAAGACAATAAGACACCCTCCAAGAAGAATACCTGTACCTCTGTATGGACCACTCAAAAAGAAGTTTCAGCATATCCAAAAGAGTGGGTGGATTCAACAGTTTGTTTGGATTAAAAAAGTAAACTGAAAGGTAAAAACATGCATGTTCTCCAGAGATCTCCCCAAGTGATCTCCTCTCTGGGAGATCACAAGCCAAATCTACAAGTTAAGTACTTCACCAAGCATGCCTCACAGTGTTCAAGTGGTCAGCCAGACATAAAAGGGAATGGTTCAGCTTGAAGGAAACACTTGCCTACTATGATCTCACTAAGGAGTTAAAGGCTTAATCTGACACATCTAAAGATGGGCTCAGTACCGAAGGAGCCAAGCAAGCTGAAGGAGAGGAATGGAAGCCTTTGTTGCTTAAGGATCTACAGTAGATCCAACTATGTTGTCAGACGCTGCTGCTGTCTTCTGCATTACGACTGCTCTGGCCACTCATTCTTTGTTAATTTTCTTCACTTAGCTTTAGCATTTTCACTTTAGCTTTAACATCTTCATTCTTTCACCATGGCTACACTTATTATAGAAACTTATAATTATAGTCTTATTTTTATTGGGTTACAGCTCACTGATCATTTGATGCTTTTAGAGCCGGATTCATGCTGGCTGGGTGAGATTCTGAGGAAGAACAAAGGACACTACCCAAAAGTTGCAGCTCCAAGGGAAATGAGCCAGTGCCAGGAACACGCTGAGGGCTCGCTATCCAGCCTACTGAGTTCTTCTTGGTTAAACACATGGACAGAACAGTGGAGTTAGGGAAGCCAAGGGGAGACCATGTGTGTCTGATGATAAACAATAGTTGGTGTGACAGATACCTCTGGTACAATGCACATCCAACCATGAGTTCTTAACCATCATATGTCACCCTTTCCACCTTCCTCAGGAACTTACAACTGACATAGTTTAGATTCCACTCCAGTCAGATAAGTGCACTGCCTTACGTGAACTTTATGAGGATCTCACTCAGCACCAGACACAACACTGGTACTCTGGGTCATTGTAGTGGGGGACTTCGATAGACACTGAAGTTGTACTTAGAGACATGACAGAATCCAGAGCCTCTACTGCATTTAGCAATTTGGGGAACACTGACTTGAGAAGATTGACGTCATGATGACATGATTAAAAAATTTTAGGACAATAAATAGACTATTAGTGGTGGTGTACTCTATGACCTTTGACTGTAAAATATTAAATTAACTTTTTGTTGCAGCTTGACTTTCCTTTAGACTCATACCATCGAGATGCTCACTCCACCAATCACAAAGTATTATATCGTGGCCTCCATTCAGAGGCCCCACTTTGTACACACACACACGATAGTTTCAAAATTGATCGTCATTTATTTTTGTAAGTAAGCAATGGGTTTACCAGTATTTAATGTTCACTGTTTCTTTTTTAACTCTCAGTGTCTCTCAATATCCTTTAGAGACAGACGGACGGAGGTTAAAAGGCATCCAGAGGAGCACAGAGACAGGATTAGCTGTGGAGATGCCCAGTCGGACAGTTCGCCAGGCCAGCCATGAATCAATAGAAGACAGTATGAACAGCTATGGTTCAGAGGGAAAGTGAGTATTACTACACATCATTCAGCTCCTGTTTTTGTGTGTCAAATCGAAAATGTTTGCCATTGTTTTTTTTTTCTTTTGTTTTTTTTAAGATTATGCAACAGTACATTAAAATTCACAATCATTTTTTCCAGTGTTAAGAGTTTTGGCATCTGCATTGGGAAGACTCAAATAAATATGACTAATGACATTAGCCGTGATGTGTTCTTCAGAGTCACAGCATTAGGAATATCCATATTATAAGTGTTAGTTAATTCTGCTGATTTGTAATTAAAATTGCCTGTTATTCTTTTTAAAATGGTTGGAATTATATAGCAAGAAGATTACAGCTGTATTATATTCATGGAAGGTTCGAAAGGGGCACATTCACAAATACTATTATTTATGCAGGTTGTTTAGATATGTTTGAGTTGTTTGAGGGTTTTTTTTGACACAAATGTGCAAAAACAAAACAAATAAACCAAAAAAAAAAAAACAGAATTCCTAAATGCTTTTCTGTTCACCATCATTGTAAAGAGTTTGTTATTACATCCAAGTGGCCTGAACCAATCTGATAATTTTCCCATCTTATCAACCGTACACTTCCACCCAGAACTGTCACTCATGCAATGTTTTTTATTTTCACAATATCCTTTGTAAAGAGATTTCTGTGTATATAAATCCCACATGATCAGCAGTTTCTGAAATATTCAGTGCAGCCCATCTGGCACCAACAGCAATGCTACGGAAACATAGATAACATCTTTTCAATATTCAATGTTTCATGTATGACTTAACTAAAAAGCTTGACCTGTGTCTGCATGATTTTATGCATCGTGCTGAGGCCACAGGTGCTCCAAATAAATGCGATGGTGGGTGATTGTACATAAAACATTTCAGTATATGATAAGTGCTTATTACATAATCTGTTCTGCAGTGTTTCCCCTATAAAAGTAGATGCATGACAATGAGATCCCCATCATGCCTAGACAACAGGCCAATTTTCTTTCTTCCTTTGTATTTTATCTTATACTCTTCATACTGTAACTATCAGTTATTTAGTAAATTGATTACATTGTTTGGGAATCCTAGGCCTATGTTCACATTACAAGCCATGTTGCTCAATTACGATTTATTTTTTCAGATCAAACTTGTAATGTCATGATGGTTCACATTCATAATTACAAGTGACTTTTATCTGGCTCTAATGTGGACGCGTCTGTCCTCTGAAATGACATGTATGACAACATTAATCATTTTTGCTCACCATAGGTGTAGTGCTACTTGTTTAAGTTTAAGTTTAAGTATCAAAGTGCATACAGTGGGGGAAATAAGTATTTGATCCCCTACAGATTTTCTAAGTTTGCCCACTTACAAAGAAATGAAGGGTCTA
>JAQMYL010000036.1:26258002-26277638 GCA_030014365.1 Clarias pachynema
CATCAAAATAAAAGTAATAGGCTTTGTTTGAAAACCAAGACAACATACTAAAGCATGCACAAAATGCTTGATTTGAATTTATTATTTTTCATATTAGATTCAATCATCATAGTAGTTCAGATAATATTCAGCCATCTACCTTTTCCTGTCCAATTTGTGAAAATACACATTAATATGTAACACCATCATTAAGTAAACAATTTGGTGAAAATTGTCTGAGTTTTAAGATCTTGCTCACGGTGACACTCAGCCTGCTGTAAGAATTTTGTTTTATGTAACCAATATTATCCACAAAAAAAAATCTCACCCCAACTAACCTATATTTGCCTTAAAGCTTCAATATAATCACTTCCTGATGCGACGCTGCCCAAACTCAGAATTCCAATGACCTCTTATTTCCCCAAGCTCAAATATACATAACTGCTTCCTCACTGCTAACTGCCCCAATCTCATAAATCCCCCATGACTGCTAAAAATACTGAAACCACATATAAATATAGCCCTTCATGCTTCATACTCCAAACCCCCAAAAAATCATGACCCCTACTCTCCCTAAATACACATACCACTGCTGACTGCCCAGGAAGTGATAACTGTTCAGTGTTAAAAGCCAGATATAAATTCTTTTGTAAACTATAAATGCCTGATAATTTCTCACAAACCCAAAAAATACTTTTATCATGATCTCTAATTTTTATAAACCCCCCTTAAATTTTTTTCTATATATACGTCTGTCAATTTGTCAATTAGTAAGTATACTAATATCCTTGTATTACTACTTGTACTGTCTTCTAATCAGATCAGGATTAAGAACATACTTATTTTCTGTATAAAACCAAAATGTTAAATATTGTACTGATACCAAAATTTGGTATTAGTACAATACTTAATAAAAAGTTTATAAAGAAAATAAGTTGAATAAGTTTGAAATGAACATTCTGTAGTAGATTAACGTTTCCTGGCACATTTTGATTAATTTCTCTTTTAAACTTAAAGATTTAGAATAAAATAAAATAAAAAAATAAATATCGTTTTAATAGAATACCTTTCTTGGAACCTGTGGGTTTAATCATCGATCATCTGTCATCTAATCAAACTGTCAGTTTTATAATGGATTAAACAGTTTGGAAAATTTCCAAACAATTTTGTTATCAATTCTTCGGGTTTTTGAAGGAACTAAGCAGAAAATTCCAAACATCTTTGAGAACTATCTTCTTCGCCTGCCTCATATCCTTCTGTCTCTGCATATAATCCCAGAAAAACATAATGTTGTTTAGACTAGAGCTCTGTGGCGGCCAAACCATCACTTCCAGGACTCCTTGTTCTTCTCTATGCTGAAGATAATTCTTAATGACATTGGCTGCATGTTTGGAGTCATTGTCCTTCTTCAGAATAAATTTGGGGCCAATCAGGTGAAATCCACCATACTTCACTGTGTGCCTGCAGACACTCATTATTGTACCACTCTCCAGCCCTTAGGCACACAACCTGCCTTCTGCGATAGCCAAATATTTCAAATTTGGCACGGCTGGCAGCAAATGACCTCAAGCTTGGTCCACTCCTTAAAAGCATGCGTAGAACTTCAGGGATTCAGAAGTCTGGAGAAAGCGCGTGGCACATTAACGTGGAGAGTGGTATGTGAGGAAGTCGATGCCATACATACTGTACAATAGCAGACATGATAACATCATACAACAGAATAGCACCAGTTGCTATATATTGGGGTGTTTTGTCAAATAATTCTAAATAAGGTAAAAAAGAGATCATGAATCATTTGAAATATAATGACATCTGACCATTGTAAATGTTTATATGAAATACTAGGTTATTATTAAATATCAAACTTTAGATTTTACTATAATCGCTTCTGTCTGTCTAGGATATAAAAATAAACTAAGCCATATAAACTTCTGATTGAGATCCATGCAAAAGACTTATTTTTTTTTATCTTAAAGTTTTACCAGGCCACCACTTAAGTAGCTGATTTTTTTTCTTTTTACAGTTATGATTTGTTTGTTTGTTTATTTATTTATAAATAAAAGAAGATTTTTGTTAATGGACTTAAAGTAACTTTTCTTTAGCTATAAATGATTTAAATCCATTGTAATTAATTACCTTTTTTAAGTTGGATTTTGTTTCTTAACATAATTAATTTTTATGTAATTTATTTCATTTAATTATTCTAGTCCAGACCCTGATCATCTGCCCCGGCCAGACTTTGAAGACAAGTTCATATAAAAGATTATTCACATTCTGCTTCTTTATATGGAGTAAGTATACTAATATCCTTGTACTATTACCTGTACTGTCATCTAATCAGGTCAGGATTAGAGGTTTTTTAAGTACTTTTTTTTTTTCTTTATAAAATCAAAATGTTAAATATTGTACTAATGCCAAAATTTGGTATTAGTGATTTTGATTTTATAAAGAAAATAAGTCAAAAAATCTACTTTAAAAAAAGTGTGCTTAAAGGAAAATAAGTATAAAGAAAATAAGTATGTCCAAATTATTATTTGTTTATGTGAAGAATAAACATGTTAATTTGAACATACTTATTTTCTTTATACTTATTTTTCTTTAGGTACACTTAGTCAAAAGACTAAGACTAAAACTACATCAAAATAAGTTGTCTAAATTAACATTAAACAAATAAACAACATTTTTAACAGCTTTGTTAATTTAACATTTTTAAGTTGTTTGACATGACATGTCACTTTACAATTGGAACAAATTGCTAAGGCTGTTTTTAAAACGTCCCCCATGTTAAGTCAATTGTGTATCACTCACTAAGAACCAAGCTCCATCTATACAAGTCATATTAAATGGCATAATTATGTGAGTCTAAGAAAAGATCTTTGTTTTTGAATGAATTGGCAGATTATGATGTATTCTATAGTATATATACTGCTTATTCTGTGTACAGGGTTGCCAAGACCTGACCTATCCCAGGACACTTGGGGCATGAAGCGGGAGACCCTGTACAGGGTGCCAAGTCATCATATGTCACGCACACACACACAGCAGGCAATTTCAGGAACACCAACTAACCAAATCTGCATGTTTTTGGACTGTGGGAGGAAACCAGAGTACCTGGAGGAAACCCGCCAAGCACAGTGAGAACAGGAGTAAATGGGGTTGGCTGGACTTATGTTATATTCTTTCTAAAATCCACTTTTCCAACTTTTTTGTTACCCGATGGCATGCAGATCCTAACCTTATATATTATACAGTCTCACAGATTGCTCCATAATAGTCGAGTATTGCTCATTTTCTTCTTGAAAGGAAAAAACAAAGAGCCATTACTAACATTGAGTGGCATTTAGTGCGGTTACCTCCTTTACATATTAAAGATGATCAGCTTGGTTTTTATGCCTGCTATAACCTCTGTAATCCACCAGATGCCACTGTCTAATAATTAGTGTAAGATATTGACACTACCCTGCACAAAGACGGAGAGAGGTCAAACGGAGCATGAGGCTTTATCTGCCTCTCACTAGTAGAAACCTTAAAGTTATGGAATACTGTTATTACTGTAAAGAGTACTGTAAAACTTGCCTATTCTCTCCCATAAAGGCCTGCGTACAGTAACTGAGATAACTTGGTTAACACCTGAATGAGTCACTTGAGGTCCATTGCCAGCTGGTGGAAGGTGGGGCTGCACCACATTGATTAAACACAAGTATGCTTAAACACAAAAGACAAAGATACTAATGTTTAAAGCTTTAACAACCACAGACAATGTGCTTATTTCAGATTACATTTAAGTCTTAAAATTCTTTAAAAAACAACAGACAAAACTGAGTTGTAGTCGTTCTTTTCATGCAGTTATACAGTATCCTTAAGGGCAGCAATGTTTAATCACGTTTCCCTGTACAAGCTTTGCCAAATGATTTGGAATACATCCAATGTGGGATCCTATGGAATATTTAGGCATTCTAGGTAAAATACAAGTATGCAGATTGCAATAAAGCCAGTGGACTCCTCCTATGAACCACAGAACCGTCAAATGAAATCATTTGCCAAATTGCGAACTTTTGTTTTGCACAGTGGTACATTAGCTAGTGCATTCAAGTCATAATTCTTTATTGAAGGAGTTAACAGTTTTGTAATAAACTTCTTTATAAACCTTAACATTATCTATTATTTTGGACAAAATGTGGCTGTTTATCAGTCTCAATGTGCTTACTCACCCTAATCCTATGACTGTCATCCAGCTGTGTATCAATTTTTAATCTTCAGTCAATTACAGTAGCTTGACAAAGTTTTCCATATGGGCCCTGAAGTTCTCATGATTCCAGTATTCCTCACTACCAGAACTCTTCTGTACTTATTATTTCTCATATAGCCGTGAACAATTTGCTCTTAGATGAGGTAATTATAGCTATGTTCATTGTGATTCCCATTAGTTTGCTACTCCCATGAATTGTAGCATGTTACATTTGATGGAACCCTCTTGGAACCCATACTGAATGCACCATAGTGCCTAATGTTTGAAAAAAAGAAAATTTATTTTCCAGTCTATTAGAACTATCTAGTTGAATTTTAACCAGACTGAAACCGCCCCAAAAGGGACAGGCACAGTATTCCATGAAATATGCCTTAACGCTGATTGCAGCATATTCAGAGAGGCAGGCAGGAGTAACTGCTAGAACAGTGACAGCTAATGTGGTTAAAAAAAAATCTTTTTACCTCTTTGGTGGTGCATTGCCCATCCACATAAAACCTCCCATGATAAGGCTTGTATACTCAGACATGATTAAAGCATTCTTCCAATTGAAGTTTCACTGGGGCAACATATGGTAATTCATAATCAGGGTGTTGCATATTTGGTTATTGATACAATTTGTGTTAGAATGATAATTGAATGAGACCAATGGAATTGTGCTTAAAAGTTAGCAGTTTGGATTCATGTTGTTGAAACATGAGTTGTGTGCATAGTTATGTGTAACAAAAAGCACATTTTCAACCATTCCATCAATGCCAGCATTTAATATGGTGCCTTTATAAAAACTAAATGCCTTCATAAAAACTATATTAGTTTTCAAGTTTGTGCCCATTGGATATGTTCATATATGAATTCCATTCCATCCAATAGACATAAGTCTGAGTAAGGAAAAACAGATGTGGTCCTCCAAGACCACTGCTCACAGAGGCTGAGGAGATGGACCTCGTTCAAAAAAGGTGACTAACCCATTGCCGAAAGTAACTCTGGAGGGAAAGGGATTAATAAGAGAAATGATGGTAGCATATTGTGTCTGTGCTTTTCCATCTTGTGCATTAGCAGGATGGCAGCAGGGGGTCACTGTATGAGTAGGACTTGTGTACTGCATTGAACACATTTATAATCAGTCGCTCAAGGATTTTGTGGGCACTTTTTGTTGATGATGTGGCTTAAAAACTGAGCTGAGTAGGTAACTAACTAAATGTCCTGTGATAATGGACAGATACAGTATACATTTTCAGTTGCAGTAGGAGGATACAAAACATGTAGAGGATAGATAGATAGATAGATAGATAGATGGATGGATGGATGGATGGATGGATGGATGGAAACAAGTACCTGTTGTTTGGAAAACAAGATGTTGATTGAAACAAGATGTTGATTGAAACAAGATGTTATGTTTCAGTATGTTTTCAGTATAGGGAAGGGAAAAAAGGACTTTGAATTTTTAATTTATTATGAATTTAACTTGTAAACAATTCTGAACATTACAAGTCTTTTTGGTGTTTTTTTTTCTCACCAATTTAATCAGAAAATCAGCCAGCACTTGTTATAGCTAGACCGCATTCACTGATATCACAACGTGAACCAAACCAAAACTTCTGTACACAATGATACAAATTCAGTTAAGCATATCATTACATCCCCACATATTTCAATTATAATTTTATGTACATATTTTGAAATGCTTTAAAATTTTTAAAGTTTGTCAGTAATCTAAAAATGAAAAAAAAACAAACTGAAAATAGAAATTTTCTAAATAAAATAGAATTGAAATTGAATTGTCTAACAAAATGTACAAAGTGAAAGTATAAAGAGTAAAAAAGTATTTTAAAAAAAGGAAAGTAATATAATAAGATGACAGCAGAAAGATGATTGGAAACACAATGCATAAAAATGATACAATATTTAAATATCTATGAGCTAAAGTGCAAGATTTTCTTCTTATGTGCAATGAAGAACTAATGGCATTTTATAGCAGGAATGTAGAATGCATGTGTATTGTATGAGCATGTTCGATAGACTAGCGCTTGGTGAGTTTGATGAGTTTTATAAAACTCAGTGTACGCTGACAAAAAATATGCACAGACCCAGGCATTTTGTTTCCAGGTTGCTGATTATGTGGGCTGCATTGCCTGATGCAGAACAGTAAATATCTGCAGTAGCAGAAAAATATCTTTAATATGAATATCTTTAAATTCTATAGGCCACTATTTAGGCCTGCCTGCACATTGATGCTGTATAAAGACTTCATATTCACACGAATTCCAGAAATGTCGGGATGTTTTTTAAATTAGAATAAAATGAAAAATAAATAAATTTTAAATCACATGAGCCAATCTTTTATTCACAATAGAGCATGGAGAACATAAATGTTTAAACTGAGAAATTCTACACTTTTATCCACTAAATGAGCTCTATTGTTTCAACTCTCATAGCCTCAAGAACTGTTTACTTGCTGCCTAATACTGTATATCCCACCTCTTGACAGGTGCCTCTGATCAATGCTATTCAGCAGCAAGCAGAACAGGACAGCAGTAAGTTGTGGTATTACATTTCAACGTAATCTAAAATTGCTACTTAATCTGTGTTCCGATCAGCAAGTAGTTCCCTGCGATGTAGACTGCACAGGGTATTTAGCCATGTTAAATACGATTCCAAACCGCAGGGAGCAAATCTGCTTAATTCAAGAGGAAATGTAAACGGTGCAGGGAGCAAGTGAACCATGGTTCATCACTTCACCAGAAGGGGATTTATATATTTATCATTATTCTCAAGGACGACATAATATTAATTTGACACAATTAATTAAGATTTAAATGTTTTAATTTAATCAACAAATTCTTACTACTACATAGGCTAGTAATCTGTAAAAAAAAAAAAAAAAAAAAAAAAAATGAAAGCACAATAATAATTTCTCTGTACATCGTCCAAGTCAATCAAATCATTTATTCATGAGATTCACACATTTCAATAGTATATGTATGAGTTGGAATAATGTATCAGTTTTAGTTTCAATAAATATTTTATAGTTATAGTTCAATAAATATTTTATAGTTAAGTTCAGTAGTGTGTAATTTCCACAGCATTAACAACAGGTATCCAAGCTGCTTACGTTACCATGGTAACGCACGGAGAAAGTGATGTCTGCGCTGGTGACTTCGTAGGGTGTTTCAACTGGTGGACTTTTGTTGAAGGTTTTTGCTGAAAGTTCCCTTAGCCAACATTCCCTGGAAGCAGGGAATTGGGAGTACAGTACACAACTACAGGACATCAAAACATTGAGGGCTCTTAAAGTATTATGAATTTAAAAATCCACCCATTGGTCAACGCCAGTCACTACTTGTACTCAGATTGTCCTGTAAACACTCTAGTTTTCATCCAGAGCAGCAATATTTTGACCACCTTGGATCTTATCCACTTAACTGTTCATTGGGTTTGTAAAGCGTGTTTGTAAAGGTTGTTGTTTTTTTTATTATGATTTACTGGTGGTAATGCTGACAAAATAAACTGTTATATAAATAAACTGCTATATCAAGTGTAGCATATGCATAATGCATATTAGATGTATAAAGAATATTCACTTTTAAATTTTCTTTTTAACAAAATAAGGAACTTAAACAGAATTTTAATGAGTAGGATAATCTTCTAAAAAAAAAAATACAACTCAAACAAAAAGATTATATTTATTTCCTTACATTAAATAATAACATTCAATTAATGTTTTGGTGACAGCAATATGACAAAAAAAAATTATTGACTTTACAAATGTGAATAAGAAATGAACATGTACTCAATATCACCACAAATGGTAAGTTCAGCTCAAGGTTAGTATCACTAGTTGAAAGAATGAAAAATCACTTCCTCTCACTTGCCACTTTAATAGTAACACCTGTAGCCCTGCTCAGGCATTGCAATTAATTATCCAAACATCAGAATGGGGAAAAATGTAACTTCTGCCCACTAATATTGTTTAAGTACTTTATCTACTGAGAAAGGTTTGGCCGCACACACATACACACACACACACACACACACACACACACACACACATACAGTACATATATTACTTGTTTATAAATGTACTATGTAAATATAAATTATGAGTTATGAGTGACACTACCTAGCCACACATTACTCATAACTTATGAGCCATACTATACCCAGTCCATCAGTGAACAGGAACCACCACAGGACCTGTGCTGACCTAATATATTTGTGTAGTGGACTGTTATTAGCACATTAATGGTGTTGTTCCCTTATGTAATGTAAAAGGGGTTAGAAACTAACCAGTGATAAACTAGGGGATGATGTATCCCAGCAAGGCAGGATTGTCTAATAAAGTAACAATATACACCACTATAACACTCTAGCATCGCTGCTTTCACTGATACATTCGTACCAGTGCTATACAAATTCACACTTCTATTGAGTATGAGTGCTTTGCTGAGGTCTGTTACCAAAATTATATAGTGTTTTATGGTATTGCGGAGAAACCTCTTTTTTTTTATATAAAACATCAAATACAGAAACATTTCTCATAAATAAGATTTTTCAGATGCATATCTATTCATTGACATACAGTAAACTGACAGATACAGTATATACTTGTTTATAGTTATTGGTAACAAAAAAAGAACAAATAGAAATGTAATTACTACACATTGATTAATATTAATCCCTATAATCTCTAAAATATCACTCAGTGTGTTAATGCTATTGTGTGAACATTACAGTTATCCTTGAAATGCAAACAAACAAAAAAACAAGTTAATTTTACACTCTGGTTAACTAGTTTTACAAAATCTATGAGTACACCCAAAGGATACCATTTTGAACATTTTATGGTATCTGCTTAACACTTTTGAACAGCATGACATCAAAGAAAATGTAACAGACGGAAGAGTGATGACATGTTTGATCAGGGGAATGGCTAGAAAATGTTTAAACAGATTTGTTAAAAGTATCTCACTGAGCAATTTATCAAAACAATGTACACATACTGTACTAGTTTCTTAATTTCTACTTGGTATCTTTTCTTTAATAAGCATATCTATTCATATTTCCTCATCATTACAAACCAAAATATGAGCATCATATGACATCCTGGACAAGAGCTTTCAACAGACAATAGCAGAAATGCTATACAGTAGTCTCTTCTGTGGCTGAAACATGAAACAGGATCTCATTATGAGTTTACATCATACACTGGGAAAGGTGAGCCCAAGAGGAGACAGTATTCTTTATTTTAATAAAATGTCCTAGGAAATAAATAATGTCAGGCTTTCTATCCTGTTAAACTGCTGCAATCTGCCAAATTGGAGGTGAAGCTTTCTTTCTAAGCATCCTTTATGATGTTTTGGCAGTGGCATCACACAAAATGTTTTGCTATTCATTGTAAGAATTAAAAATCCTAACGGTTGAGCTTCTAAACATCGATAATGTCCTGTGCTATTTCAAGTGATTTTTATAAAGAGTTTGCATTCAGCTTCTGATCAGAGATGACCTTGAACAATTCTGTGCTTCTTGAACGTTGACTACAATTATACACATTTATACTGTAGCACCAAATGTGCTCATTCTTTTAAACTGATCCACCTGCTACTCACTCTATCTGATTAACATACAATGCTCCTTACATTTAACTTAATTATAATTATACTACATTTTTATATCATTCTGTTTATACTGAACACAACATTAAAGTATTTCTGGAAATATAACCTGTTTCGGCCAGAAATAAAATGCTCCGGCCATGGTTAGTTCATCTTTGTATTTTGTTTGTGCTAAACAAAATACCGCTGTCTCCTAGCCGGTCTTCCAATATCTTCCAATATTGACTCAATTGTACAGTCTATGACTTTTTCTAAATTCCAAACTTAACTGACTATTTCTCCCTTATTTAAGTGCCAAGTAAATACTATATCGCTATAAAAACCTGATAATGTTTATATTCTTTTAAGAATATGTACTTCTATATGTATATCCACAAGTAATCCTGTATAATGAGTGTGGATATTGTGGGGTTTTTATGTGATTATTGCTTTGTAGAATATATGTGTTTTATGGTATTATGTTTTTCCTACATATAAAATCTGTGTATAATCAGTACAAGAGCCTGGGTCATTCCACATCAAAATCGACAAAACTTACGGCACTTTTCATGGTGAGCAATTTATATTTGGCTTATTTTGTGAGCACCCCTCGTTTAATATAACACATGCAAAATCTTAGCCTTTAAGTCACAGGGTTTCCAGTAAGATGTGCCTACTTTATGCACTTAATCACAAAGTTTAATTACAAACCTCAAAATATAAAGAACTTTTGCAGCAATTTTATCCGGGAATCACAATATAGATCTTCTATGCAGGATGCTGTTGATCTACACTCTGAAAAGGAGAAATTATATCTTAATTTTAGTACAACTTGAACTTATTCGTTGTAATGTAATGTAATAAATGTAGTCTTGTTTCTTTCATCCCAAGAAGCTAAATGAATAAGGCTAACATTCTCTTGTTTTATATAGCCACTAAATTAGCTGATGCAGTGCATTTGACTTCTGATGCATAAACTGAGTCAGATATTTTCATGGATTATTCTTTGGAAGCTGGTGATGTCAGATTATGTTGCAATACAAACTATGTGTCCTACATGCAAAGGTAAAACGATTTGGGTGTCCCTATGTTTTCTACAATTGAGTGCATAAATTAAGCACGTCCCTCAAATTTTTACATACATAATCTTTGAAAACCTTGGAAGTTATGGCTATGATTTTGTACAGAGTCTAGAGGTAGTCAAAGTGTACCTTTGGCTGAAAGTTTTCAACCAAATTGGAGTTGGTTACTACGAGACCCGTGGGTGATTTTATGTGGAATGGCCCTATTGAATAATGCAAAAACTCCATCTGACTACATTCATATGCACTGCTACAGTATATACAGTACAAGTTACAAGTCTTCACTACAACAAATGTAACCCCACAATTTCTAAATAATAAAATCCTATCCTAATTAACAAGTCTAATTTACAGGATATAATTGTGTAAAGGTGGCCAGACATTAAATTCTTACATTTCAACATTTACCCTGAATGTTATATATTTACTGTAAAACCACATGCTTAAAATTTTAACTTAGTATATTGAAGGTAAATAGCAAAAATATATCTTTGAAATTGCGCTTGTCTCTGCCAGTATCTTAAATGACCTATAGAGATTGGAGAAAAACTGGTTATGTTGTATAGAGTAGTTATTTTGTGTGGCAATGCATGTATCGTCCAAAATCTATTTTTTGAAAAATGATTTTTTAAAATTTATATCTGTTTGCATTTGATGTGGTAAAATTGCTTTTCTTCTATAATCCTGCAGATAGCATGCTTTAAACTATTCATTGTGTTGTAGGAGCAAAATTCTGGTGAATTTGTTTAGAATTGTAACAAAAACATAAATTGAGATACTTACAGAATCCCGATACAAATGGAATCAGCACCTAAGTATTTTGATAATGTTGTATTTGCTGGTCCCTGGTGATTCCCATCCCTAGTGCCCGACATTAATGCTTGCCCAATGCTTGCACATGTTCTGTGAAATACCATATTCAATTGTCCAATCAGGTAAGTGAAACTATGTATTATGTCTTTATCTACCTTATCACTCTGAAAACAGTTATTGATGTTAGCCTCCATTAACCGATGCCATGCTCAGTTTGTCAACTAATCTGTGTTCCTGACTTGTTGACCAATAGAAAGCTACGCTGCACGTAGGGCCTGCACAGGGAGCATCTAGCTCTGCGATATCAGTGCAATAGTATCTAAACAATTTTACCAGAGTCCAATCAGACCAATTCCTGATATTGGTATTGATACATTTCTAATTATTATTATTATTGAGCTACCTCTCGCCGTATTACAACAACATGCCATTCTGAGCTGTTTCTGTTCTTAATCATTGTGACATATCATCACTCTTCCAACTTCCAACTTTAACCCTCAAAGTAGCACTTAAACAATACAAAATAACTTCAAATACAATGTATGAACTGTAACTTTTAAGGACCAAAATTTTTTTATTTTATTTCCTGTCATAGCACAGCCTACGTTTAGGATACGTTTAGTTTGAATGCTAAAAAAAAAAACCCGGTTGGTCCACATTCGCTGGTGTAAAATTGTGTTCTGTGATAAATTTACCTGCAGTTGAGAAAAGCTTCTCGATGCTACAAGTTGTGAAATGCTTTATTCAACTGAATTGTGGGGGATTCTTGTTCAAGCAGCTAGTAACAGGTTTAGGTTTCTCTGCTGCCTTGTCTAAGTCAGGACGGTGTTGAGCAATACGGGCCTGTATGCTAGTTCTATTAGCACAGTACTTAACTTTAGCATGGCACATTTGCGTGCGGCACATATTGCTTATGCCATCCACCATAATTGTTATTTTTAAACAAATTTAGCAAATAATTCACTTCTACTACACTGTGTTGTGCTGCCTGCCAATGTGTGAATAGTTTATAATGTACCACTTGTAAGATTATAGAATGGTAATGCAGGTCCTACACACTTTTTATAGTAATTGATAGTAAGTTACAAGAGGCAGAGAGTTTAGTTGAATCTACTACTGGTAACACAGAATCTAACACCTGGTGTAAGCTCACTGCACATGGGAGCTGTTTCAGGACCACAGCAAAGTTTATCCTTCTATCCTTCTATCCTTATATCTATTTACCAATTAAATTTTAAGACTTTCATATTCTGAATTGTGTGTCTTAGAAGAAGAATAAAGGAGAAAACCAATCTATTTAAGAACAGGGGACTCATGAACTGTTTCATATATTCAGTGCTCTTGTATTCTCTTTCAGGTTAATCTTGTATTATTTCAGCTAAGACTAAAAAATCATATGGAATAAATAAGTCAGTATCTGGTTACTTTCATAGAGTGTCTTTTTATATAAACATGTTCATAGTGTACTTTCAGGCTATAGGAAGTACAGTAAGCAGCCATTTGGGGTTCAGCTAGTTGAGTGGCAGGCACTGTAAGCTTGTGCTACTGAGTTTGCCGTAGATGTTGCATTCTTTCAGGACTCAGTGCATCTGGAGTGTCTGTGCTTGAATTACACTCCATGATATGTTCTCTGCCATTTCCAGATGCTAACTGTCCCATCCTCATGTTTATGGAACCATATGACTTCATGGGTCTCCTCAAGTTGGCGAAAGTTCTACGGTAATAAAGCTCACCTTTGCACAGAGAAACCATTAGCAGAATGGACAAAAGCATCCCACCCAGAGTAAGTAAGCCAAGTCCAGCAATTATGCACTTATCAAGGTGAGCACCAAGCTGTGCATAGTACATCTCCAACCTTTCCATCTGCCGTGCTGTAACCTGATCTGGATTGATTCGAGCCTCCCTTGGTATGGCGTAGGCAATGATGACTAAAGCAATTCCACTAACGAGAAATACCAGTGCCAACATGAAGCTGTAATCCACAGAACGTTCTTCATACACTGGTTCTTGTTCTTCATCTGAGTGTACATTTCCTTGACAAATCTGAGAACTAATTCCACTTCCACTGTGCGAGGCAAAATGTTGACTCTTCCTGGAATTAACAACAGATACCCGAGCTTCGTCTTCGTCATCGCAGAAGGAAGTGTTTTCTACACCATGTCCTGTGGGCCTGAGCTCATGGAGCTCCACATCATTTACACCATCCATCCACATTCAGTTTGTAAGCTCATGATGATTGAATGAATAACTTTTTGTTGTGGCTGAAAACAAGAACTCAAATTATTTATGCAACAACAATTAAAAAATCAACACAAGCTGAGCAGATTGCTATAGAGTTAATGATTACATGGTACTGGTATTGCATACACATCAAGATACTGCAAATGCAAGGATGGATACATTAGCTTGAATTAAAATTTTCATGAATGGGATATTAGGATATTTGTCCAGTGGGCAAATGGGTTAAATAAGAAAATAGGAAAATAAAATATATACTCTTATTAGAGTTTGCAAAATAATGATTTTCAACAAGTGACATAACAAGTGACAATGACATAAAAGCAATATGAACTCCTCATTGTGCATCATTCTGAGAGGGAAGTGTCTTGTGTTATTGTTACTAAATGAAAATACTGTGATGACGGAAAAGTCAACAGTTTTAAATTTCACAATCATATTAATCACATGCTGCCCATTCAAAAAATAAATTTAAAAAGGTACACCATCTAATATTTCTAATATTAACTTTCATTGCTGCCTGCATTCGCCATGGCGTTATTTCAAAAACCTATGCAATGTCATAACATTTACTTTAGCATATCCCAAAGACTTTCAATGGTGAGCAATTAACTTTTGAAAATAATTCTTCATACTCCTAGGACCACTCTTTCAAAACATGAGTCAGACGAATCTTGAAAACGTCATCCTGAAATATGCCCATGATTTCAGGAAAAAATCCATTGAAGGGACAACCCGGTCATTTAATACATTCAGGTAGTCAGCTTACTTTATTTTATTGACGCATAATGTTGCTGAGCCAAGATCTGCCCAACTGCAGCAACCCAGATCATAAAACTGCTTCCTGGGGCTTAATGGGTGCATTGCTATCTTACACTGACTTGCTCATTACTAGAGATGGGGGGGGAAATTGTTTAGTTAGTTGTGTTGCAGTTCTTTTGTGTGGCAATTCATGTATCGCCACCTTGATTTCAAAATGTTTTGTTTCCTATTTTTTTTATTATTATTATTTATATATGTTTGTATTTGAGGTGGTGAAATGTTGCCATTCCTCTGTAATATACAGTATATTTTGGGCTTTATGCAGTATTTACAGTAGATCTATGGACAGTGGATTGAACAATTTGAGCAAACTCTGACTCATTTCAGTTTTTTTTCAATAGACAAATATATAAAAGTTTTTCAGAGAAAACAACTAGGTTCAAGTGAATGAACTATAGTTTATAAGTCTAATATAATGTATAAAGTCAAGATGAGGTTGCCTCCCTGCATTGCCCACAGCAACCCAACATCAACAGCTATAAAATTTTGAATTCTCAATCACTCATTGTCTATACCGCTTTATCCTGTATTCAGGGTCGCGAGGAGCCTGGAACCTATTCCAGGAGACATAGGGCACAAGGTGCCAGGGTGACAGGGTGCCAATCCATTACAGGGCACACACACTCTATGGGCAATTTTGGGAACGCCAATTAGCCTAATCTGCAGGTCTTTGGGCGGAAACCCACCAAGCACGAGGAGAACATGCAAACTCCATGCACACAGAGACAGGAATCGAGCCTGGCCGGGAATCGACCCTGGAGGTGCAAGGCGACAGCGCTAACCATTACAGCACCGTGCCGCCTATTTTTAATTCTATGAATTATTATGAATGAATATATGGACTAATTGTATGCAGGGCTTTTATTAATTATAAATTCTCTGTTTGGGTTGTTAACTTTTGGTTTATGGTACAAAGAAAGAGAAAGAACAGGAAAAAGTGAGAGAGAGATAGAGCAGGTGAACACAGCAGAAAGCAAGAAAGAGAGCCTCACTAACAAGTGGGTTTCTTATACTGTATTCACATAGCAGTTTAGCTCCAGTCCTGTGAGTTCTCTTCTCAATATGCATGTGGAATTGCTCTTACTTTCACTATTCAACACTATTCAATGTTCCTTGTGAATCTGTTTTAGAATTATGTTTTATACCATTATTTGATTGTTTTACCATGTTAAAAGAAACATGTATTGAAAACTACTACAGATACAGACTGCTATGAGCTGGACTGCCAGATAAGTGAACTCTGACCAGAAAAAAATACACACTCTTCATTAGGTACTCCTGATCAACTGCTCGATATTGCTCGATAATCCAATTAGCCATCCCAAGGCAGCAACTAAAGGCATTTAGGCATGTAGACATGGTTTTACTCAAGTCAAAACTAATCATCAGAATGGAGAAGAAGAGTGATTTAAGTGACTTTGATCGTGATATGGTTGGTTCCAAACAGGCTGGTCTGAGTATTTCTATAACTGGTGATCTACTGGGATTTTCATGCATAATCATCTTTAGTGATTACCAAAACCGGAAAATAGAAGATTGTAAAAAAATTGCTTGATTTCTACTGTAGCAATAAACGAGAAGGGTCAGAATTTGGCATAAACAACATGAAAGCATGGATCCGTTCTGCCTTATATCAACGGGTCAAGTTCCTGCTGGTGGTATAATAGTGTAGGGGATTTTTTTTTTTTTTGCACATTTTGGACCCCTTAATACCAATATTATTTACTAGCATTTAGCATAGTTTAAATGCCACGGCCTACCTGAGTTGCTATATTGCAGTCCCTTTATAACCACAGGATAACGCGCCATTTCACAAAGCTAAAATCATCTCAGACTGGTTTGTTGGACATGACAATAAGTTCACTGAGATTTGCATCATGGATATGCAGCTGACAAATCTATAGCAAATGCATGATGCTATCATGTCAATATAGACCAAAATGTCTAAGGAATGTTTCCAGCACCTTCTAGAAATTATGCCACAAAGCATTAAGACAGTTCTGAAGGCAAAATGGGGCCGACCCAGTAGTAGTATTAAGGTGTACCTAATGAAGTGACAAGTAAATGTACTGTGTATACTTAAAGCACTTTAAAGAAAAAAATTGTGATGTTTTTTTTTTTTTTTTTTTTTACAATGAAACAATATAAGAAGAGGCAGGCAACATATCAACACCTAACTGCTTAAAAGCTTGTAATAAAAATGTTTCTTTTAAAGAATGAGCTGCACTAATGGTTCCATCTTTACCTCTAAAAGATCTTTACCTCTTTGCTGTTTGTTTTAAGATTTTATTGCACCCTGGAAAATAAGAAATTCTCTATAACACCCTGTCTGTACATCATACCCACTTCTACTGTACAATATCACAATTGTCTATCAAGCAATTGTCTAGCAATATCGTGTCCTTCATTCCTATTGTGGTCACTGCTGTGATAGATGTGCAGATTATCCTACAGTAGGAACATTTGGCATGGGAAGGTATCAAGTGTGGATATGCCAGTTCATCACATGGTATCCTTGCACACACATGCATACGTTTACATACTGATTTGCATCTAGGGGATGTTCGGTGTAGCCAATCCACTTACTACTATGTGTTTGGGAGGGTGATGGTAAGTGGCGGACCTGGAAGAAACCAACACGGCCACGAACATAATTTGCGTAATGCCCTACTGGTTCATCAGCTTCATAGAGTTGCATGTCAAAGGATGTTGACGGTAACAATAATCTACGTTTCATCAGGTCATAGAATTCCTAATCAATCTCCTATTGCAGTGGGCTGAACTAGTGTATTAAGCTCGTCAGTGTACCTTCAATCAAACCTTATGTCTAATATAGTGATCTATAGAATGGATGTAAAAAAAAAAATTTTTGTAGGTTTTTAATTCATGAAGGATTTATACTGGGGGGAAAAAATATCTAAGAGACACTATGACCTTGTTCTGGACATCAACCTTCCCTTTGCGTATTTGTGCACAATGACAATATCATAAATGCTTAAACGTCATAATAATAATAATAATACTTTAGAAGCAAGCTCAGCAGGTACGAGATGTATGGCAGTGATACAGCCTATGGAGTATTTCACCTACCTTCATGTGTGGACGAGCGCAAATCACAGAACATTGTTAAAGAATATTGCGTGTTGCCAGGGAAACCTCAGGGAGGAAACGGCCGTGCGCGAGCCAACATGTTACATTAGCGTTTGTTTGTTTTTTTGCTAATATAAGCCGGAAAAGCGATAGTTTCGTTCATTCAAAGCTACAAATACCACATAGCAATATTTACTGTAAGCTGTAATTCTGTACAGTACTGGACGCCCTGTGGTCTCAACCAAACGCGGTTAAACAGCGGGGCGGCGGTTTGACTGGTTTTCTTATTGCTTTCGCTAATATCAAATGATTAATACCAGAAGACTCCGAGTATAACATTAGCACATGGTGTTTAATCCCGTTCAGCACGATGCTGTAAGAATAAGATTAGAGTAGCGCTGGTCCTCTGCTGTCCACCCCTTCACTTCTCCTAATGATTCACTCGTCCGCTTCTCAGCGGGGAAACATCAACAACAAACAGCTTCAGAGGCACATGTCAACTGTAATAATATCTATATCCATATACATTTTTAGTTTTGTTTCTCAATCAAAATAATTTAAAAATGAAAGTATGGTAAAGTATAAAATTGTTTTTCTTATTGTTGTTTAGATTAGATGTGAAGATCTACATTTGAAGATTTCTGATATCAAATAAAAACAGAAAACTTTGGTAGAATTCAGCAATAAATTCATTTATAATTCTTAAATAAATAAATAATCCCTGTAGTTGTTGTTATAGCCATTTTAATTGATTGATCAGATCCTTTTCATTCATTTTGATGCTTCTGTAAACAATTGGTTCTAAAAGAAAGAACAGGTGGATAATTCCCTCTTCCTCAAAAAACAATGCAAACCTCTGCACTAGTTAAGTGGAGAAAAAAAAAAGCATGGATTGTGCAGGCCATGGTGTGTGTTGTCAGGTGAATTCTTGTTTGCAGAAAGCGTCAAAATTCCAAAGATATTTAGAGAAAGTTAAGGCATTTTATATATACTGTACATAGAGTTGATATACATTATACTCAGTGAGTTAAGGCTCTGCATCACTGATCGGAAGGTCAGCGGTTCAAGCCCAAGTTGCCACTGTTGGCCCTTGAGCAAGGCCCTTAGCCTGTCTGCCCCAGGGGTGCTGTAAAAATGGCTGACCAACAAAAAGCTGGGATATGTGAAAAATAAAGAATTTCACTATGCAGTAATGTATATGTGACAAATAAAGGCTGATCTAATCAGTGTTAATGTAATTCAGTGTTAATATTTAATTAATTAATAATTAATACTACCCTACAGTGTTAATACTACACATTGCTTTGCTGGCATAATTAAATTTGAGTTAAACTGTGTGTGTGTGTGTGTGTGTGTGTGTGTGTGTGTGTGTGTGTGTGTGTGTGTGTGTGTGGATCTCCCATAATACAAATAATAGCAGGTGAAAGCACCTGGAAGGAGTGGGATATATTAAGCAGAAAGCAAACATTTTGTTCTTGAGTTTGATCTGTTGGAAGCAAAAAAAAAAAGCAAGCGTAAGGATTGGAAAAGGGCCAAATTTGAAGTAGAAGAGTAGAGAAGCTCAAACAGCTGAAAATGCTAATGCTGGTTCTGAAAGAAATGTTTCACAACACAAAGGTCATTGCAGTCTTTTGGCTATGGGGCTATATAGTCACAGACTGGACAGGGTGTCTATGCTAACCTGTGTCCACTACCAAAAGTGTATATAATGGGCAATTCAAGAAGGTGGCCTGATCTGATGAATCATGTTTTCTTTTACATCATGTTGATGGCCA
>JAQMYL010000036.1:26286976-26298639 GCA_030014365.1 Clarias pachynema
ATATATATATATATATATATATATATATATATATATATATATATATATATGTATATATGTATATATATTACATGTATAGTTGTAAATGGTTGTATTTTGTGCACTGCAGTGTCTGTTTTGTGTAATACACATTTAGGTGTGGTATATAAAAAAAATTTTTTTTGTCAAAATCCAGCCAAACTTTCGGTCTGTTGATCGAAAATTCGCGAGCCGGGGCATTCGTATGCCGAGGGTGCACTGTAAATTACATCAGCAGTAAAAACAAGATATGAAAAAAAATTATGTAAATTAAACTTCAATCAAACTGAGGATTTGACTAATTTTTTTAGTGAAATCTTAATGAAAATCTTTTAATTAATTTATTGTGCCTCTGCATTCTGTGTAAAAGGCAGAGAGGTAGAACCAGGGGTCACTATTGTTGAGGTACTGGGGGAGATTGTGCATCATGGATTGGGTGTCTAATGTTTTGAGATGTATGATGTCTCAGTCCCACCGCTGAGAGGTTTACAAAACAGTAAATTTTAATCATATTAAAATAATTTAAGTGTTTTAAAGTATAATTTCCTTTTGTATTAATAGATACATATAGGTTGGATGACACCAAAATCTACATTCTAGGGTATAATGAGTTAAAATAATTCAGCGGCATCCATGATTGTTAGATCTTTCCTGGTCGTGAAATGCGAGCCAATGCTATTGCAAGGCGATACTTAAACCTAGTATGTGTTTAACGTCCTCAGTCAGAAATGGCAGTCTATTGAGAGTTTATGGCTGTATACCACAATTTGTGTGTGGAAGTGACAAGTATGTGTCAAGTATACCCTGTTAACCAGCTCCTCCCATACATACGCCCCTCCTCTGCAGAATCCTGCTAAACACCATCCCTACTAGTGGTTTGGTACAGGACTTACTGTTTGGTTTCAGGTTGTGCCTGAGTGAATACAGTCTTGCTTTAAATCATGTTGGGTGATTTTCACCATTATTTACTTTTTTTTTCTTTCAAAATAAAAGGAACAGCACAACAGAACAGATACCTCATCTTGTTGCAAATGTTTATTTCCATCAGAGATATGCAAGTTGTATGGGTTTAATTTTAAGTAGTCTGATAAGCAACTTTATTAATCTATGATTTAAGCATTACATCATAAGCAGGAATTTGTTGGTAGGGGTTACTCCATTAAAGACTTCAGCGTGTTCAACAGACACGTAAGAAACTGGATGCCCCCTTGTTAGTTCATTTATCATCAGCATGCTAGGCAGCTAACTTAGGTTACACACAATGAACTGTATAGGTTAAAGTTTGTTCGATTTAACAAATGAATATATTCATATAAACGAATATATCCATGTTGATTAGTCTAAAGCTAATCATTGTACATATACTGTACATTATAACTCATTTAAAGGTAAGTTTTAATTTCTTTTATGTCTGTAAATGATGAAACTAGGATTTTGGAATTATACTCCAAGTTAGAAGTACTCCTCATTTTGCTCTGCATAAGAGAAGGGTTCACTGAATTGTGCAAGCAAAGTAACAGTACCATCACCTGTAGCAAATAGCACAAATAATGTTTAAATTTCCGAAACAGTGTTCTTCAAAATCTCAGATTTGTTTCTGCTTCTGCTATTCATTTTACACAGTGCTGTTACTATTCTTAAACAACATTCAAAGCACCTAGAAATGGTCCAAACCAGAGAATTCCCCTGATGAACTATATGTACCGCATTGTTTGGGATAGAATAATTAATTATAAACGTGATGCATTAATTAGTTTCTTACACAGAAATTCTGAAAACAGGGCGAAAGTTAGTTACAGAAACAATACATCCTATACTTTTAAAATATGTATTTATTTGCAAAGAAACAGCTAAGAAGCTAATACATAACGAATATAAAGCTTTAGTTACCTGTCCGCAGTGAAGGGGAAGCAGGGAACCTGAATGAACCTCAATAAATCTAAAGTGACTTCACATTTGACCCCTGTTTAGCCATGTCAGTCATTTTACTCTGTGGCTAATAAGTTCTCAACCTGCCCCAAACAAACAAGCTTAGCATTATAAACCCTGAACCATAAATGCAAACTGAGGTGTGAAAAGAAATCAGCTTTTGGTCAGTAACCACAATTAGCTGGATTTCAGTTTGATGACCGGTGATCAGCAGTTCACCTTCACATATAAACGTTTCTGTACTGATCTGCCTTTTCTCCAAACTCTGTGAGCGATAAAAATAAACACACAAAGGACTCCAAACTCAACTTGACAGCGGTATATTTGATTTGAATTTCTGTGCACTGTAGATAATGGAATGAGGGAAAATGACATCAATGTATTGATATAAGAACGATGTGTTGACAGTTGTTTTAGTATTAAAACATACTGACATTTTGATGCATTGTGCAACTCAATTTTATTGTATACTGTTTATTTTCTTTTTTTTTCTTTTTTTTAATAGCTATGGATAGTAGATAATAGATTTTTTAATATATTGAATATTTTAAATGACTTTTTATTCTCTTCAAGGCTTGACATAATATCTGGACTACAAAGCTGAAGCTCCACCAGCAGTTGGTGGTTGTACAACTTAACCATCCATCACTCTGGATATCTGTTTTGAAACTTACCAGCCCCAGCAACTACAAAGAGACAATGTACTGCCTCCAGTGGTTACTTCCGGTCCTGCTGATCCCAAAGCCGCTGAACCCAGCTCTGTGGTTCAGCCATTCTATGTTCATGGGCTTCTACTTGCTTAGCTTCCTGTTGGAAAGGAAGCCATGCACCATATGTGCCTTAGTGTTCCTCGCAGCATTATTTCTCATCTGCTACAGCTGCTGGGGGAATTGCTTCCTTTACCACTGCCATGACTCTCCACTGCCAGACTCTGCACATGATCCCAACATTGTGGGCACCTAGACTCCAGATCCTCAAGGAACCTTCCTTAAAGCTTCTTGGACAAACCATGGACATTGTCTGTCTGTGAATGAACAAAAATCAAATGAAAAATGCTGAGAAATTTGCAGGTGATGGAGAGCCTCACTGAAGTCACACATTAATTAATCACAAACTAACTTCTTGCTGTTATTTTATTTTCCATTCTGCAAAGCAAAGACGTCTTAAATCTTGTCCATGGGTTAAAGTGTTCTTCTATTTTAATCTTTCAGCCCAACTTTTCTTAAATTAAGTGGATGTTGAAAGATTCTAATGTGTGAGCATGTATGAGTTTTATTTTATACATTTCTGTTCTTGTCAGTCAGTTTCAATCCCATGGTTTGCGGTGACTTCAATGGTGGTAATGTCCAAACTGAGCATACTACAGAACAAGGATATTGAAAGTAATTAGTTGTACATTTGTGCAGCTCAGTTTGTTTAAATGCTGTTGCAGCTTTTAATTCAATAAAGTTCATAATGTGCAAATTGACTGAATATTTAACTTTCTGAGTCCTGTAAATGCTGGAACAACAGTAAGAATGTCATGGGAAGGGGACACCTGGAGTGTGGGTTTGATCATATTTGAAGTATATTTGTTCACTGTCCCGAAAATTTTATTCAAATATGAAAATGTTTGTTAAATTGTTTGTTCGACAATTTAACATGCACATTGTAGGCAGCACAGTGATGTAATGGTTCGCACTGTGGCCTCGCACCTCTAGGGTCGAAGGTTCGTGGCTCGAGTCTTTGTAACCCTCAATCATAGTAACATGCATTAGCAGTTCAGCTCAAAGTTCCCAAACAGTCAGAAACAAAGCCTTATATTGAGCGCCAAGGCGGGTGAAGTGGCTCTTAACTTGGGAAGGTTAACAAAAATAACTTTTCAAAACTGAAAAATAGGTAAGCTCACAATCACATCTCAATTATCATATACAGTACTTATCTGATCTGAGGCCTGAATGAGGCATTTCACAGAAGAGAATTGATTTTCCCCGAAACGAACAAGTTACTGTTGAGCACTAAGTGAACATGGGCTGCTGTGACTGATTTGACCAGAGGGCATGCGGAACACCTGGTGTGACATCATGCATAAAATACGGGCTGGAACACAAGACATAACTTGGCTATTTACATTCATTGTACAGGACTGTACAAGCCTTGAGCCCCCCCTGCCCCCCCTGATATCATATTTTGAGTTCTCCAAGCTTCCAGAAGGATTTTTTTGGCTCTCATTTTTTCAAGTATTTGACTTTCATCTTCAATGCAGTCCCTCTGCCTGACCAGTTTCAGAGAAATGATTTTTGTTTAAGTCACACAGTCACAGTGAGCTATGAATCATTCAAGCATTAAAAACATCTGACTTGACAAACCGTGAGAGACATGAATGAGCATGTAATATGAAGAAATGAGGGTGACTCAAGACTGTGCATTACTGAGCTCAAATTTAAACATGGGGTTTTAAAAGTACTGTAAGTACATAACATTGGGGAAAATACTGCAGTGTAAATATTTCATATCACACCAGCTTTAAGGGATCTAATAAAATATTTACATGACTGAAGAAATGTGGAACACCTGAATTTCTAAAAGCTTTCACCTCAATATTCACTTCACATGTGGAACATGATACAACATGGACAAATATAAAGGAAAACAAGAAGCAAACATGAAGTGTGCATCATTATTTGGGCCTCGACCTAGGGGGGGAAAAAACGTACGCTTACACTCGCTCTATACTTGTCAGGGTTGCCAGATCATACTGATATAATCCTGCATAGGCAGTGCTGAAACCCCGCCCCTACACCAATAATAATGGTGGTTTAACACATACTGTACTGTAGCTTAATTACAGTATGCACATTCTTTGTTTAGCTATAAAATCTTTGAAAAATGAGTCCTTCCTTTCTTATTCTTCTTTTCCTATCATTCTCATACAAGTATCAGAATTGAGCAGAGCTAATCTGTCCTTTTTGTTCCAGTGGGTTTTATTTTATGGTAAGCTCACTACATTCACATTCACAAATCTTTTTATTGTGGAATTTGACAATGATACACCTACCTACCGTATGTATGCTTTAAGATGGATTGGCATCCCGTCCAGGGCATTCCGCCTATAAGAAAAAACTTTTTTCTTTACCAGTGAAAGACTTGTGTGATAATGCACTTTAGTTGTCTTTTGAGGTCTTTCAGGGCTTTTGGTGCTGCTAAGCTCACCAGTGCATTCCTTCTTTTTGGAATGTTTGTTCTACTATCTCTCTAATATGTCTGTTTTGTTTTTGTTGTTGTTGTTGTTGTTTGGCCTAATGATGGCCTTCTTCACTTGTATCAACACATCTTTGGACTGCATACTGAAAGTTCCAATGAACAGCTACCAAATACTTGGAATGAACACAAGATTTATCACTAGCTATGTTATCATTGACAATATTTCTTTATTCAATTTGAAATCATCCCACTTAACATTTTCAGCTAAAATATTTACAAGGAAGGTGATCTGAAGATGTACATTTACATGATGAAGAAATTTAATCAGACTGAACTTCTTACATGCAAAGTGATTTCTGACCGCTGTGAGATGTTTAATCTGCCAGAGATCTGGAGAAAAAGGAGAGACTTCCAATGCTTGTTTATGCTTAGGGTTAACTGTTAAGTGGTTACAAGAAATTAGTCTCATCTATGATTAATCAGATGCTTTATTGCATCTGAAATGGGAAGCCAATCAGTGCCCCGTCCTCAGCCAGTAGATCTGGGGATAAAAGTAAAGACAGGTGGGACAGCTCTTAAGAAGTTTACAAAATTAAACTTATTTTAATTTTGTAAATTAGTTTTTCAAAAGTTTTTTTTTAATTATGGAAGTATAATTTCACTCCCAGAAACTTTCACTCCCAGAAACACGTCAGCTATGATGGGGTAAATACATACATAGATTCTTTTGCCAAACACAATGTATTCTGTTCAGAGAAACAATCAGATCACGTGTTTACATGGCTCTTGTGTACCTACTAATTGGATTATTACATTTATTATTATTATTAGCATCATTATCATTATTATTTATAGTTATTAATAAATAGTTGTTATTTTTTGTTATTAACAATAAATTATTATATTAATAATAATAATAATTATTATTATTATTATTATTACCTACTAATGGATTATTATACCCCACATCTCTCATCCTGATTGAAAATTCATTTAGATCAGGCTGGATCGGGTCAGACTGTTCCGACATGATGCAGTTTTATTCCACAGGGCTATTATTGTCCATGTGGACCTGAGTGTAAAGGATCAGAATTTGTTGTTTAGCAAACTAAAAACTTAGACTTATATCAAATTCTTCCTTTAGTTAGTTTGTGTGTGTGTGTGTGTGTGTGTGTGTGCATGCCTACACCAATCAGCCATAACATCATCACCGCCAGGTGAACTAAACAACTTCTGGTCCGATCGCATAGAAGAGCCCTGTGGAACCATGTATAATAATCGTCGTATTATATTGGTGTATGTGCTATAATTCTGGTCGTATGTTAATTATAAACAACAAAAAATTGGGGGGCTTTACAAGAGTGACTCCATGAAGTAATAACATAACATTTAATCTTTTTTTTTGCAAAAAGTAGGCATTGAGATAAACATAAACGTATGATACAAACTACCAAAAGTATTTTGGTATTTTGGTATTCTGCTATTATCATTTAATTTATCTTTGTTTTAATTATAATTAAACATTTAGGGTGTGTAAAGAATAAGAAGAAAAATACTTAAATTACTAATAATAATTACTAATTACAAAAAATATGTACACTGCTCACCCAAAAAACTCACAACATGGATCTAAACACGCAAATATTGTACTTAAGATTTGATTGGATTATAACTGCAGTGATTAGTGTGTTTTAGCTGGTGACAATTCTTTTTAACCTCAACTGATGCAGTGGGTAGCGGAGATGACGGCTCTTCCACTGTGAAGGGCGTTGCTTTGTCTCAGGGTCGTACACATACACTCAAGTTTCATCCACAGCACGCTGACGGACATTTCGACACGCTGGGTTTCGACATTTTTGGTGGTTGAGTTGTAAACTTGCCGAATAATGTCAAATGTCAAAATGTTTGCTCTTTGTTCTAACTTGCTGTCAATGTGGAAATAGCAGATATTTGTTTCCCTACTAAATGGATTATTAAAGGTTTACACCACGTCTCTCATCCTGATTGAAAATTCATTTGGATCAGGCTGGATTGGGTCAGACTGTTCCGAACGAGGCTTTGACATGATGCAGTTTTATTCTACGGGGCTATTATTGTGATTATTAGTGGAATCCATGTAAATGTACACACTGTCGCTGTCCAGAAACGTGTTTTTAGTACCTAATTTACCATGATTGACACTATTATTAAGTTTGTCAATTAAAATATATTACAATGTTCAATGGTTTTATAAAAAAAAAAAGGGACTGAATAAACAAGTCCTACTGTTGGATATTGCTGGATTGTCTTTTTTCCCCCTAATTCCTTAGACCTCTTCATGTCTTCTGATCAGCAACAAATGAATTAGTGTAATCACTACAAAATATGTGCAATCACTACAAGATTGTGATTTCAGTCTTTAGGTTTTTATAACTTTCCTCTTGTAATTCAGCAGAGATCTGCTCCATCCTCTGGAAGGCTTTGTGGCCTTTTTTCCCTGCAATAAAAACGGCAATATTACGTTAATATTAAATATATTCAATGTAACTTTGATACACTGTGTGTAAATGTTGTTCTAAAACAGCCTGCTTTCAACTGATACTTTTATTAAAATTGATGTATGTTTCTTATTTTTTTATGTAACTAATGCCTAATTGTGAACTAAAAGAATGAACGTAGAAATATTTTAGTACAATATACTCAGTGAGCTTTTAATTAGGAACACTATACTAATACTGTATTAGGTAGGAGAGTCCTTTGTTCTCAAAACTGCTACAATGCTTCGGAAACATTCCTTTGAAATTCCAGTCCATGTTGACATAATTAATGACTGAACAGGGAGTGAGATGGTGACACACCGAGACACAGCAGCTTGACCTTTCTGATGCTCTTTATACAATAGGTGTATATATTAATATTTATTTTTGTCAATGTTACAATAGTCATGCAAATCCCACATCCATCCATCTTCTAATTACAGTATAACTGGCTTATTATAAGTGAATTTCTGCTCCGACACTAAATAAATAAGATGATTTAGCCAGGATAGCAGGCTCTCTGTGGATTGTTAGGGACAGCGAAGACCTAGGAAACAGAAGCATGGATGCTGGTCCAACCAATTTTGTAGGCTAGTGAGATAAAACTACCGGCACCCACCATTTTCTCATCAACAACAGATACATCAACAACAAAAGAAACAAAGACTCTGGTGAGAGACTCTGGTGGGGTGTGCATTTGCATACAATAATTGCAACAACTGGTGCAATAACACCAAAATCATAACTGGACACTACTCTTTTGTTTTGGACGTTAAATGCACATATTTTTACCTCCCACATGAGTTTACTGTTGTTATAATCGCAGCTGTAAACGTCCCATCAGACGAGCTTTCATCTGCCTGCACTGTGCTGTAAATTTACAGAAGAGCATCTGTCCTAAAGCACCCTACAGTATATTACAGCTACTATTTTAGGTGTTACAGTAGGTTAATACTACTACCACACCTAACCATACTCCCATCTGTAGCATAACCCATCTGTAGGGAAAACTCAATGTACCACAGTGCTGCTGACAATGTAACATATTCAGGATAACAATGGTGGCCACAACTAGTGCTACACAATTAATCGCATAAAAATTTAAATTATGGACCTGAGCTATTTTTGTTTGTAAAAAAGGCTGCAATTTACTACAAGTTAGATACAGTATGCATCATTGTGACCTTGAGTAGAGTTTCTCAATAATTTAAATCATTTGCCGTTGATTGTTTAATTGTTACATATCACAGTTTAAATCACAATAGGCTTAGAATATTTCACTTTATAATTTTAGAATATAAGGAAGTTACACTTTTTTAATTAAAAACAAAATAATTTTCCATAATATTCAAATGTTTTGAGATGGACTGTACATGAGCATGTGAAACTGTTAAAAGAAAAAAATAGATTTACACTGCAAACAGTCAACCTATTTAAAGTCTATGAAAAGGGTTTTGCACTGATTTCAGGGCCATTTTTTGATTGATGTGATTTTTACCAAAGAAGTAGAGATCTTCGTCTCTATCCTATTTTACAATTGCACCAAAAACGAGCAAGCTAGGACTCAATAGAGCTTTGTACTGTAAGTTATATCTATAATTCAGTTAATGTTCTTCATTGAGTCTCTCGGTCAGAAAGCAATAGAATGCTGTGTATTAATGTAGTTTGTGATACACTCTTAAAGTACTGTATAGTGATTGTACTTGTGGCATTAGGATATAAGATTACCAAATGACAGAATGGTCTCTCTGGCTGCATTCCTTAAGTCTTCGTCTGTGGAGTGCCACAGCTCAGCCACCTGCTCAGCACACTCAAGGGCCTAGGACATACAATATGTCACATACAAAAAATTTACTTATCTCAGTCTAAACCATAATCTAAGCTTTTCGTGAACCATTATTTATAAGTGGATCATTTAAGTAATTAATAAATGAAAAAGTCAATTAGCAGGACTAAAACCATAGCAGACTACTACCAACAGGATAGACATCTTTCATGAGAAGGTAAAGGTGATCAGTCAGAATAACTTGTATTGCAGTACTTATACTGTATATATCCATAAGAGGACAAATAGAGTTTTCATCATTTGTGCAAAAAAGATCTACTTATTTGGCAGTTACAAATCCATATTGGCAGTGCTAAACACTTTGATTTGTGATGAAGATTTTGGACATTTTGGACATTTGGAAATTGGACATTTTGGACAAAAATAGAACTGCTTCTGTAGCTGTACAAAATGACCGTGCTCACCAGTACACTTGCTCATTTATGCGGTTGCACACCTGCTCATTAATGTAGATGTCTGTTCAGTCAATCATGTAACAGCAGCACAATGCATTCAATCATTCAAATGCATTTATTTTTAAAATCTTGGCTAAGCTTCTGCCCATAACAGCCTACAATTCCCATTCTTAGCTAACAGGAGTGGTATAATGCTATTGTAGCCACACCAAACTATTGTACATTTTGTAATGCTTCTATGATTAAATAGTAGAGTGATAATATGAGCTTCTGTATCCTTTCTGGCAGCTTCAAACTATTTTCCTAGAGAGTGTTGTGTGTAAAAAAAAAATCCCAGGATATGAGCAGTTTCTGTCATACTCAAACTAGTCCATCTGGCACCAGCGACCATGCCATGGGTAAAGTCACAGATATCACACATTTTCTTCATTCGGAATATTTTGAAGTGAATATTAACTGACGCTGCTTGACCTTTATCTGCATGATTTTATGCACATGTGCTGATGACTGTGCTCAAGGCTGAAGGGGTAACTGCAGGTGTACAGGTTCCTCTTAAATTAACTTGTGAGTTAAATTTTTAGACATTTGAAAGAGGTTATATAGTCTTTGATGTTGTCAAAGAAATCTTTATATAACTTTTAATAACTTATTAGCAACGTTGGCACTGATTTTAATGAAAAAAAAAAAATGTTTACCTTTAAGCATTTCAGCGCTAAACACGCCTGCTTTTGCACTTGAATGTCATTGTCTTTTAACAGCCATGTATAGTGAACCAGGGCCTGTCAAGGGGAACAACAGCAGATCTAATGCAACATGTCTGTGTTTTTAGATTTTGATTTTAAATGTAAATATAAACAAGTACAGTATGGATATTTGGAACATATGAAAGTTGTATTATGTTCCTTACCTTTAATCTAAAGGACTTATTCGCTGAAGCCCTACTAATACACGAGTTTGCTGAAACCACAACCTTTTGACTATCATCTGTAAGTAACCTGGCGAGGAGCTGGAGGGTTTGACTCATTGGTTGCAGTTCTGAAATCCTCCTTCTCTTCAGTTTCTTTAGAACCCTTCTCCTCTTTGGGCTCTCCAGACATGATAATAAATACACTAAAAGAAAAGAAAAAAACATATTTAGTAAGAAATATGACAGATCTGTGAGTACATACAGTGGGTTCAGAAATATTAAATTTTTTATTTTTTTTTTATATATGAAACTTTTTGCACAATTTCTTTATTTAATTTATGAGTTTATTTAAAATAGATTGAAGTTATTTAGCCATCAAACTACACACAATAACCCATAGTCAATAGTTAAGCAAAGTTTTTAGATTTTTTTGCAAATGTATTAAAAAATCTAAACTATATTTAACATCACTCTAGTTTACAACAAAACTATTATAATATTAATAGCAGTATGCACGCCACCACAAATACTCTTTTAAAAAGTTGGTTTGATGCATATATTCACTTGCCGTCTGTCTGACAATTTATGCTTGGATTGCTGCTATAGATTTTGTTAAAGAACTGACAAAGTGATTAGTTTTATATCAATTGAAGTGTGCAAACTTTAACTGTGTATGATCCTATTTTGATTACGTTCATTCATTTATAATTGAATATTCAATAAAAGTTATTAGCAAAAAAAAAATTTACCTAGAATTTCTCATTTAGGCAACATGATGGTTAACTGTAGCCTTGCAACTGCAGGGTCTGATTTCCATTCCCGTCTCAGGTCTAAATATTCAGACTCTTTATTCAGTACTACATCTCTTG
>JAQMYL010000036.1:26327451-26352018 GCA_030014365.1 Clarias pachynema
GGATGCGGGAAGCAACTCTGATTTCTTCTCTCCATTTTGAGGCTATAGGATTGAGAGAGACCTGTGAAGTCCTATTTTGTACACAATAAGCTTAAACAAGCAGATAAATCTTCCTGAAATTTCTTACATTTATCAGGCTGTAGATGAATCTAGTAGTAGTACAAGACTGACTGATGGTTATTGTATATAAACCACATATTGAAATTAGGATTCAGTAACGTTTTGACAAATCAACTGGAGAATAAGCTTTAATCAAAAGAGATTTTAATTTTTAATGTTTTGGTTGCTTTAATAAAACCAAAATAAAAAAAATAATTAATAATAGTACATAATATAAACATTACTTAGATCAAAACATGCTTGATAATGAACATTTGCCAGGTATTTCAAATATAAAATATAGTATAAGCAACAAAGAGAATGCCTAAGAACTTGCGTCATCGCCACCAGAGCGCACCACACAATCGGTGTGCTTTGTGAGCATGCTAAGACCTCTAAAAAGACCTGGCTGCTGGAAAAAGTATGATGTCAATCAATATATAATTTCACTCAGGATGTTATTAGCCAATTTCTTTTTTTTTTTTTTTAAAGCGTCACACTATGATGTCATTTAATGTCATGTTACTCATATTGAGCTTGTTAAGGTTACCATTATGACATCATATATTATTATATAACTATATAATTACATATAACTAAGGAAGTTATTAGCCACGTTTTTGCGACAGGTTTAAGGCTTCCCTCACCACAACTTAACCATTTGAAATATAAAAATCCCTTGCAAAAAAAAAAAATTGCATCCTCAATGTCTTGAAATCCTATAGGCCCGGTCGGGTGGTGATCATATAAATTCTATTCTATCACGGTCTATACCGCTTTATCCTGTATTCAGGGTCACGGGAGGGCCTGGAGCCTATCCCAGGAGCACGAGATGGGGTAGACACTGGGCACACATACATACACACACACATTCTTACACTACGGGTAACTTGGGAACGGCAATTAGCCTAACCTACATGTCTTTGGACTGTGGGAGGAAACAAGAGTACCCAACAAGCATAGGGAGAACATACAAAATCCATGAAAACACAGTGCTGGGAATCAAGCCTGGCCGGGAATCGATCCCGGACTCTGGAGGTGCAAGGCGACAGTGCTAACCACTGCACCACTGTGTATGAGCTATGCAGCAAAATATCCTCAGGCATCCTAATGGCAGCAGATTCCAACCCGTGTGCTGATTTTCATGAGTTTTTGAGCAAGTAACTTCTATATGTTGTTGGTCTTTCGGCTGCTCCCGAAACAATGAGTCGCCACAGTGGAATATCCAGTCCAAGCAACATCTATATTAAGAAGTCAAAAGCCATGCAAAGCCCCAACCCATAATAGCCTTACTTATACTCAGTATTTAACTTGTTCTAAGGATTCCTTCCCTTGCATCACATTTATATCCGAAGGAAATTATCGTGACAAACGTTTGAACAGTTTTGCTGCAGTTTCATCAGCTGAATAACTAAACTCTGCTGTTGATGCAGCTGAAATGAAACCGAAAGCACATTGTCCTGCTCAAATATAAGTTTCATTATATAACTGATATACCAATGATAGACTAATTCCTCCACAGCAGTAATTCAGTTGCATTATGTTTATATTTTAGGGAAATCATTACAGAAATTATGTAAAACTTTTGAACAGTTGATCTGTAAGGCAGGTACATTAGATGGATATCTAACATTTGCTGTGAAAAAAACTATCGATTTATAAATAAATAATATACAATTAAATGATGTACCCAACTAAGCAATTTCATTTAAACACCATCTGTATCATCGAAGTTGTTAACATATAAAACATTGCTACTAGCTCTGACTGTAAGCAATGTTTACATTGTTGCGACACTGTAGTGCTATTGAATTATATTTATATAATGTAACAATTTATTCCCTCACCTCATCTCCGGTTCCTAAACATTTATATCCTCTTTTCACAATTTCCCAGTGGATAAAACAAACAACTGCATCTTGAGGAGAGGTTATAGAGCTCGCGACATAAGAGTACAAGACCTCGAGTCCTGCCATGACTGTGTATTTATTTTTGCTACTGGTCCGTTAGAAAAGTGTGTCCGGAAGGCAAAGTAACCACAAATCACTCGTTCCGCCCTGTTCGCACTTCGTTAAAGTCCATTTCGTTAAATAAAAATTATTTGGATTGACTAAAACATTACCAATATATGACCTTCAAGTTTGTATGTACGGGTTGTATACTTATGTACAATATGTAAATGATCAGATATAAAGTTTACATGTTATATACTCCGTTTTTGTTAACATAAATCCTTGATGTTCCCCAATCATGCGGATTTAAATCATGACGTCACCCACTACCTAATGGCGTGCGCTGGAACAGATATGATGGTTTTCATTATCAATTGAATGTATTTTTACAAACAATTTGAGCTAAACAAAACTATCTATCTTTCCATCCTTTTTCTATTTTTAAAGGTAACTGAATATTTTTAATTGTTATTAATGGGTCTTTGCTGGGCAACTACAAAAACATTCTACTATTGTTTGTAGGACATACAGTATATAATATGTGTGATGATCGAAGTGATATTGCTTTATTTCAGTTATAATTTAATTGTGATTCATAATAAATAACTTATTAACCCAAAACTCAATTATATCCATCCGTCTAGGAACCTCTATAGTCCAACTAGGGACTGTGGAGGCAAGTGGTGACTATTGTATTTATTCCCATTTTCACAACCATGATTAACCTCTGGTCAACATTCACACACACATTCACACACTACGGGCAATTAGCCTAATCTGCATGTCTTTGGACTGTGGGAGGAAACTGGAGTACCTAGAGGAAACCCACCCAGCACAGGGAGAACATGCAAACTGCACACACACAGACCCGAGGTGGGAATTGAACCCAGAACCTGGAGTTGCAAGGCAAGGATTTCCTAGACCTCAGTACTAATAATGATAATTTATCCACAATGAATTATGTATTTGAATAACTTTTTTATCCATTACCCAACATTCTGTGACCAGAAATGAGGGGCAACATAGACCTACTGCAATTCTAAGCTTTTACAATGATTTTGATTATTATGCACATATAATTATGAAATATTTAAACTCCATGTGTGTTACATTTTTATTTTATTTTATTTAATTGAACAGGTTCAAACTGAGAATATCATCACAAAATAACACAATTATATTCAGGGATATTCACAGACATTTTGAGGGGCCATTGCTCTAAACTGAAAAAAATGGAAAGCCCACAATTTTAGTTGTCACCCATCGGCAGTAGGTAAAAAGTTTTAAATAAATAAAACTGCATGCTGTTATTTAAGTCAGTACATTCTTGAAGTAAGTTTGAATTGTTTAAACTAATTTAAGAAGCAGTATGATTTTGCACCTGTCCACTCTAACACCCCATTCATTTCAATAGCGGTTGATTTGCAGGAGTTTTTTTATTCATTTATTTTCGACAAGCTGTTCAACATTATGATTAGTTTGCCGAAATATGGTAACATCAGATCCATTTACTTTATATAGGAAAATTTGTTCAGCAGCCGTGTTTTTCAAATCTACAAATGCAACATTCTGAAAAATATTGCGAAGTATATGTCAAGTCAAGTCAAGCAGGCTTTTATTGTCATTTTAACCATATACAGTTCAGTACACAGTGAAACAAAACAATGTTCCTCCAGGACCAAGGTGCTACAAACAACATAAATTAACAAAACTAACTAGCTTATCTGGTTCAATTCCCACCTTAGGTCTGTGTGTCTGTGTGCAACATCAGTTAAAATGTTCTCCCCAGCTTCCTCCCACAATCCAAACACATTCAAGTTAGGCTAACTGGGGATCCTGAATTGCCCATAGTGTGGGAGTGTGTGTGCCCTGTCACCCTGTCCATTGTGTACCCTGCCATGTGCCCTAAGTCTCCTGGGATAGGCTCCAGGCTCACCACAACCCTGTATACAGGATAAAGCGGTAGAGACAATGAGTGAGTGAGAGTAACACTGGGCTCCCAGTTTGGTTATTTTACTTGCCCTCACTTCAGGTATATGCGGATATGTTTGTTCTAGTGACCTGTGTTTTTTCATAGTGCCGCTTCCCATTACTACTTTATATTAATGCCACAATTTAGAAACATATAAGACAAACTTGCCATAGGAAGAATAAACATAAATTGATCTGTCATTTCATCTTTGGAGTTTCAGTTTTCATAGTTCATAGTTACAAGCTTTAATTTCTGTTTGTTGAGAATTTTGTTGTTTCTGTGTCTTCTGCATACTCTGTCTAAACACTGTAAATTATCGCATTGATTGGTTCTGTTGATTGACCCACATCCACCTCAAGGGAAAAAGAGCAAAATTTAAATTTATCCTGTGGCATAATCTGACAAATACCTGCTCATAACTTCTACTCTAAATTCTACTCAACATTTTGATTGCATTTAGATTGCATTTATTAAATTCAGGCAAATATATAAGCACTCAAAACGTTTCATTAAGTTCTGTCCAGACAGTTTTGCGTTATGCTGTGAAAAAATCTAGCAGACAGAAAAAAGACTAGTTTTGGGTTCTCCTAAGTATGAAATGTAACGATATCATTGAAACAGCAAGTGTTGACCAAAGTACAGACAAACCGTCTTTTATTCATATAGATTAAAAATTTAACCATATCACAATTGAATTGTCCATTAAATTGGCTTAAAAAGTTTACCACCAGTTCCCTGGAACATTCTGACTGTTCTTCAAAATTACTAGTCCAAGTATTTATCCTTCATTGTCACGTAATACAAGCTATCATTAGGAACATTACCCATGTTCAGTGTACAGTATCTAAATTCAACAAACTAGCTTTACAAACTTACATGCTAAACATAAAGTAATTAGGCCTTGGGATGTTGTTCAAACACAGTTGGAATAGATGAAAACAGAATTCTGTTTTGCGAAAATAAAATAGTGACTCCTGAGACGAGTTGAGCTTGAGTCAGCAATTACCACCCTGTTTCTGTCAGAGTAATATGGTGAACTGGTATGATTGGATGCTGTCTTCCCCACTCTCAATGATCACTCAGGTTTGTCATCAATGGAGGGACTGATTGCTTTACTTCCCAAGGACATCATGTCTGTCTTTCTTTCTGGTTCTCCCTTTCAGTTATGGTGTCATAGTTAGTTCTGCCAGAGTCCCTGCTTGCACTCTGCACTAAATATACATTCACCTTATACATCATGTGACGGTGACCAAACCTAACTCTCTCTCTCTCTTTCTCTTTGTCAAGCTAAACATGGTGCTTATTAGCTGCCAGTGATCCAGACCCCTGCCTTTCAGACCTCTCCGAACCATCTTGGTGCCCAACTTCTGGTTGGAGATCTTGTTGACCCTCATGCCACCGTTGCACTTGGCTTACTCATCAGGGACAATCTGATAATTATGATTTATACATACTTCCTAAACTTATTTCCATCATGTTTGGGATTGTGTAACGCTGTTTTGCAACAAGGACCACTGTTAAAAGTGCTATATAAATACAAATCAGTTAAATTGAACTTAATTGAATATTGTCTTCTTTTATGTTAATTCATGCAAACACCCATGAGTTAGAATATTTTTTATGTAAATAAAGCCCCAACCTATTATAACTGGTTGGATACACACTTCTTAATAAATGTGTATTGAAATGTGATTTGAATGTTGCCAGAGAACAGATGTTTTCAGAACAGAACAAATGTTTTCTGAAAGAGAATTCCAGAGAACTCAAGAATCCCTGCAAATATCCAACTGACATCAGTAACTATCAGCCGGTATCACTTCTGTCTTTTATCTCAAATTCTTGAATCCACTGTTTACAATTAAGTGTCTCTTTATCTCTCTCAGAACAACTTCAATGATCCCAACCAATCTGTATTTAAAGCAGCACATTCCACACAGACTGCACTTCTCTCCACCACTGAGAAGCTCCATGCTGCTAGATCACTGTCACATGTACTCATCCTCCTGGACCTCTCAGCAGCATTTGACATGATAAACCACAAGATAAGCTTGTCTATCCTTACAAACCTTGGAATCTGTTTTCCTCCTACCTAGAAAATCAGTCATATAAGGTGACAGAGAGGATCCACATCTGCTCAACACAGATTCTCCACCAGTGTTCCACAAGGGTCAGTAATTGGTCTGGATCATTGCACAGCTTTTCAACCCTCAGATCACTCCTTCAATCACTGCCTGCGACCTTGGGGTAACTCTTGACAATCAACTGTCATTTTCCCCTCACATTGCTAACTTTACTTGCTCTTGTTGATTTTTTTCTTATAACATCAGATGTCGTCCATTGCTCTCCACGCCTTCCATTCGGGTGCTTGTTCAGTCCCTTGTTATTTCAAGACTGGACTACTGCATCTAATTCCTGGCAGGTCTGCCTCTGTGCATTTATCTCCTTCAGCTGATCCAAAATGTGGCTGCACACCTTGTTTTCAAGCTGTTTAATCGTCCTAAATTCTCCCACCCCACCCCACTTCTTCGCTCAATTCACTGGCTTCCTGCAGCTGCCTGCATCAAATTCAAAACACATATGCTTGGCTCAAAACTGAAAAACAGCCCAGCACAAACTTACCTCCAATCACTTATCACACCCCGCACTGCACCACGTTCCCTCTGATCTTTCAGTACTGCTTGACTGGTCCCATCATCTCTTAGTGATCGAAGAAGACATGCATCTAGACTATTTTCTGTCCTGGTTTCTAGGTGGAGGGATGAACTTCCTCCAGATGTCTGTACAGTTGAGTCAATGGAAATTTTTAAGTGACCACTAAACACAGCCCTGTTTGGAAGGTATTTTGGGTTAACTCTCCTCCCTCACTCTTTTTTTATTTAACATTACTAAATGTATAAATGATCTCCAATCAGGGTCATTTATGATTTTTTTTCTGACATATTTTTTTCCATAAAGTTAATAATTCAGCATTATTCTTCTTTAGGTTTTAATAGTGTTGAACAGTTCTTAATCTAATTCCAGTAATTTCAGCAATCTCCTCGGTTATGTTTTCTTTGGTTGATGCAGGCCAATAATTTGACACTTCTGAAACAGTTGTCTTTACTCTTTTCATTCCTTACAGGGTAGATCTTCAAGGATACAATATACATCAAAGGGGTTGTTGCCAACTGAAACTGAAGTAATTATTAAATTAAAAGCTCAGAGGTATTTGCATATTTAATTAATTCCACATGGTGATTTTTTTGGCCAGGCAGTGTATGAATATAGCAATTTCATAACTTGCTTACCAACACAGATCAATGCATAAACCTACAGTAAATGCTATTATTACACCAGGTTAGAAAATGCCTGTTAATGATGAATTGCTATATAAATATTCATGTAACAAGGCAAGGCAAGTTTATTTTGTATAGCACATTTCATACACAATGGTAAAGTGCTTTACATAAAAGAGAAGAAAATAATCATAAAAAGAAATAGAAAATAGTACCAATAAAACTTTTAAACTTTTAAAACTTGATTTAAAATAAAAATAAAAACAGTTTGTAGTGGCACTTTTAAAACTACTTAAAATTTGATTTAGAATCAAAATAGAACAGTTGAAAATATAAGAAACATAAAATACAGTGCAGTCAGTTCGGACGTAGCACAGTGCACATTCAATAAATGCACAGCTAATCAGATGAGTTTTAAGTCTAGATTTAAATGTGACTAATGCTTTAGCACATTAGCACATTTAACACTGATCTCTTCTGGAAGCTGGTTCCAACAGCGCATAATGGCTTCTTTTGTGTGAACCCTTGGTTTTACTAACTGACTCAATCCTAACGATTGGTCTGTTATATTCAGTGAGCATATCTGCAAGGTATTTAGGTCCTAGGCCATTGAGTGATTTATAAATGAGTAAAAGTACTTTAAAATCTATCCTAAATGTTACAGAAAGCCAGTGTAAGGACCTGAGGTCCTGGTGTGATGTGCTCATATTTTTTGGTTCTAGTCAGAATTCTGGCAGCAGCGTTCTGGATGAGCAGCATCTGTCTAATGGTTATCTTGGGAAGGCCGGTGAGGAGACCATTACAATAATCCACCCTGCTGGTGATAAGGGCATGGACAAGTTTCTCCAAGTCTTGATTGTAAACAAAACATCTAATTCTTGCAATAATTTTTAAGATGATAGAGCTTCATCTTTTCCAAATGCAATGACCTCAGTTTTCTTCTTGTTTAACTGAAGAAAATTTTGGCACATTCAACTGTTAATTTCATCAATGCATTGGCAGAGGGTGTCAACGGGGCTGTAGTCATTTGGAGATACTGTAAGGGTAGGTAAATAAAACTAGGTAACAGTACTAATGCAGTTGCTTTTATAGGGATATGAAACAGAATAAACCTGCTGCAGTAAGAGCAGAATGTGGCCCTCTCCTGGTTCCAATGTGTCTGAACTTTCAAATTTATTAACTGCAACTTTCTATTTTGCCAGCATTTGCAATACTAATGTCTGTTAAAACAATATGACAAGGTTGTGGCTGGGACCTCAGCTTGGAGAGAAGATATACAGTATACATAAAAATATCTTAAACATATTAATAATGAATTATGTTTTCATATCAGATGATTATAAATAACCAAATACAGGATGATTAACTTGTAATTGTATTAATTTCAAATCTCTCTGCCAGAACTTTCGTTTGTCAAAAGGTGGTAACACTGCAGGCATCAGACATCAGGAAACCGTAGATATTTGGCTGTTTTTACAAGTTGGAATTACTTTGAAGAAATGACAGTTGGATAACGTTCAACTAATAACCACAATGCAACGTGGCACATACTATACAAATTCAATACAGCATTTAAAAATGGCATTTCCTTTTACCCACTAAGTGAAATACATCCATGGAATGCCCTTATATTTTGTGTCAGGTCACAAAACATAACTGCCAAACATTCTGATCAATCTTTGCCATTTTTTGAAGCACTCAGGAGAATGCTCTGTTTTGGGATAAGTTTTGTAGGGGTGCATGCAAACCTGGAAAACAAGAATTTTGGGAAAGCCATTGGTCGAATAGTGAGCGATTCCCAGGGAATTCATCACTGCCCAATCCCTCCATCCATAGGACCTAGACTAATTGCCAAAGATATTGTGATAAAAATGTGCAATAATAATATAGGATATAAAATATAATTTACATGTTTGGCTCCTATAAATAGCATGAAATTATTGTTGCTCTTCTGGGAGGAAAAAAATAAATTATCGTATCATGTTATCTTGTAATTTAGCATGCCATGTGAAGAAATGAGTAAAAACTTTTGATTTGAAATTTTAAAATAAGTCATTATCTGCTTTTTTGGTTTTAGAAACAAATGCAAGAATCTAATATCCCCTTACTGTCGCCTTGCACTGCCAATTCCCATCTCTGTGTGTGCATGGAGTTTGCATGTTCTTCCCTGTGCTTGGTGGGTGTCCTCTGGGTACTCCGGTTTCCTCCCACAGTCCAAAAACCTGAAGGTTAGGCTAATTGGTGTTCCCGAATTGTCCGTAGTGTGTTACAGTTCTTAATCTAATTCCAGTAATTTCACAATGAATGAGTGTGTGAGTGTGTGTATGTACTGTATGTGTGTGTGTGCACTGTGATGGATTGGCACCCTGTCCAGGGTGTACCCCACCTTGTGCCCTACGGTAAGTCTCCTGGGATTGGCTCCACGCTCCTCTGAATACAGGATAAAGTGGTATAGATGATGAGCGAGCAAGCGAGCTAATATCCATTAGTACAAATCAAGACTATTTAAATTTTTTTATTTTTTCTTAAATGTGACAAAAAAGAAAGCTACACAGGAGTCTGGCAGAAGTACAGAGTAAAACAATGTTCTCTCTTGAACACCACACAGCCTTGATATAATTAATGGTAGAAATAAAAAACTAAAATATTTATAAATTTCTACTTACCATATTGAAAAACTTATCATATTGAAAGATACAGATGGAATTCTCTGAAATTAGCATCTGCAGATTGTATGTAAAACACAGCATTATCAGAAAAGAACATGTGTCCGACTCTCATTTGGAGATTGCTATCGCCAAGGCAATAAGTCAGTTAGGTATACTTTTTGCATTGTTTAGGTTATGACATCTAATAACATTTAGGTTTCATAGCAAAATTACGTTCTGCTGTTTAATCCAATAGGGTCACATATAGCAAAAAATTAATGCATGTTACCTTTCATCTGTTTGAGTTTATGCTAGTAAACACTGGGTATTTTAAGGATACTACATCACCCTTAGTGTTAAGAACAATGAAAGTTAGTTATGCATGGGACACGAATTCACTACAGGCATCACATCTAATTTTTAGTAGACCTGGGTGAAAATGATCTTTTCCTTGTAAATTAATTATTTGTTTGTTTAAGGGGGCATCCACATAGCAGTCTTTATAGTTTGTGATTAATGAGCAGGAGAAGTGATTAATCTTTGGAAAAGTGCCACTGATTCATCTATATATAGAGGGAATTGTGTGATCTCGGAAAAACTAAAGTAACACTAAATGGTGCATACATTTCACAAAGCGCCATGTGTTTTAAAATGAAATTTTGAAAACATTCCTGCAATTATAATATGCTGCCAATTTATTGCCATATTATGAAATGGTCAATTGGATCTATGAAGGTTCCTACGCTGTTTATTCCTTATTTTAAATGTTTATAGAGCAGCAGTACTTCAATGTGAGATGTGGAACCAAGTCAGAGTGGACCATAGCAGTGTGTTTTATTTGACCCTCTACATGCCTGAGATGCCTCATGACCACAAGCATAACTTGGAAAGAGAACCATATCTTCAATCTCAAGCAACAGGAGTGAGATTATCAATTAATATAGAGTCATTCACACCTACTTATTAAAATGTTTTTCTTTCATTTTAATATTTTCTATATTGTAGAACACTACTGAAGACCTGAAAACTATTAACGACGCATATAGAGTTATGTGGTTTAAAAAAGTGTTTAGGAGTGCTTAATATTATACAGTATATTATTTAAAGTAGCTACTCTGACGATAGCTTTGCAGCCAACAATTTCTCATCACATTTGGTAACTAATACAAGACTGTTACAATTATTTCAGGTGGCTACATCCTGAAGCTGTTTGAGAGAATGCAAAGCTGTTATCAAAGCAAAATGTGGCTACTTTGATTTAAAATTTTGCTTTGTTTTCACTTTAGGTTGGTAGTGTTTGTGTGTTTAAAAAATAAAGGATCTCTCACTCTGTTATGCAACAATCGAGTATATTTTTATATTTAAAAAATATTCCACATTTACATTTCCCTCATGACTGTACTATTTTACCTTAAATGGAATTTTATAAGAAATTGTTCCAAATCACTTGTTTGAAGAAAAAGTAAAGGAAAGTGTTGAGTAATCCCTTCACATATCTTTAAACTTTGTTTCATAGAATCACACCATAGAAACGAATGTGACCAGAAATGTTTAACTATATAAACTCGCACTAAAAGAGGCTCTTGTGTAACCGGTAACGTTTACAGCCTTCGGCAGACTCTCTTGCTAAAGGGCCCAGCAGTGCCAGCTTTATAGTTCTGAAATCTGATCCTGGGACCTTCTGTTCAGTGGTCCAATGTCTTAACCTTTCAGCTACCCCTGCCATTAAAAAAAATTCATGCCTATGTAAAACCTCTGGATATATATACACACACACACACACATAGGTAGCCAGAAAATGTATACACACCTCAGGAAAAACAAAACTTGTATAAATATTTTAATACAAAAAAAAAAAAAAAGTTATATATTGATATATATGATAATATTATTAATATTATATAGATATAATATACTATACATCGTACTGTTTTTCTTTTCCTGAAGTGTATATACATATTTAGCTGATTCTGTATACATTAGGATATTAGTATTATTTACATTAGTTACAATTCAATATAACGCATGTGATTAATCTAGAAATTTTAACACATTACTATTCTTTAACACAAATTAATCATATGACCAAGTTTGATCCTATGGCTTCCCATGATAATGACCCTTTAGCGTTTAGCGCGGATAATAAGATCACTGAGGAAACATCAACAGGTGTGCTGAATGGCAAGTTTCATTAAAAAAAGCTTTTACAAGAATGTATTAAATGCTCTGCCTTGGGCAACCGCGTATCACTGAGAATTTAAATAGTGTGTCTGACCATTGAGAAGTCTTCTTTGTGGAACTTTGTGTCTGTGTTTCTCACTGTCCCGCTGCAATATATAAAATATATCTTATATATTGTATGTCTTCACCCCGCCCTTTCAGCCTTAACTGGTCCTTCAGTGCCACTTTTTACAAGGGATGTCACTGTCACCTAAATATGCTGCTGTCTGTTATTTCATGTACTCATTTAAACAGCTCTAAATAAAGCTTTGATAGTGCCTTTGAAACCATTCTAAGGAAAAGTAAGGGTATAGTCAGAGGTCACGTCAACTAACTAAAATAAGATCATTTTACCATTTTAACTAATCTAAAAAATGAATGGATGTTTTGCTACCAACAGCTTTTAAGGTGAAATCTTTTCTTGTTTGTTACTTAGTGCTTGAGTTGACATTATGAATCAATCCACATTTGTGTGAATATTCTTTCTCTCCACTTGGAGAATAAAACTACTGTAGCAGAGTGTCATTTCAGCAGTTGTTGCAGCACTCCTCCTATCGCTAGAGGGAAAGACAAAAATATCCTAACTCCAGTGATTCAGTTCCCCAGTACACATGCTAGAACAGATCAGCTGCCTGACAACTTTTGTGTGTACTGGATTGAACTGGACCCTATATTAGAGGACCTTACTGATGCAAAGGTCAATGTGGAAGAGTGTAATAAAGATTCTGAAGCTCTAGAAAGCATCATCATGCTACTCAATCCTGAGTGGATGAAGGTTTCTCTAGAGTGTTCAAGTTGAAGTGGAATCATGTAGATAGCACGGGCATGTGGAACCCAACAAGTCAATCCACTTCCTATACATGACAACCAGGATGGACTGCATTAATGCAGCAGGAAACATTTCCCATTGCCAGAAAGGATCAAGACTTGTCACCAGGGCACAGGTGAATCCATGTCTGGCTTCAGCTGGACAGCATCGTACAAGCTCTAAATGACCAGAGAAAACTGCTGAGAAAGCACTTATAACTTATATTGGCTGGGAACATAAGGATTACTAGTTTGGCATGTCATCCATGTAGGGGGATAAAGGCATAAAGACATAAAGACATAAAGACAAAGACAAGCACCTGAAAACCACTTAGCACAAAATCAGTTTTATCAAGGCGACCAAGCAAATTTCTAGGGCACCCTCCACAGGTTGTAAGGGGCGAAAGAGGAGGGGCCAGCCAGGAGGCATCTATATAGATGAAAGAAAGGTTTTGTCTGTACCTTGGTCTGATCTTATTCTTTCAATTATATCTTAACATTTCATACATTGGAGGACCTAAAACCAATCTAAAAAAAATTTCTGCCTGTCTGTCTGTCTATCCAGCCCACCACTGTCTTCTATTAGTCCTGCTCATATTGTCTTGATTGATCCTCTGTAGTTAGTTAAGCCATCAGTTTCTCATACTTTCCATACATTGTCCTTCTCTGCAGCCACTGTCTTACCCAATATCTTTTCCGTCTTCTCATTCTCCTTTTTTTTGCAGCAATTTGTTGTCTTTTCAGTTCCTTTCTTCTTCTTCTTCTGATGAGAAAAACTTCTGCAGCCAGGGCCAGCAGCTTCATAATGCATACTGTAATGTGGCAAGTAGTGTTTGTTCCTTGGGGAAAAGCATCTTGTCTATTGGAAATTTGCTACTAAAATGTACTAAAAGTTGCAGAGGCCTTTTATATTGTAAATGTTCCACGTGGTGAAGCGCGTTGGCCCAGCCCGCTGGTTTCTCCACTCCGGGACTGTATTAAGAACATATATACAACGTTGTTTCTCTGATTCCGCGACCTACTGCAAGCACTTCCACACAAATCCATGGGGCCATTGTGTTGGCAATTTAATCACTACACCAAAACTGAAAAAACTTGCAGTGAATTGCGATTAACAATACTTATGCGCAAAACCATGCCTATCTCAAGTGAGATTGGGATGTAAAACTGCACCCAGGCCCTCAATGACTTCAACAGCTTGTTCATGCTTCATCAGCAGCTCCAAAAGGCCAACCGTCATCCCTCTGACTCAATCCTCCACAGCTGAGCTCTGGTTAAAGGAAACAGAGTCTTGTAAAGACAAAGATGAATAAATTTTACAGAATATATAGTTATGATAAAAAATAAAATATATTAATAAGGCTATATACCAACAGAGTAAGTAAAAGGAATTCCAATAATGTGTAAAAGCTATGTATTGTTTCATATTTGAAAGGGTTTGATATTTTTAAGGGTTTTACTATGTCATTCTAAGGACTAACTACAGTACATGTTAGGTGTGATGTTTTAAATTAACTGGGTATCTATTCTATTCGGTTTTCATGGATAAGTTGCATGATATAACATTCTAACTCTAACACTCTATGTATAGCCCTTAACTTACCGAGTAATGAAACACCACTACTCCTTAACGGTTAAACACTTCTGGGCTTTTCTCGAACTTCTGGGTGTACTGTGGTGGAGCAGGGAGTTGGGCAAAAATCAAAGCAAAAAATGGGGAAAAAGAAAGATATGGTTATGAAAGTTTAGCCCGCTAACTCCTGTATAATGCTGTAACAAATGCCTATCATAAAATCATATGATTGCATCTCAGGGAAATTGCTGGCTCATCTTGAATCTATTAGTTTATTCAGTCTGTGTCTTCAAAGTTTTCAAATACACAATGTTACCTGTTGTCTCAACAAATTCCATTGTAAGAAGTTGGGCCAACATTAATCTGGTCACTCAACAGTAGGAATTTTATGTTGTCAAAACATTGTGGTGATGTTAATTCGTTGGATGCTTCGCAACTGATTGGCCGAGCTCTCTCAGAGGGGAGGGATGAGAGGTACTTAGTGCCTAATTAATCACGGCTCTACAACCAATCAGGGGCGTCTGAGAGCTCACGCAAGCGGAAGCAGCGGATAGAGCTGTCCTCCGAGCGTGTTACGCCACCCCCAACGAGTGAGCGACACGACTAAATTAGGGAGAAAATAAAAAAGTGGGACAGAGTGGGACACAGCAGCACATGCTTACCACTGGACCACTAGAGAACATTTTGTCGATGCTAGAAAGTGTGCAACCATTACAATCTGTGCCATAAAACTACCAGACAACAGTAATTTATGAAAGTATTAAATTGCCCTCTGGACCTGTCTAACTCGTCCCGGTGCCCCCGCTTCTGGTTGGAGATCTCGTCGCATGGATTTCCTGTGTGGTCTGTCTGGGGACAGTTCCACTTTACCATGAAGGCGGTCCTGGCCTCAGCTGATGCAGACAGCTGTTCTCTGAGGACTTCGAGCAGTCGCTCGATAGTTCAGGATTGGAATTTCCAATAGTCTACCTGAGCCTCCAATAACAAACTGGACTCCATTTTAACTTAAAGACATCAACTGTTATATTGAACTTCCAGCCTCCTAACACACAGTATGACTGCAGATCAATCCCTGCTATGTTATTAACCAAATGAGGATGGGTTGCCTGTTGAGTCTGGTTCCTCTCAAGGTTTCTTCCTATTGCCATCTCAGGGAGTTTTTCCTTGCCACTGTCGCCGTCGGCTTGCTCATCGGGGACAATCTGATAATTTTGATTCATACACATTCACATTTCATACAACCTTCCATAATTTCTTTTGATTGTGTAAAGCTGCTTTGCAAAAATGACAATTGTTAAAAGCACGATATAAATAAATTGAATTGAATTAAATTAGACAAAAGCATAAAACAAAACACTAAACATGGGGAATCTCTCCTGTGAAACTGGACGTGATACAGTTTGGATGCTGTGTAAACACCATACCTGACTGTGTATATTACAGTACACTGATTTCAGAACTAAAAGAAAATTGCTCCAAATAAAGGCTACAATTTTGCTGTTTTCTGGTTGTATTTGCAACATTGTTTGGTTTTGGTCATTCATCTCAGCTTCATTTTATCAAAGTAATTCTGTCTTTTAAAAGCCACGTTGGCACAAATGCCCAAATGGCAACATACAGTATTATGTAAAAAATATTTTAGTTATATCGCTGTGAATTTTGTGTGATTTTGCAAACTCCACCACCCACAGTATTGTCACGGTGGATAAATCAGCCTGCAGTTGCATTTGTGGGAATTCCAGTACACAATTAAGTACCCTCTCGTTTAATTATATTTGTTTTTGAGTAAAAACATAATTTACATATTTATGAAATTAAGCCAAAAGTAGTAGTAACCTTCCTAGACAAGTCAGTTACTGCTTCCACAGGATTTAGGAGGGTAACTTGGGGCCAGGTGTTGCTAATCATCAGCCTTTGGATTATCAGGAGGCGTGCAGACTCTATAAAAGTGGAAGTTTTGGCAGTTTGCTGGTCCAGAACATTCAGGTGTGTATTAACACAATGCATAGAGGGAAATGCAGCACATGACTGTATGGATGACAACCTGAATCAGACCACAAACCTTTGGAATCAATTATACTGTACAAAAGCCACTGGCAGCCGCACTGCATGATATTGTGGTTGCAAATGTATGACCTCACTATTACACATAAGCCATGAAAACAAATTTCAGTTGCAGACACTCTTTCCAGAATGGCAGAGATCAAAACCACAACAGCTCAAGTTGAACAGCTCTCAACACTGAGACAGATAATTTTATCGAGTTGGCCTGAGTCAGGAAAAAATGTCCATCTGCTGTCATCGAGATGAGATCTTAGAGGTAAATGGCAACTTTCTAAATCATTGTTCCACACTTGCTAAGAGCTGAACTGCTTACATGCATGCATACGGGAATGGACATTTAGGGATGGAAAAGTGCAAGCAGCAATGAAGGGATGTGTTGTTTGGGCCTGGAATGGCAAAGCAAATATCGGCACTAATACTGTAGGTTACTGCAGCATCTGCCTTGAGCAGTGCAGTTCTATCCCAAAAATCCTATCCAAGGATCTTACAACCTTCATGTGGAACAATATTGACTATATAGTCACAGTTTACTACTACAGTAGATATTTCGGGGTAGAAAAAGTCACCAACCTCACATCCATAACAGTCATCCTGAAGCTGAAAGCCACGTTTGCCCCATGTTTGGAGTACCCCAGTGACAATGGACCTTGCTGTAGTTCACTGAAAAGCTTTTGCATGTTTATGGGACTTTGAGCACATCAGGCAACCCCCGCTCGAAAAAATTAAAGATGAAGAAATTATTAATAATAATAAGAGAAGAAGAAGATGAAATGGCCCAACAGTATAGCTTAGAGTTCAGCAAGGTATTAGTTTTAGGTAAGAAGTTGGCCCTGATTGATCTTGTATCTTCTCCTTGATGGAAGGAGGTGGTACAGTTTGTGATCATGTTGGCCTACAATATTGAATGATATTACTTTACATAATGTAATCTAAAGCATACCTCTTTATACACTCTGATCCACTTTTAAATGTATATCAAAATACCAAAATATTATCAAATAAAATGGTTAGATTATCAGAAAAAATATTCTGTAGTTTAAGACAGAATGCACCCTCTGAGAAGCCTACCTGTATGTTTAACATGTTGAATTAGTCTGTAAGAACAAACAGTATAGACCAGGTAGCTTTGAAATGCGCCCACAGTGGATGTGAAAAAATAATATTTTGAAATATTTTTTATTCAAAATTTAATTCTAAAAGTAAACTCATATATTTTATACACCCATGGTTGTGGTTGCATGTACCAAATTAGACTGAGAGGTACATGGAATTTATACTTCATGAATAGTAATTAACTACAGTAAATGAAATATTCCAATATTTTGAGATACTGGATTTTTTATTTTCATGAGCTGTAAACCATAATCATCGAAAGACTGCTGACTTGACGGTTGTCCACAAGATGACCACTGACACCCACTACAACAAGACTACAGAAAGCGTCTGCAGCATCGCTGAAAGTGTGGTAGGTGCTAAAATAACAGAAATGACCACAGCCTCAAGAGGATTGTCAAACAAAGCCGATTCAAGAACGTGGGAGACCTTCACAAGGAGTGAACTGATGCTGGAACATCAAGAGACACCACGCACAGAGGTCTTCAGGAATTGGGCTACAGTACGACTCTTGCATTCCTTGTTTCAAACCACTCCTGGGCCAGAGACACATCTTATCCGGGCTAAGGAGAAAAAGACTAGGACCACTGCTCAGTAGTCCTTTTTCAGATGCTTTTGACAAGTTGAAATAACGTTATCTCAATGAAGGTCCCAGAGTCTGGAGAAAAGTCCAGTGTAAAGTTTCCACAGACTGTGATGATCTGGGCTGCCATGATAATCTATGGGGCATTGTCAAGAGGAAGATAAAAAACACTTGACCCAACAATACAGATGCGCTGAAGGCTGCCATCAATTCAACCTAGTTTTCAATAATGCCTCAGCAATGCCACGGGCTGATCATCTCCAAGCTATGCAGTGATGCAGTAATTTGTGATAAAGATACCACAACCATATGCTGTGCACTGTCTCCACATGCTTAAAAAGTTAGTACCCCTTCTTTTAATTCTATTATTTTGTGTATAAACATAATAAAAATCATCTGATTAGACAGTTCCATTATTTATTTAACAAAAATTAAGCCAAAAAAATGATCCCCAATGATTTAATAGCTTGTAGATCGACCTTTAGCAGCAATAATTTGAAGGAAGAAGAAAAAGCAATGTCACAACTTTTATTTATTACATTTATTATGTATTAATAATGAGAGACTTGGACTGGTGCAGAAAGCCTTCTCCAGCATATTCCAAAGATTCTCAATGGGGTCTGGACTCGGTGGTGGTCCATCTGTGAAAATGATGTCTCATGCTCACTGAACCACTCTTTCATATTTTGAGCCCAATGAATCTTGGCATCGTCATCTTGAAATATGCCGTGCCATCACGGAAGAAAAAAAATCCACTGATGGAAAAACATGGTCATTCAGTAGTCAGCTGACCTCATTTTTAGGATCATAGCATTGCTGAACCTAGATGTGACCAACTGAAGCAATCCAGAGGCTTGGACGGTAGGCACTAGACATGATGAGTGAATCACTTCTGATTCTCTTCTTACCCTGACATGGCAATCACTCTGGAACAGGGTAAATCTAGACTCATCAGACTACATTAACTTTTGACAAAGCTACACAATCCATTCTTTATTCTCTCTTGTTATGATGCAGATCCTATAAGGGACAGATTGAAGCCTTTTTCCCCCACTTAGCCTCACCGATAAGTTGTTTTCTTAAGGCTACACAAGGCTGTTTAGTCCCAATTCCTTGAGTTCTCTTCGTATTTCATGTGTTAACTGTTAATCATAGCTGTGAGTCCTAATGATTTTTTTTGTTTTGTTTTTGTTTTTTATGGTTTGATTTGAATAAGGGTTTAAGTGATCTCCTATCTCTATCATAAATTTTTTATTATTTTTTTTTACCAAATTTCTTCCTTGAAGATGATGGTTTACCACTATCCTTCTAGGTTTATTAATGCGTTGGGTTTAGTTCTTAAACCAATTTTAGTAGTTTCAGCAATCTCCTTAGTTGTTTTCTTTGCTTGATGCAGGACAATAATTTGGCATTTCTGAAACAGGGGACCATCTTTGCCATGATTACAGGATGTGTATTCTGACATGGTTGTTCATGAAATGAGAAGCTAATCACTGCATCAGTTAGGGTAAATAACTTGCTGCCTGCTGAAACATATAAATCACTTCAGTACTTCTACAGTGGAACGCTCTTAACTATTTGTTTAGTTTAATCCAGGTGGTGGCTATACACACACTCTCACACACACTACCAGTGTCATGAGCCAGCGAGACTCACTAAGTTCTTCACAGGCTTAAATCCATTCCGAATTTCCCCACTGCACGCTCCGCTCTCAATCACGGCACACCTGTACCTGATCAGGTAATCATCCCTCGGCTTTATAAGCACGCCAAGGACGTCACTCAGCGCCGCAGTGTCTCGCTCGTGTGCCCCGTACTTCCCTTGATAATTCGTCCTGTGTAATCTCGCCCGTTGCTGACCCTTGCTTACTCTTTGGATTTTCCTCTCGTCTTCGCCCCTGATTATCTCGCGTGCTTTCGGACATATCTTTGTGTATGACCCTGGCTGTGTTTTGGATATTAGCTTTGGACTTGCGCCTCCGGATTTGTTTGTTCTCACGGCTGGATCTCCGTTCATCGACACTCATCTGGGTAACCACGATGATTTTTCCGCGGCAGCTCCCAAAGATATTCTTGCACGCGCTACTTCCGGGTTCGCAGAGGATTCCCTGACGTCATCGCCTGCCCCCCGTTGCATCACAGGGTATTCCCTCTTTCCTAGTCCATACATACACACACACACACACACCAGCTCTCGTGCATACACACCAGTCCTCACACTCTCACACCAAGAAAACACACACACACCCTGCTCTTCCAGCCCCTGTTCATTTAACCCTGCTACATTTAATAAAATCAGTCTAAGCTTATCTGTTTTTGCTATCATGTCTTTCCTCTACCACCCTCGCCCTGTCAGTACACTGCGGCCATGTCAGACCCAGCAGACGCTTTCCACCCCAGGCCAAGCCTCCGTACCAAGCTCCAGCTCCAGGCTAGCAGCCAATCGGAGGCCAAACTTTGTCAAACAGTCACCCAACATGGCGCTCTCATTAATTCTCAGCAGCAGACCCTCCTGCAGATATCCCAAACGTTATCCCAGTTGTCGACCCAGTTTCAACAGGTCTGCTCTGCACTCCACTCAACTCTCACACACGCAGCTCGGCATGAACCTCGCCTGCCCAACCTCCAACCCTATGACGGAGATCCTGGTACTTGCCGCTCATTTTTGTCACAGTGTTCTCTGTTGCTTGAGCTCCAGCCCTCGACCTTCCCTACTGAGCGCTCAAAGGTGGCGTACGTCATCACCCTCCTCACGGGGAGAGCCAGTGAATGGGGAACAATCGTCTGGGATGCTAACTATCCTTGCTCTGCCACCTTTGACTCTTTCACTGAGGAGATGAGGAGGGTATTTGACCGCTCCCATGTTGGGAGGGAGGCTGCCAGAAAACTACTGGAGCTCCACCAGGGCCCCCAATCAGGTTAATGACTATGCCATTGAGTTCCAAACCCTGGCAGCCACCACCCAGTGGGACACCCAGGCCCTATATGACACCTTCATGAATGGGCTCTCTGAGTCAGTCAAGGATCAGCTGATTTCCCAGCAGCTCCCCGAAGGCTTGAACGGCCTGATGGACCTTGCGAGGCGGGTAGACTCGCGCCTTAGAGAGCGGCACCGCCTCTCGGACCAACCCCGGCTCAAAGCTGGCATCTCTCCCACCAGTAGTCAGCCAACCCCCCCAGCGGAACCAATGCAGATCGGACGGACTCGGATCTCACCGGAGGAGCAACAGCTCCGGATTCAGGCAGGAGCATGCCTCTACTGTGGTCAGGTCGGACATTTGCACCTACAGTGTCCGTTAAAAGCAAGGCCCTCCCAGTGAACCTAGGCACACTGGAGGGGGGCGCCTAAGAGCTACTGCCTAGAGGTCGTCCCGTCCTTCCTGTCACACTCTTCCTCAGGAGGCAATCCCATGTGGCTCAAGCCCTCGTCGACTCTGGGTCCGACCAGGACATGATCAGCGCTACGAAAGTCATAGAACTACGTGTTCCCACTCTCCTTCTGAATGCTCCATTGTCAGGCCATTTCTCTCCCTCCTCATCACCCCTACGATTGCGGAATTGACCTTCTGCCCAGCACAGCTCCACCCCGAGGGCGCCTCATTTCACTCTCCCAACATGAAAGAACATTATAAGATAAGAACATTTCTGAGGCTCTAGCCGCCGGCATCATAAGGCCGTCATCATCACCCGCTGGGGCAGGCTTCTTTTTCGTGGCCAAGAAGACGCCTCAGATTCAGGAGTTGGGGCAGTCTTATCGCAAAGGTCGCCCAAAGATAATAAACTGCACCCCTGTTGTTTCTTCTCCCACCGACTCTCATCTGCAGAGAGAAACTATGACATCGGCGACCGGGAACTACTGGCAGTCAAACTCGCCCTGGAGGAGTGGAGGCATTGGCTTGAGGGGACCAAAACCCCTTTCCTGGTTTGGACGGATCACAAGAACCTGGAGTATCTTCGGACAGGCAAGCTCTTCGTCCCTGAGGCAGAACGGCCCCACGTGCTGGAATGGGGATATAGCTCCAGTTAGCCCTGGTCCAGCAGCGGTTTTGGTGGCCCACCATAAGGGAAGACACATGTTTGTAAGTGTGTGCAAGAGCAAGACCAGCAACAAACTGGTTCTCTCAGGCCTCTCCCGATCCCTCACAGGCCCTGGTCCCACATCGCAGTCGATTTTGTCACCAGACTCCCCGACTCTGAGGGTAACACGTGTGTTCTCACGGTGGTTGATCGCTTTTCCAAGGCTGACAGACATCACATCAGACCGGGGTCCCCAATTCCCTGCCCAATTTTGGTCTGCCTTCTGCAAGCTAATCGGAGTCAGCAATGAGGGGGCGGACGTCATCACCCGCTCCCTCATTGCATCACAGGGTATTCCTCTGCTCTTTTCTAGACCACACACACACACACACACACTCCAGCTCTCGTGCATACACACCAGCCCTCACACTCTTACACCAAAAAAACACACACACACAAACACACTGTGCTCTTCCAGCCCCTGTTCATTTAACCCTGCTGCATTCAATAAAATCAGTCTCTGAAAGTTCATCTGTTTCTGCTATTGGGTCTTTCCTCTTTCCACACTCGCCCTGACAACCAGTCAAATGTTTGGGCACACCTTCTAATTCTACGGTCTTTCCTGATTGTTATTTCTCTTTACCTTGTAAAACAATGCTGAAGGCATCGAAAATATGGAATAATCTAATTTGAACACTTTGAACACAGTTTAAACACTGCTACTTATGTTCTGTGAAGCCTTCATAACGGCTCTAATCTAAGGTGCTGTTAATTGGTGATTTTTGAGGCTGTTTACCTGTAAATTAACTTCTCCTCTGCCACAGAGATAAGTTTTGGCCTTTCTTTCCTGAGAAGGTCTTCATGAGAGCCACTTTCATCATGGTGCTTGATGGGTTTTGCAAATGCACTTGACAAAACTGTTCTTAGAACTATTCCAGAAAGGCTGACCTTGAAAAAAAAAAATCATCATGACTTGTAGAAAATTCTCTCTCTATATGTGATTAATCTAGCATATAAACAGTTTATGGACCTCAGGTTTTTTTTTTTATTCAACAAATTGGATATACTGGTATGAAGTATATTAATTTGACCTGGAAGATGGGGGGAAAACACACCCTCCTAAAGAAGTCTGTAGAAATACTGCGACTCTGATATGTTTGAGGTAAATCCGCCACTGCTCACATCCGGGCTACGAACCATGAGCAAAGACGTGGAATGTTAGATTTTTTTTTTCCCTCAGCCGCCGTAATGATGAAGTAAAAACCACCATGATTGGTGGATTGCGAGGGACATGAAACATAAAACCGGAGGACTAGCTTTAGCATACAGATGCGAAAAAAACTGCGAATCCAGACAGTGCGAACAGCAGCTGACGGCACAAACGCGGGTTACTTGCTTATGCCAGATGTAAGTTATTTTAAAATAAAATACAACGCTCAGCATCCACACGAGCACTGTAGCTAACAGTGCACAATGGTCTCTTGCAATATTTTGCTCTCATACAAACATAGAGCGGCGCGCCTTGCTTGACAGCTCGACAGCCAATAGAAAGCAGCGCGCGCCAGGCTGCGCTAAGTCTCAGCCAATGGGTAACGTTATAATACGGGTCCAAACAAGTTAGGCTGTTGGTTCAGGCGACCATCGCTAAACTTCACCAAATAATAGCTGTTTGTGTTTTGGGTGATGCAGTAGCCATTTTAGGTAAGTAGGTCTTTTAAATTCCCACCCTCCCTGAATTTGTGCCATATAAAATTTGTGTTGCAGCAATAGAGGGTTACTCGGGCCGGGCACTAACTCCTGCATCCCTCATGAATGAAGTGCTGAGGTCTTTAATAACGATAAAGAAATTCTACCGAGTTGTTTTCCACCTCGCCCCCCCACCCCTGTAGTATTTGATGCATTTTTCTAAACTGTCATGGCGTTTTTTTTGCGTCCTTGGAAATAAATTCGGGGGCGGAAAGCAGTATGGTGGTCGGAACCGGCGGCTGAAGCTCAGGTAGGCGAGGTCCTGCTCAAAGACGGGGGCTAGTGGAGTTCCAGTGCCGCTTCACACGTGGAACGCCGGTGATATATACGTGGATATTTAACGGTGCTGTCGCAGTGAGATTCGATTTAGCAGCACAGGCTAACATCGCTAATGTATGTGACACGCGGTGTTTCTCATGGTCACTATTATTTTTAAATAAACACTACTGCATCTGAATGCCCGTGTTAAAAGTACCATGGAGCTGGCAATTTCAAAACT
>JAQMYL010000036.1:26385243-26396743 GCA_030014365.1 Clarias pachynema
GAGAGATTGTGCTGATATGGAAGCCTTTTTGGAGTGTGAGCTACAGGGAGCTACAGAGTTCAAACAGTATATTTAGATTTTTGGATATGTCAGGTAGAACAAAAGTTATTATTACTTCTATAAAATCTGGTATTGGTATAAATTTTACAACTACCAGAATATATGTGAATGAAGTTGCAAAACTGTAGAACTCATAAAATGAACAGGTTATTATAATTTCTTTTGGTCCTGGAAACAACCGAAAACAACCATAGAAACACGTGTATTGTGTGTATTTCTTTGCCTTTGTGGCCCAGTTTGTAATTTTTCCACCATGCTGCATTAGGAGCTCAGACCAAGTATTGAGTGCATAAAATAATATAATTGTTAAAAATTTTTGTAATGTGAATCTTTTCTTGATTGATCTTAAGCAATATTATTATAATTTGAATACTGGATATGAGCTGTAAAACAAAAAAGGCTTGAGGATATGATATACAACGTATTACATAAGCACAAACAAATGTCCTCTCCACATATTTCATATATCATCTGTAGGCAACACTATATTAAAAGTCCTAAGTTATTTATTGAGAACAGTCCTACTCTTTTTATGCCCCAAGGCTATGGTCACTGTCGAGCGAAGTGGGCCAAATCTGATTTATTTATTTACGCAATTTGAATGTGAATGGGCAGATAGGAATTCATGCAACTTTTTGCCTCAGGGCACGCCTAGGGTGCTCGGGGCCATCGTTTAGGGCGATAGTAGTGAGATTTCATAGCAGTGCTAGCAACAACTGCTAAAACGAGGCACCTGGCTTTTTTCCTTCTTCTGGACATGACCAAATGCAACCGAGTAACTGCTTTCCATCCTGCAGAGTAAAATTCTAAGCACATTTCCCGGTAAAATACCATACAAGTTTGAAATGAACGAGTGGACACACATATACGATCTATTTTATAATGTAAGCATTTCAGTGTATAGACACATATACATTAGAGTCAGATAAAAGTCACTTGTGAATGTGAACTGTCATACAACACATGTCCAATCCAACCAAATAAGCGGAAGAACATTGTGGCTAGTATCGTAAACAAATTCTATATGGTCCTAAGTCACAAAATGTTTTTGCAATGTTACCCAAGTCTGAACAGTCAAAATGTAATTCATAATTACATCAGTTCAACATGACATTCCTCTTAGTTCCGCCTTTAGGAAAGATGGAGGATGCCAGTGAAGGAGGCTTTTAGTGGTGGGGAGGGGGAGAGATCCATAAACAAGGAAAGCAAGTTTGCATGTTGATTAATTCAGGGTCGCATCCCAAAAGGGTCACATCCCAAAAGTTGCCGTTAGGATTTCAGCACAGCTGCACTGGTAGCTAACAAACTAACAAAAAGTATTTGTAATAGACAACAACAGTGAAGAATAGTGTAGGCGGGCCTGTTCGTATGCAAATGTACATGCACTTTAGAATGCATTCTGGTGCTTAAACAAATATAATTACACCTCATATATATTTAGTGTGACTACGCTGTAAAACAAAATTAGAAGCAAAGTTAGAAGGTGCATATTGTAACTAATCATAACATCTAAACTAAATTTTTGAAGAGATCTCACCAGAAATGGCCAAGCATGACAAGGTGAACCTGACTGTAGTTGCAAAGGAAAGCTAAATGTTTAAAAGCAAGACCAAAAGAAACCAAAGGCTTGAGCCAAAGAAGTGGGCCAGATAACATAACTTTTATTCTAGTGAGCTTGAACACATCATATACAGTACTGTAAGTGTGTTCCTGTGTGCATGCACATCAGATTAAGAGTTTTGGGAGATTACAGGTCAGATTAGAAGATTTTTGTCTGTGGTAAAAATAGGTGAATCTTATAAATAGCACAATACTAACTAATCTATAGCACAATACTAACGAGTCTACCGCAGCCATACAAAAATGATTAAAATGCTACAAAAAATAAATACATTTAGCTTTAGCTTATTAATAGAAAAATTTAGATGTGACAGGAGCCATTGCTACTGTATGTTGAGGCAGGCAACATAACTCAAGGTTAAGAAATGCTGGTGTTCACTTTTGGTATGTCTGAAATCATATTTAAGGATTTTTCCAGGCAAAAATATGGGAAATTTATTGAAATATTTATAGTTATTGGTAAGAAGCATTCATAAATCTTTTGACTCCCAAACTGTTTTTAAATCCTTTTTTAAAGTCTAAATTAGGGTAGATTCACCCTCAATCACCCTGAAATTCTAACCCTGCCTGAAGGTGCCTTTTATTTTTTTTTGTAAGACTTAAATGTAATGCAATTATTTCTTATGCTATGCTCTTACATGCAGTCATGTGGGGGGGGAAAAAATAGGAAACCCCATTAAATATTCATTTCTTTATTAGGAAATGTCAACATATTGATTGCTGATCTTGTTTCGATTTGTACCAGTAGATGAAGGATATTGCAGTGCATGTAAACATCAAAAATTCACTGTTTTCACTTATTAAGCAAAAGAATGCAAAAAAATGCCCTAATAGCTAGTCTTTCCCCCTGTGGCTGAAATAACCTCAATGAGATGCTTCTTGTAGCCATCTACCAGTCTTTGGCATCTACTGGAAGAAAGTTTCCTCCACTCCTCAGCTGTGTAATGTTTGATGGGTTTCTTGAATGCAAATTCTGTTTCAAATCGCCGCAGAGGATCTCGGCAGGATTCAGAACTGGGCCATTCCAGAACTCTCCTTTTGTTTCTTTGCAGCCAGTCCTTGGTGATATGTTTTGGGTCATTGTCATGTTGAAAGGTCCAGTTCTGCTTCAGCTTAAAATTTATGACGGATAGTCTCACATGTTCTTCAAACACCATCTCATACAAAATGGTGATGGTAAGTTGGGCCAGGTCCTGATACTGCAAAACATCCTCAAACCAGGACCCTTCTACCTCCCGTGCTTCACAGTTGCTATGAGGTTCTTTTGATGAAATGCTGTTTTTTGTAGCGAAGGTTTCCTCCTTGCACACCTTGCATGATAATTAAAGTCATGCAGTCTCTTTCTGTTTGTGGATGCATGCATTTTGACATGACTGTAGCAAGACCTTGCTTTAGGTGTTTGAGTTTTTGGAAACTTCTTTAAGCATCTTGCGGTCTGCCCTCTGGGTGAATTTGCTTGGCCATGTTGCTAGCTGTCTTAAATGTCTCCACCTGTAAAGTATTTTCCGGACAGTTGATTATGGCTGATTAAATACACCTGATGAGCAATTTCAACCATTTTGTGTACAAATAAATATGGGAGTGTTCTAACTTTTTCCTTGGTTGAAATATGTATTTTTTATTTCTTTCTTTCTTTCTTTCTTTCTTTTTTTTTTTTTTTAATAAGTGAAAACTAAGTGACTTTTTTTTTGTTAAATGCAATTTAATACACTTAATCTACTGGTACAAATTAAAACAATCTCAGAAATCAATATGTTGACATTTCCTGATAAAGAAATTAAGATTTAATTGGGTATCTTAATTTTTTTACATGATTGTATATCTCAGTAGTTATATACTTTCACTCGTTTGTTTTACTTTAGGAAAGACCTTCACCGGAGAAATGGCAAAAGCTTGAACAGTCTCGCGAATACAGAAATGGCAACCAACTCCGAGAATACCAGCTAGAAGGCATGAATTGGCTTCTTTTCAATTGGTACAATAGGTAATAATGCACTGACTTCACAAGAATTATTTTCAAAATCTTCTGAAAGTTGGATCAAATAACCTGTCTCTGACCTGCTATGAAAACAGTTTTTTGTTTTTCAGGATTACTGTTTGTCACTGCATGTTGAAAAGATTGATGTTCAAAATAGATTAAATTATCTCTCTAAACACACACGAAACACTTTATTAGGAATAATTTATTTATGCTGGGTTGGGCCTTCATTTGCTCTCCAAACAGCCCCAATTCTTCCATGAGATTCCATGAGATGTTGGAAACATGTTAACATGTTTGCATCATGTAGTCCAGTTTTCAGGTGTGCTTTCATGCTGCAAATCTCCCGTTCTAACACTTTCCAAAGGTGTTGCACTGGATTCAGATTCGGTGACCGGGCAGAGCATTAATGAACATAGAAGTCCTTTTCATATTCCCAAAAGCAGTAAAAATATGCTGTGAAATTCATGCCATACCAAGTCATTGGTATTAACAAGTTGAAAGTGTGCCAAGAGAACTTTTCCCACAACATACTGCCACCTCCATAAGTGTGGTATTTTGACACAAGGCAGGTTTGGTTCATGGATTATTCCAGATTCTGAACCTGCCATCTGTATGCCACTGAGTTTGGTGAGCCTTTTCCCCCTGCAGCCTCAGCTGTCTGTTCTTAGCTGACAAAGGTGGAACTGATCGTTTGCTCTTGTAGCTCTTCCACCTTAAGGTTCAAAGGTGTTATGCATGCTTTTCTGCTCACATCATGGTCAGTAACTCCATGATTTCATGCATTGCCCTGCTGCCACTTGATTGGCTGATTAGATAATTCCATAAATCTGGAGGTGTGTAGGTGTTCCTGATAAAGTGTTCACTTAATGTTTGTCTAAGACTTAACTCTTTAATACCTATGACAATAAAAATAAAAACATTCACATCTCCCACACACAATTATATTTTCACCTTGTACTATATTGCAAACTCTATAACAAGTCTACAGATTTGACAGGTTTCCTTGAGTCTTGCCCCATCCTTGCTCTAAAAGTAGAAGGACTAGGACTTTCTTTGAAAAGCTTTGTATACTATAACACAATTGGTTCATCTATTTAACAGCACCCGTTTCTCATCACCATGTAATTTATATGTGTCACATTGTTATTAGTTTTAAACTTTTTTGGAGAGTGTTGCAGCCACAAGATTTGAAATGAATACACATTTTTAACAAGCAATTAAATTCACTTGGTAAATCATCAAAAATTTGTTGTAGTGTTTGCAGTATAGTACAAGGTGAAGAAAGTTTACAGATTTAGTTTTTGTTGATATACACACAACTGTGTGAATGTGCGTGTGAATGTGGACTGGAGGTCCTATCACAGTTGTACAAAATGGGAATAAATTCAGTGGTCACCACTGGCCTCCACAATCCCTAGTTGGACTTCAAAGATTCTAAAATTGGATGGATGGATGGATACACACAGCGCTCAGCCATAACATTAAAATGTAAAACATTAGGTTACTGTGTGTGTGTGTGTGTGTGTGTGTGTGTGTGTGTGTGTGTGTGTGTGTGTGTGTGTGTAATTATAAACAATACAAATGTGTGTATATATACTATCATCTTCCTTTTTAGGAAAAATTGCATCCTAGCTGATGAAATGGGTCTTGGAAAAACCATCCAATCCATAACATTCCTCTATGAGATATTCCTTATGGGTTTGAGAGGTCCCTTCCTAATCATCGCGCCTCTCTCCACCATTACAAACTGGGAGAGAGAATTTCGCACATGGACGAAGATTAATGTAATTGTTTATCATGGTAGTCAGATCAGCCGCCAGATGATCCTGCAGTATGAGATGTTTCACAGAGATGAACAGGTAAATCCAATTCAGTTCAATTTTATTTAATGTAATACTAAATACATAATACAGTACTTTAAACAGTATACATTTTCTCAATGCAGCTTTGCAGAAAGGTATATGTAGACATACAATTAAAGTCGGAGGTTTACGTACACCTTAGCCAAACATATTTAAACTTAGGTTTTTCACAATTCCTGACATTTAATCCAAGTACACACTCGCTTTCTTAGGTCAGTTAGGATCAATACTCATTTTGAATTATGTGAAATGACAGAACAATAATAGGAAAAAAAATCTTTACTTTAGCTTTTCTTTCTTTCATCACATTCCCAGTGGGTAAAAAGTCTATTTGATAGCATTGCCTTTAAATTGTTTAATTGGTCAAATGATTCGGGTAGCCTTCCACAAGCTTCCACAAGTTTCTGGAGTTTTAGCCCATTTTTCCTGACAGTACTGGTGTAACCAAACTAGGTTTGTACTCCTCCTTCCTCGTACACACCTTTTACGTTCTGCCAACAAATTTTCTATTGGATAGAGGTTAGGTCTTTGTGGTCATTCCAATGTTGCTGCCACTCTGCAATTTGTATGGCAAACAGTTCATTCAATTGTTTGATCAGACCTGAGGACATTTCTCCAGAAAGTCTGCAACTGCAAACCATAGTCTGATTTTCTATTGGGGGTTTTCAAGCAATGGCTTCTTCTTTGCTGATCAGCCTTTCCGGTTATGTTGATATCAGACTCATTTTACTGTGGATATTCAATTCAATTCAGTTTTATTTGTATAGCGCTTTTAACAATTGGCATTGTCGCAAAGTAGCTTTACACAATAAAAAAAATGGAAGATTGTACTGTATGTGAATGCGTATGAATCAAAATGATAAGATAGTCCCTGATAAGCAGGCCGAGGACGACGGCGACAGTGGCAAGGACAAACTCCCTGAGATGGCAATAGGAAGAAACCTTGAGAGGAACCGGACTCAACAGGGAACCCATCCTGATTTGGGTGATAATGGATAACAGGAATTAATCTGCAGGCATATTGTGTGTTAGGAGGCTGGCAGTTCAACATAACAGTTGATGTCTTTAACAACAACCTGGACTGCATTTTAACTTAAAGTGATACTTTTGTGCCTGTTCACTCCAGTGTCTTCACAAGGTCCTTTGTTGTTGTTCTGGGATTTATTAAAAATATGTCCATCTCTAGGAGACAATGTCCCTTTTTGCTGAGTGGAATAATGACTGTGTTATGTCCCCATGGTGTTTAATGCTTGTGCAGTACTTTTAGATGAATGTGGTACTTTCTAAAGTGGTAAGCTTCTAAAGTCATGACATAATTTTCTGGAGTTTTCTAAGCTGTTTAAAGGAACAGTCAGCTTCCTGAATTATGAGTGAATTATGAGTCGAAATAATCTATCTGCAAACAGTTGTTGGAAAAATGGTTTATGTCATAAAGTCCTAACTGACGTGCCAAAATAGTTTGTTAACTTAAAGTCTGTAAAGTGGTCACTTTCAATGACCTCCACATAAGTGTATGTAAACTTCCAACTTCAACTGTATATTCAGCTCCTTAATGAGCAAGTCAGAGACAACATGGACATGAACAAGAACACCTTGAGACAATGAGTTAGAAACGTTTAGTGGAATCCATACTGTACTTTACTCTGTGACACCCAGTAAAAGGATTAGTCATTATTTTTCCACAATTGTGTACAACATAGTCAAGCAGTACTATTTGTGTGTTGAAAGGATATTTAGTATAAATATGTGATCAACGCTACAGTATTTATCTTAGGTTATTTTTTTTTAGTTCTTTACCTTCACTAAAGTACTGGTAACACATTTGAAGTATCCAAACCGAAGAAGTGTCAGGATGAATCTAAAAGTCATAGAGGTCAAAACCTGTCATAGTAAAAGAATTGTCAGGATCAGAATTGAGACTTACGTATTCCAGGTGTCATAAAGAACCTGTACATTTTATTCACACCAAGGAGGCAGCGTAAATTATAATAGGAGACTGGAGTCAATAATCCCACAAAGCTTTTCACAGCTGTGCATAAATGCAATTCAGAGTTTCTAATAATCATATATGTCTTACTTGTACTTGCTTGTGGCCCTCATAGGATACATCAGTCTTGTTAGAATTAGACATATGAGACAGTTATTCAGTTTCTAATGTCCTTTTATGGATGCACAGAACAGAGCCACATTGAATGGATCGTGTGCACAGAGAACCTTTAATTCTTGAAGAGTCTGTTAAACAAGACCTCAGCCAGGAACTGTAATGTACAATAAATGTGCATTTGTGTCATTGAGAAAGTTATTACTTTTTAGCTGTCTACCACATTTAAGGAATATTTAATTTGAAATGAAATCATGTATACAAGCCTAATGCTTGATATTTTTTAGGTATCTGAAAAGTTTTGTCATTGTGTTATTCTGATGAATCAGAAGTAATATGACAAACTAACCCTACACTGATTAGCCATAACATTAAAACCACGTGCCTAACATTGTGTACTGTAGGTCGTCCTTGTGTAGGCAAAACAGCTCTGACCCATCGAGCTTGGAGATTTGACCCCTGAAGATGTGCCGGGTTATCTGGTCTGCAGCTTTACCGAACCATATGCAGCAGTGTGTTCTGACACCTTTCTATCATAGCTAGCATTAAAGAAGAAGCATTTTTTAAGAATTTGTGCTACTTTAGCTCTTGTACAGGCGGATCAAACCAAACCAAACAATCAGTGAGCTCTGGGCAGGGTGCCGGCACTCCTAATGCTGTATGCACTGTGCGGCCCTACCCCTTTAACATCACTGGAGTCTGACGGTTAATGCGCATTTCTAGCTTTTTTTTTTTTTTTTTACATTTGACTATTATCTTGTATGTTTGCAGGCAAAGAAGTAGACTAGACATGAGCAAAAGAAAACAACTGAACATTTTTATGCTTCAGCAAAATGGAAAGTGACCTGTTGTACACAGTGAAGATTTTGCTGAATAGCACTGGGTTGGGCCCATGCATGTTGTGGGGCATTCAGATTATTGTAGTGGTGATGTATAGGTAGGACTGCAAAACAACTAAACTCAATCTCTCTCATGTAGTCATTTGTATTAAAGGTTTGTACTGTACTTAAGGTGGTTCTTGTGCATACTGCGAAATATAATCCCGCCGGCTTTTGGTAGGTACAGTACAGTACTAACCATTGCATATCGCAAAATCCCACACATCTTGCAGTTTTGGCTAGACTGAGTCAAACTTGTATCCATCTCAGTTCACTTGTCAAAGTCACTCAGATCCTTCATTTGGCCATATATTTGCTTCTACACATCATGGCATGTAAAACGTTGTTCAGCTTGATTCAGGTCAGGTGATTTTATCTAGTCATTACAGAACATTTCATTATTTGCCTAAGAAGGTTTTGGGTTCCATTTAAAGTATGTTTTGGTGTTTTTGTTAGAAGAACAAGGTAGGGATCCAATATGGCAAGTAGAGAAGTTGTTTGGTTTAATTTGCAGTTATAAATGAGAAAAAAAAAAGTAATTGCTAAAGATTAATAAATAAAAAAATTGTTTGTGTTTTTAATCTCTGTTTGCTTCTTTGCAGGGAAATGTAATAACTGGCGTGTTTAAGTTTCATGGTGTAATCACCACGTTTGAGATGATCATGGCTGATTGCCCTGAGCTGAAAAAGGTTAATTGGTGCTGTGTGGTGATTGACGAAGCCCATCGATTGAAGAATCGTAACTGTAAACTGTTGGAAGGACTCAAACTCATGAACTTGGTCTGTTTATTCCCATCTTTCCTTCATTTTTCCCATTAGTATGTTCAAGGTTAATGTTGTTCATATATAGTAATAGGTAATGCTAATGATGCTGTTTGATATGCTGTGTGCCATAGCTACTAGCTACAAACTTGCAACCAACTGGAATCATGTTAAAACCTCCCAGAAGCATAGCAATGACCTGCTACCCCATAAAAGCCACCTTACAGCCAACCGTAGCAGCTGACCACTTTTGTAGCTAGACAGGATTATGATAAAACAATAACAATTAACAACCAGCTGGAATCCCATAAGAGCCATATAGCATCACTCTTAAGGAAAACGTGTTGAACATGCTTTTCCTTGTATTTACCAAATATTATAATGTGGCCAAAGTATTTGAGTTTGGTTACATCTGCCACATTGTAATGTGGTAACTTTTTTTAACTGGCAAATATAACTATTTGGCAAATATAATTAAACACTGTTCTTCATTTTCCAAAAAAAAAAAGGCTATTTAGCCACAACCTGCTTGTCTACCTCTAGAGCAAAATCCCAAGCATATTTTTGCTAAAATAGCATTCATTGTTTGAAATGATCGAGTGGTCACACAAATACAACGCGTTTTAACCCAGATAGCACAAGCAGAGATTTAGGGGACCGATGTGTCCACATTGGAGTCGGATAAATGTAACTTGTAATTCTCAATATGAACTGTCAAAGCTGATCTGACCAAAAAGAAATTATAATTGAACAATATGGCTTATAATGTGAACACGGCCTTAATTTCTAAACTATCAGTAATTAATTAATTAAAGGTAAACAAAAGGCTGGATTAAGTTTATGTCTTTTAATTTTATTGAACCGAATTTTTTTCCGGCCATGCTTTAAGAGGAAATGCTTTTTTTATTTAATTTAAATAATATATATTATATATTTTTGCAAATATTTTTGTTAAAGAAGTTATAATTACGACCCGCAATCTGTATTGAGGTAGATTCATAATGTGCATTATACTCTTAGGAGGGTTTATTTAACATTAAAAATATTTTGTGATTAAATACTGCAATTATGGACTGTAGTCATGTTAGTCAGAAATGAATGCCTATTTTATTGTGCCCTATACAGAGCATGACAAAAAACTTCCCACATGCATTCTCACACCTTTAAGAAGTTAAGGCTCGTAGAATGCTGACTCATCTTTCTCCTATTTTTTCCTGCTCTCTTCAGGAGCATAAGGTTCTCCTTACAGGTACACCTCTACAAAACTCTGTGGAGGAACTCTTCAGTCTGCTCAACTTCCTGGAGCCGGTGCAGTTTCCCTCAGAGAGCTCATTTCTTGAGGAGTTTGGCGATCTAAAGACCGAAGAGCAGGTTGGGTTTCTCCTCACTCTATAGTTCTACATCATGTAGTAGGTTAACTTAGTTACTATTAACCAGCTGAAGATTCTACAGGAATGTGTACAAAGGGCATTATTTAATATCAAGAGATATATTTTTATAATACCTAAAAGCCCCCAAACGCACTGAAATCATGCACAAGGAAGATTTAATGGTTCTGCTATAATATGACAGTTTTTGTGTTTTAATTCTTTAGGTTGTAATAGCCTTGGGGTAAAAGGACTTGAAATGTGAAGATTCACATTATTCTACAAATTACAAAAGAATATGGAGAGAATAGTTAGCTAGACATTGAGGTAAAATCTGGAAACTATGAAAATAGTAGTATTTTACTCTTTAGATCATAAAATATTGAGTCAGTTGCCAGCTACAGACTGATTGGTTTGAATATATTCCTGTACTCCTATATGCAGGGACTTGATAAAATCAGACATTGCTACTGTATATTCTTACATGCCAGGAAGAAAATAGTCAAAACATCTCCCCTCATAGATCTCGTATAAATTTTCTGAGCTTTTTGTTAAATGTAATTTTTACAGGTCAAGTGGAATCTAATCTTTTTTATGATTCTAGCCACTTCCTTAAGGTCTTACATAGGGATGCACCGATACCACTTTTTTGGAAAACGAGTACGAGTACCGATACCGAGTACTTAATAAAAACATGATTTAAATTTACAGGTAACAGTTTGCTGCAGCGTGGGTTGTGTTGGTTTAGAAGCGTGGGTAAACTCTTTGTACTCGTTGTCGTGTTGGGATTTTATGTGTTTGATTAAATTACTTGTGTTAAATGCGCTACCTTTTGAGCCTCCTCTGGACAATTTCGCTGAGCACAATTTG
>JAQMYL010000036.1:26413390-26425890 GCA_030014365.1 Clarias pachynema
TTTTTCCTGAGGCTTTTTAATATTGTCCATATCGATATCGGAATTATATCGTATCGACCAAAATTAAGAAATATATCATGATATAAATTTTTGCCATATCGTCCAGCCCTAGTTGTGGCCAGAAATAGATAGACTAATCTATACACATCTATACACCAACAAACTGGTGACACACAATGGGCTCAGCAGGAAAATTCCCCAGATTTCCAATCCAGTTGAGCATTCATGGTACAGTATATACAGATTCATGGCAGGCCCACCCCACAACCCAAAGCATTGCCTTGCCACACTGCAAAAATGGATTAAGGGTGGTTTGAGAACCATCTTTAGGATATGCTGACAAAACAAGTCCAATCCCATGGAGGTCTTACCTCACTTACAGGATTTAAAGGATCTGCTACTGACCGCTTGGTGCCCAATAACCCAGAATACCTTTAGAGGTTTAGAGAAGTTCATGCCTTTCCAGAGTCCATGCCTCTCTTGGCTACACAATTCAAGCAGATTTTTTTTTCAAGACTTACTGTTGTCAAGACTTGTGGTGCAATAATATTGAACACTGAATATTTTAATAAATATAATTTTATCTGTATGTTGATGCATTGTAGGTATGTTAATTATATTACTGAGTACATGCTAACTCACCTTAGCTTTAGTGATGTTAAAAAGAACAAAAATAATAGTAATTTAGTTTTATTAAGTAATAAGTGGATTTATAATAGGCCCGATGTAGAGTATTTGTATAACACTTTGCATGTGTTAAAAAAAAAAGAAGTCACATACTATCATTTTAGTTCCTGCAATTTTTCTTTTTCTTTTTGCAGCCATGTTTTTTCTCTTAAGTGGTCAATAACTACAATAATTTCATCAGCTGTATGTATCTGATTAGGGTTATGATTACTTCTATACTCCACTAAATTTGGTATTTTTATTTTTTTATTTTTTATTAATAAAAAATAATAATAAAATACTGGCCTGAACATACTGAGTTTTAAACTACATTACAGATGGGGGCGGTGGAAGGACATCCTGAATCATGGGCGTTTTAAGTGGCACCTTACAGAAAGAGACATGGAAGTCCTCTGCAGAGCACTGCTTGCCTATTGTGTCCGTCACTACAGAGGCGATGATAAGATCAAGAGCTTCATCTGGGACTTAATCACACCCACCAAGGATGGGCATAATCAGGCACTCAATAACCACTCAGGTAATATCCTATATTATAATAGCCTTATTATCTAGTCTGTTGAATTTATTGAATGTAGAGCCTTGTGTGGAACAATACGATACAATATGCTGTGTTGTTAGGACCCCAAAATACTTTTTTTGCTATGATCATCTCATTTGCCGCATTTGACCCGTTTGTAAACCGGTTGTTAATAGAAGAGGAGACTCCCTATTCACAAACCTAAGAAAATTAAGGAGCATAAAATTCTGCATAAAGGTGTGGAAAATGTTTTGTGCATGTGTGTTTTTGATTCTGTAAAGCTGCGTTGCGACAATGATTATTGTTAATAGCACTACATAAACACAAGCAGTACATAAAGCTTTAATATTTGTGCAAACAATTCAATTCGATTCAATTTTATTTATGTTAACATGTTTATTCCCTTAAGTCATAAAGGGTGCCTGTTGTACTTGGGGGAGCACTATAACAATAAATTTTACTATTGTGTAACTCCTTATATATAGCATTGCTATATCTGTGCTTAATAGAATGATATCTGAACTTTGAACATAGACTTCTTATCTTGTCATTGGATTTTCATTGTAACTTTTACTTCTGTGCAGGACTGTCTGTTCCTGTACCCAGGGGGCGTAAGGGTAAGAAAATGAAGAACCAGTTAAGTCCTCCTGAGCTAAAAAATGCTGACTGGCTTGTCCATTGTAACCCAGAAGTAGTACTTCAGGACGACAGCTACAAGAAACACCTCAAACAGCATTGTAACAAGTGAGACAAAAAAAAATGCTTTATGTGTTGTCATTATATTTGAAGTTGTTGTATGAATTAAAGGCAAAATAATGTGGGATACAGACAAGAAAATATCATTGGTAAATAGAAAAAGAAAGGGCATCATGTATGGCATCATATAAAACAAGAAAAATTACTGACATTCAGATTTAGAGATGTGGTCACCCTAAATTCTGCAACTCTTGAAACCTGGCCTTACAACTTTTTTCTTTTCCGTTTTTTTTTTTTTTTCCTATGCGACTACTGATATAGCTTCGGGGTTTTTTTTTTTTTTTTGGTCATATTTAATCTGAAATTCTTCTGTGTTGATGAATGAAGAAACAAATGTGGTCTTTGTGCCCGTTCATGTTTATAACTGAGCTAAACAGGAAATTTTATATATTTTATATATTTTCTGAAAAAAAGAAAGAAAATCACTTTGTACAGTAGTAGCCAGTTGTGAAAATGATTCCCATGCTCCCAGAAAAACTCTAACAATTTGAGTCTCAGAATCGTCATTCTGGAACATGATTGTGCCATCAGGAAAGGAAAAAGTACATTGACAACATTTGTTCAAAACTATTTAAATCATTGTGGTTAGGATGACCAGCCTGTTTACATGGATACTGATTCAATATGATATGCTATTATAGACTGAAAGCATTTAATCAGAATTGAATTTTTTATTTATTTTTTTGACATACACAAAGTTGGAGAACCAATGATGTGATAATCTGGCCATTCAAGAAAAAAATGAAGTCAGCCTAGACCTGACCAAGTGAGGCAGACAGAGGCATGTACAGTGGGCACTTAGCATGATGAGTGCATCACTTTATGCATTTCCCTTCTTCCTTCTTACCCTGACATACCCATCACTCTGCAATTGGCTACGTATGGGCTCTAACGGCTCTGAAGTATTTACCCGTTTAAATTTAATTGCTGACATTTTTTGTCAGGCAGTGTATTTTTTTCAGATCAGCATCCATGTCAACATTTGTTTTGATGTCTTTAATCTGAATAATTTCAGATTTAATCTGAAAAATCAGATTGAAGACGTATTGTTCATGTAAATGTAGTTAATGTCCTGCTACATGACCCATTTTTGGCCTAGTTTAAGCTGCTGGACACATGACATCACCCTTGTCTCAAGAAAGTTCTTTTATAATGTGAATTTCGTACTGTAATTTTCTCAATAACTGCAGGTTCCCCAGGCCCTCTTGTTGTAAGAGCAAGCCAAAATCATCATCTATGTTTCTTGCACATACTTATGCTGTTATGAGGTGTGTCTTGTGACACACAGTATTTGGTGTTTGCCAAACATAGCACTGTGCATTATGACCATATGACCAAACATCTCTTGGGTTTTCTTAGTACTTTAATTACTTTAAATATTGTTTATGAACTTTTGTGGTTTTTATGATGTCATTTTCAAACACTGGGGTGCTCCAAAAAACAAGTGTGTACCAAGATTATCCTGGGGACACTGGAAGCGAGGCAGGAACTCAACCCAGGATGGGATATAGCATAGCATAGACATAGCAAGACATACCAAAATTCTTCTTCTTCTTCTTATTATTATTATTATTAACATGAGCAAACAATTTTGTCTTCATTCAGGACTGACAATCATCCAGTGTGTAGATATAGATATATGTATGGTTACACTCCAGCCTGGCCATAGATGCAAACTAAAGCTATGTCTGTGTACAGAGTGCTGCTGAGGGTGCGGATGCTCTATTATCTTAAGGCAGAAGTACTTGGCGAGGCTGCCAGTCAGGCTCTAGAGGAAGTCCCAGCAAGGTACTGTGGTTGCCAGCCTACTATTTTTCCATGTAAAAAATATATGCCAAGTATGTGTGTAAACTTTTAAAGTTCCACTTAGAAAGTTTTATTCAAAGCAATGGCTCATCTATACTTTTTTCACTGACTTTGATTTTTGTTTGTTTTAATTTTCTTATATTTTATTAGTTAAATCATCAGTTGTGTGTGTGTGTGTGTGTGTGTTTGGTAGCAAACTAGAGGTGGCCCTTCCAGATGTTGACTACATGGAAATCCCTACTGGATGGTGGGATGCTGAGTCAGATAAGTCTCTGCTTATTGGGGTACATAAACATGGTAGGTTGAACAAGTTAAAGTTTAATTAGTACATGTTTTTACATATTATGTATGAATTTTGTGTCTTTAACTGGTGCATTTCACCGTGTAGGGTATGAACGGTACAATGCCATGCGAGCAGATCCTCAGCTCTGTTTTTTAGAGAGGGTGGGCATGCCAGATGTCGTGGCACTTACAGCAGAACAAGGAGGTGCTGAGGCTACACCAGATGTACCTGACAGGTAAACTGAGCTGGACAACAATAATAAGGGCTGTGTTTTAGTCGACTACTTTCCTTTTGAAACAATTAGTTATGGCTTAAACATAAGGAAGACTAAATTCATTTATATGAACTTATTTAATTTTAGGTTTACTTACTTCATACTATGTAATTTGTTGTAGTTGTCAAAATATGACTCATTTCATTCATTGCTTTGCAGTCTAAGCAAGAGCGATGATATAAAAGAAGTAGACAATAAGCCAGAAGCAGTAGAGGACAAGGATGAAAAAAAGGTGATGTTTAATTGTCAATTGAATAATATTTTTTAAAGATTGTAGCTTAAGTGGCATACATGTTGATGTAACATCCATTATGTTTCCCTTAAAGCAGGTGAATTCTTTATCAGAAGACAAAGTGAAACATGACAGTTCTCTTGCAGGTATTTTTTAAGAATTATCTGAAAGGTTTTTGCTGGACGTATTAACATTTTCAGTAAAAGATACATATCTAAAGTTTTAGGGGTTGCATAGACTAGTCGACTAATACATTCACTAGTTGATGAGAAGGAAATGCACATAGCAGTGCAGCATAACAGTAAAGAAACCAGATTAACTGTACTTTGTGGGTGTAAAAATATTTTACATTGTTCAAAACTATGCTGGAGATATTAATTATATTTAAATACTTACAGCTTTACTTACAGCTTTAATGGAATGTTGTCACTTTCCTATTAATTTTTATGACTTGTACATGTTTGTGCAAGACTGTTTTTAATCCTGCACTTAGCCAGTCCTGAAATAAATTTCTCTAATTTCTTTTGCTATTCTTTAAATCTAAAAAAAAATATGAATAAAATCCCTGCACTGTGGGAAAAGTGCATTGAATGCAGCAGGTAGCATGTCATTATCTGGTCCCACTCAGCTAGTTTAGAGCCAGCTCACAAAGGCCGATGCACACTCACTTTTGCTGCATAGACTGGAGCCAAACATGTGCGGCGTAGGGTAACATTGCTTCTGTGACAATAGCACATACCTGAATATTATTGATGCCTAATAATATCAATGTGTCTTTGATGTAGTGACTCGTCCAGATGGACTACTTGAGGAGTTAGTGGAGCCAGGTCAGGCATTATGGCCGACAGCATCAGCACTCACAGCTAGATTACGACGTCTCATCACTGCCTATCAGCGCTACACACGGCGTGAACCATTCCGTCATGAAATTCTCATGCATGAGGGTATTAGGCCTGTTGCCTGGCAACTGGGTGATGAACCACGACGCTGTATAACAAATTCTGATCCACTTTTCCTTGAGTGGCAAAGAAGGTAAAATGTCAGAGTTTTCCTGTTTTTTATTAACTTTACAGGTATAGATTTTATAGCAATATATACTGTAGCAACAATGCTTTACATTACAGGGATGTACCCACACACACATTATCAGGTTACATACACTAGACACACTTCCTTACTCTCCAGAGTCACCATATTTATGTTGTTTATACAGCAATCCTCCATAGTCATGTTATTATGTCGATTTTCTGGCATTGTCGAAAAATAAGTCAAATTATTATTTAAAGGGATACTTGAAAATCTTGCTCTTGTATCCATTATGTTATTTATAAACAAAGAAACCATTTTCTGTTTACTGTGCTTTTAGAGCCATAAGAAACAAAAAACTAATTACTAAGACTAGTGTTGGTTTTTAAAAATTAAACATGATTTTTAGTGAATAATTTGTCACACAGTTTTTTATGGTATGTTAATATAACAGGTGGACACGCCGTGAACAGGCTGATTTCTACCGTACTGTGTCATCATTTGGGGTAGTGTATGACCCAGAGAAGAAGGTATTTGACTGGCGCCAGTTCCGTCAGTTTGCGCGTTTGGAGAGAAAAACAGACGAAAGCTTGGAGAGGTATTTTTGGAGCTTTGTGTCTATGTGTCGTACTGCCTGCAGACTGCCCCCAAGGAAGGATGAAGGTAAAGATGGATAGATAAAGGAATTAAATGTTGGATGGATTATTTTTATTAAGTAAGCTGTATTTTTTGTTGTCTTACCATGTAGGTCTGGTTGACCCTGCTCTATGCATAGAACCCATTACTGAAGAAAGAGCTGCTCGTACTTTGTACCGCATTGAGCTCATGCGAAAGGTTCGCGAGCAGGTTTTGCATCATCCACTCCTAGATGAGCGACTGAAGCTGTGTCGCCCTAGTCTTTACTTGCCTGTTTGGTGGGAATGTGGCAAACATGACCATGATCTTCTCACTGGTGTAGCCAAGCATGGTCTCAGCCGCACTGACTTCTATATATTAAATGATTCTAATTTGTCTTTCCTGGAGACCTATCGTAATCAAATCCAGAAAGAAAACCATGGAAACATGGTGTCAAGCTTGTCCCATCAACACTGTTGTCTGGGGCACTGCCATTCTCCTCAGCCCACAGAGTATCATCATACCTTACACTCCACACAAATGCAGCAAAATATACATCCACATGGACACCACCAAACCTCAGATGTAGCAGCAGCATCTGAATCAGAAAGCACTTTGGCTATGCCTGCAAACTCCAGGGAAAGCTTCTTGGACTGTCCCACAATTAATGACCCTTTGGATCTTGGGTCTTTACAGCATGAAGGCTTGGCCTCTGGCTCCCTCCATAGCAAAACTAGCAAAGAGTCCTTCAGTGGATTTCCATTCAATTCTGCCTCAGCTGGTCAGAGTATGTTAAATTCATATGATGTACACGGAGACATTACTGGAACACAAGGAGACATGACTGACTCAATAGATGGGAAACTTCGAAATGACGTTCTTGTGGGAGAACAGGGGTCCTCAGAAGAGACTGGATTAATGGCCCCTTCTGTGGAACTTGATGAACTTCAGACCCCATGGGGAAGCTCAGATCATACTGAAACCTCTGACATTTTTAATGAAGGTGATCCTATATTGGGGGAACCTTCACTGGAAACAGAATTTCTGGACCCAGCTCAGTCTGAAGATGGACAGGAACGGGAGGATCCACTTACAGGCTGTTTAAGCAGTTCTGTTTCGCAAAGTGACCATGTAGAGCCACTAGCACCAAGCTTCATGTTGTTCAAAGATCTGAATGCTGGAGAGACTTCCATGGAACAGCCAGATTTGTCTGCCAGTCCCCCTGAATATGTTGCTCCACAACTTTCAGATGTAGGCATTGACCAAGCAGGGTCCATTAGTGAGGAGCTAACAACAAAGCTGAGTGATTCGGAAATTACACATTGTAACCCTTGTTCACAAGATGGAGCAGAACATGGAGAATATCAGTTAAAGAAAGAGGAAACATCACTTTGTGGACATAGTAATTTGGAAATGGATCAGAAGCTAAGCAAAATTCAAGGCAAGACAAACAATATGTCCACTGTAGAAACTCTGATGGAAAATCAGTTGGAGCCATTGAAGGTAGAGTGTAACATGTCAAGTGAGGAGCATCTGAAGGATAATTGTCAAGTGTATTTGAAAGAATCTTGTGAAAAACTTCTAATGGAGCCAGATAAAGTGCCCTTACCAGAACCTTATGATATCCCATGCAAAGGAACCCTGGATGAACTACTTGAAGAATCTCCCCAAGACCCAAATGAAAAAATTTTGGAAAAAGAGGCTTCTGGAAAACCCCTTGAAAATTCGTCTGAACTAACAGAGAATAGCCCAGCCAACCCCACACTCTCCCCCGACAATTTGCCTTCTTCATTTCCTTTGTTTCCTACCTTTCCTACCACAGTCCCAGACAACTCTCTGTTCCCAGATCCTGAAACTGACCATGACATAAAACAGGAGTTACTCTTGGGTTCAATGGAGTCAGAGATTAAACCCAAACCTGACAGCACCACACTGACCCTACCCCTGGAACAGGCTGCTGATGCAGAAGTGAAGGATGAGACAAAGGAAAAGGAAACAAAGACAACAGGTAAAGTACCTGAATTTCAAAGATTCATGGGAGCTGTTCTTACTTGGTAATTGATTAAGAAATGCTGAAAATAAATACAGCAAATGCAATCTGGCACATATGTATGTGGACAGTGACGGTTGTAATTTTGCCTCTGTACAGTACAATGGACTTAAAATTAGCTTTTCAGCTTTAATTTAATGAATTTTAACAAAAACATTAAATTACCTGTTTAGGAATTATAGGATTTTTTTCATAGTCCTTTAATGTTCTAGAGCTCAAAAATATTTGGGAACACAAACATAATTATGGATAAAAATATTATTATAGGGCGCCACTGTGGGGTAGTGGTTAGCACAGTGGCCTCACACCCCAAATGTCGAAGGTTCGAGTCCCGCCTCAGATCTGTGTGCATGGAGTTGGCAGGGTGCAGGGTGTTGGCAGTGATATGCCTACCTGCTCAAGATTTTATTTGTATAGGACCTTTATATGATGGATATTGTTGCAAAGCTTATCAGTTTGTTGAAAAAAAGGTCTCTGAGATAATATGAATAAGAAAATATTGCAAGGAACCAAACTCAAAGGAGAACTCATCCTCAATCGGATGATCCTGGCTAGCTTAATCTTCTTTCTTCTTTGTCTTTCGGCTGTTCCCTTTCAGGGGTCGCCACAGCGAATCATCTGCCTCCATCTAACCCTATCCTCTGCATCCTCTTCTCTCACACCAACTAACTTCATATCCTCTCTCACTGCATCCATAAATCTCCTATTTGGTCTTCCTCTAGACCTCCTGCCTGGCAGTTAATCATCCTGGCTAGCTTAATTATACAGTAAATAAAAAACCTTATATATGCTATATGGTCTATATGCTACATGACCAAAATTGCAATTCTATAGCAGTAAATGCATTTTAGTTAAGTCCAATCTGTTGAGGTTAATGATGACTATTTAGATACTTTTTTTGTACAAACTGTTTATGGCAGTTGCAGTGCTAAAATCTTCCGAGCCATAGGAGAACAGTTTGCATCAAATGCAAGTCAAGGCAGTGTTCCTGACTTGTCTATAGTAGTCACTTATGGTCTCCAATAAGAAGTTAGGCATCAGGATGAAACAGGTCCAGAGGGCAGAAGGGGTTGGGACCACTTGTTTGTATCTCAGGAGTGCCATGTATTTGTAGGAAGGGGGTTTCAATTGTTTTCTGATCTTTTGGTGTTGCTGAGCTTATCAGTCCATTCCTTCCTTTTAAGAATGTACAAAATTGTTGATTTGTCAACTCCTAGTTCCTGCTGTCTCCCTGATTCCAGCATAATTATGGCTTTCTTCAGCTGGATATGGGATATGTTGCACCATGTTGATGTTTGGGTAATATTGTGTTTAAGCATCATGTTGTGAGGATGCCTATAATGCAACTAAATACTCACATTTGTGTAGTGGTTTGCCTTCTGTTTTGTTCATTTATTGAGCCAAAATAGGTGAGCGAGTTTCTGAACATTTCTGGTTTGCTTAGGTTTGATCTCCTGGGATTATGGCACTCAACAGACTCTAAAGTTTACAAAGAATAATGTGGGGGGAAAAAGAACAGGGTTTTATTATCTTCAGAGTAAGATTAAAATTGCCAGATTGGTTCTAGCTGACAGGAAGGATTCAGATAGTTACTTTTTTGGACAAAATAAACATTGCACAAATAAATGTATTGCTAATGTATTGCAAATCCATCAGCACCAGAAATTCAAAAGGTACAGCCAGAGATCATGGAAATTCTGAGGCCAACAGCATAAAATTGTCATGCTCAACATTAATGTTTACAAAGTCACTATTGATTGAAGGAGCCTCTGTTAAAGATTAACACCTAAAAACCCAGAGAGGATTTTCTGTACAATTTATCAAATAATGCCATCAAATTAGACTGTTCTCTTGATCTGTTGTTTTAATCTGTCTGTCTTGGCATTGTCATGCTTAACCTAGGGTGATCAGTAGTGGAACCAGTTGTTTGGAATGTGTTTTATGTGTTTGGAATGGTGACTCCAAACTCCAAAAAGGCTGGCGATATCAGTTTGCATTGCACCAAGTTGAAGCATTAGCATGCTCAAGAACAAGTAAGGGCTATGCTCTCTGCCCAGATTCAGCTAACTGCAATAGATTTTCAAGTATGAATGGAACGAAGCAGGTCTCTGCGCATGAATACTCTGCAGGGTTCTGAACAGGCAGCGGTGCGGCCATTTATAAACACGGTTGCCAGGCAATGCCGCAATCAGTGTGGACCCCCCACACCTGGCGCCGTGTCTATACAAGGGTCCTGATACCTCGGCACTTCGTGCGATCATTCAGGTAGCACCGGTAAGGTATCAGGGCCAAAGCAAGAAAGAAAAGACAGTCAGACAGACATAGGTGTGCTGTTAAGAGACAGAGGAAATCCACAAACTCAGTAATAACACTTTAGCAAAAAAAGGGGTAATAACAGTAAACAGTCAGATATGCATAGTAATTACAGTATTTCATGGAAAACAGAGCAACATTAAATTATATTTACAGGCTAAATACATACAGTTTTTGTAAATGTATCCTATTTGATTAACTCAAAATTTAGTTTTCTTTCATTATATGAAAAGATTTAGAACAATATTTAATGCTGTTTTACTTATTATCCTTATTTGTGTATGCATCTTCAGCTTTTTTGGGAGATAGTTTCGTTGAGGCACCACAGTTTGATCCATCCATATGTGAGGTGGTAGGCAGTCTTCATGATTCAAAGGAGCCAACCATCGCTCGGCTGCTTCAAGAGAAAACTCATTACTCATTTTCTGAGTGGCCCAAGGTTTGTGTCTTTCATTTGATTATTTCATTGGTGTTTCCAAAAGCATTTCATTCATTCAAAATGGTTTTATTTGTGTGTGTGTGTGTGTGTGTGTGTGTGTGTGTGTGTGTGTGTGTGTGTGTGTGTGTGTGTGTGTGTGTTTCTTCGTCTCCAGGTAATTAATCTCCTCATATCATATAGACGAGGCAGCTGAGAGGAAAAACACATGAGAGCGAGAGGGAGAGAGAGAGAGAAAACACAAAATAATAATAATAATAATCTATAGAGATGTTCCCACAATGCACTGAGCCCGAAAGGTCAAACGTGTCGAGTTGGCTGGAATAACAGACATGAAATGATCCCTCTGTAATACTAAAGTACGGAACTGATGCAGTCTGAATTAAAGGGAAAAAAGAGGCGTAAATATTCTTGAGTGTCGAGGAATAAACGCGTCGTCCCTCCGTCAGGTTCCTGCGAGTCTCACGTGGCGTCTGAACGGCGTGCAGAGCGAAACGCTCGACGAAGCTTCTAATTTTCCTAACGATTTACGGCTTCGCGTCCACAAAACGACCAATCTAGAGATTGATGAGATCACCAGACGCCGATGATGAACAACACACAGTTAGGAAGGACTTACATCACCGCGGCCTCGTCTACACCCTGTAACACTCGTCTATACGGTACTTACATTACATTCACTGCTTAACACAATCCTTCTCCCTGTCTCCCTAACACACACACACACACACACACACACACTCTCACACATCATTCGCTTCGCTGTATTTCCTTTGTTTTGTTTTGTTTTTCTTTCCCAGACGTTTTCTCTGTCACACTTAATTTAGTGCCTCTCACTTTGCTGAATGCATGCGGAGCGAAACCCGGCTAAAAGTGAAAATTTGATTTGCTAAAAGGAGCTTAGGGCGTCTATTAATCAATATTTGCGGAGTGTCAGGGCGAAGTGTGTGTGTGGGGTGGGGGGACGGGGGGGTGGGGGGGTGACCGACAGGCCCCCAGTTGGAGAGTGGCTGGAGAGGGGACGACTGGGAGGACTAGCAGGGCGTCTCGGGTAGCACAGGGGAGGGGACAGAGTGAAGAGGGATGAGAGTGCAAAGACTACGTACAGTACTGTAGATGCAAACACGGGCGCAAAAGCAGAACTGGGTCAGTACCGGGCCCGTTATTGAGCAGAACAGTGTTTGGATACGACGAGCGAGTAACGGTGAATATACCGAGCAAAATCCTGGTGCGAGAATCAGACTGACAGGCGCGTAATCCTTTTATCATAATACCAGTAGTGTGTGTGTGTGTGTGTGTGTGTGTGTGTTTTATTTTTCTATAAAAACCCTGAACACGCTGCAGTCAGTCCCTGCTATAATACCCACACACCCCACAATTCCCTCTCTTTCACCTCGTTGATTAAGAGATTGTTCACACGGCCAAAAGCACAGACGAATCAAATAAATAAATGAAGCAAATAATAAAACAAAACAAACCTAAAAACAAAAATCACAGTTCTGCTA
>JAQMYL010000036.1:26434020-26450081 GCA_030014365.1 Clarias pachynema
GCTAGTGAGACTAAAGTTATTACCCGCCACAGCCGAATTTTACCCGCATTTGGCGGGTGGGCGGGTGCCAATGTCAACGCCATCTTGTCTCCGTTTATGCTTCCGGGTCCTAGAGCCGGTCGCGGAGCGAGTGCGCATGACAGCAACCAAACTAGCTTCACGACCTCTGTTTTCTTCCGACAAAGAATACAAAATATTGAACGTTCTATCGAACACATTTTTTATTGATATCGATCGCGTGTCTATCGCGAAACATATCGTTATCGTTTTATCGCCCAGGCCTACAATGGGGTAATATTTTTTTTTAGTTCATAACCCAACAACTAAAAATAAATAATGATGAAAAAATAACAAATGCAGTAGTTCAACATCAAACCAAAACGTTTTTACCTTTGAAAATAGATTTACCATTGTAGCCCCTATTTAATGTGACCGTTCCCAATTTTAGCTGAAGCAACCAAGAGAGATGGCCACAGGCTGTTCACACATGTACTAGTTTACTTGGCTGTAAATCTTTCTTAGAATGTTTTCAATTGTGTTCATATCTGGTGAGCAAAGGGGCCAAGTCAACTTTTTTCCATCTTTGCTGGCTAGCCATTGTCTGGTGTACTTGGATGCATGGGATGAAACATTGTCTTACATCAGTATCATAGACCTTTTGAATGATTGGACTTCTACTGCTTTAGGAAGGTGGCCTCCAAAACCTGGCAGTAAGTTGTGAAGTTAATTTTCCATCCATATTCCACTCAAAATGGTCCAACCAATTCACCATCAATAGTACCAGCCCATTTATTCATCATCCCTTCCCCACCTTGCTCAAGCTTCAGTTGAACTAATGTGAGATGTCCATCGGCAATCCAGCCACAGGCCTATCCATTAGGTCTATCCAGTGTCATGCTCATCACATCCATCCACAAAACAATGGAAAAATGTGTCTTTTTTTTTCTTCACTTTTTTCATTGAGGCAAATCCTAAGATTTCTCTCAAGTTTTTCCATACCACAATCGTCCTCGATCCAGGGACAATCTAATAATCATAATTTATATGTTTCCTCACACTCTTCAAACTCATTTCCATATATTTTGTATTCTGTAATTCTGTAAAGTTTTGTAATTTGTATTCTGTAAAGTTGCTTTGCAAAAATGATGTTTAGGACACCCTTGTTGCATGCTGTTTGAAATACTGAGTGCTGTGCTAGGGTGCTACTTTTGTCCCTCAAAAAAATTGTGTTTAATTGGAGCTTAATTTTTTTTGCAAACTTGCTCACTCTTGGGAAGTTGCGCTTATGTAGCACTACATCCAAAGAAACTATATGTGGATGATTATGCAACTGTTAATTAACTTTACTCACAGATAGCTGAGGCCATAGCCAAAACACCGCGACCGAGTCCAGTTGTTGAGTGAATGGACACTTGGTTACTTTCATTCAGACCCCATGAGAGCAGCGCATCAGCTAGGTTTTGCACAATAAATTCACCCGTGGGGTTTCTGGGAAAATATGCGGTTTCCAAGCATTTACTCATTTTAGATTCCAGTTGTCATTAAAATGTACACTTAGTAGTACATTGATCGCGTGGGTTACATCTTAGGATTTTTCATAAGGTATTGTTGCCGAGTACCTCTCCATCGCACTAGCAAGTTGCTTGTGTTTTCCATACTTGGCCGGGACTTTTTTTTTTTTGCGAAGCTTTCACACAACATTGTTCTGGTGTTGATCACCCTGCTGCGTGGCATGGCACTCACATTCGCGTGTGTTATTCTGACATGAGTTGGAGATGACACAACACGGCGTGGCTCCGTAAGCTTATTGGCTGTTTCATGGTCACCCGTGACATGCTCATTCATCGGGAGATCTGATAGGCTGTTGAGATTAAGGCAAGGCGTTTAATAAAACTATAGCGCTTTTTTAATCGTTATCGACAATGGTATACAGTCAATAAATACCGGTACCGTTTTATCGCCCAGCCCTATTTTATCTACAACAATATAGGAGGCACAGTGGAAAAGAATTTCACAGAATTGGATGAAGTATGCAGGGCATTGAGAGGTTGCAAAACATTAATCTTAGTTGCCTCAAGAAGTATTGGAATGGCAGGATGTGTGTATTTGCTATGCACTGGAGACATTTGTGTTTGAGATCTAAATTTGAATATAAGATGTGTTAACTTAAAACACGGGACCTTTTGTTTGTATCCCCTTATTTTGGTGTGAATGGAAATATTTGAAAGTGTGAATTACAGGTGTTGCTTTTTGCACATATGCGTCCAGTTAAATTGTTTCTTTGAACACTTAACTGTGATTGTCTACCTTTAGATTGAGCATAGGGTTTTGACTGTGAAGACTAAATTTGTTCTTAAAAGTATAAATGGTCATCCAGACCAGACATGAGGAAAAAACTATCTGCATTGGGCACAGTCAGTACAATAATTTGGAATGTCCTGAAAAAGAAATAAATCACTGGTGTACCACCAACAAGATAATCAGGTCCGCTAAGTAAAACAACAGTAGTTAATAAGAAAACCCCAAAACAATAGTTAGACTTGTGTGAGTGCTTCTGGGACAGGCTCGAAAATCTTTATTCATGATAAAACTCATGATGGTAGTGTTAGAATTGATTCAGAAGTATACAGGAATATTCTGTCTGCAAACGTACAGAGAAATGCATCCATTGAGATTAGGAAGAACTTCATAATTCAGTCAAGATTTTATAGACTGGCTAAGTCAATCACAAGACCAAACCCAACTGAACATTTTACTTCATAAGAGGAATTTTAAGGAAGGAAAAGCTGAAACTCTGAGTTGTTATCTCATTCATCTCTTGATTATAGAATTGCCCTTGGCAGTAAATAATACTGAATATAGTGCACCTAGAAATAGCATTTTGTGGAAGAATTTATTTATTTATTTATTTATTTATTTTTTTGGTAATTTAATTTAAAAAGTGAAACTCATCGTAGATCCATTACACATCCATTCTGAAAACATTTGCAAACATATTTCAGGCCTTTTTTTTGTTATTGTTTAAATTTTCATGATATCAGCTTATTAAAAAAATAATCAAGTATCAGAAAATATTTTAATAGTTCCTAAGTCCAAGCAACGAGGTATTAACAATATAGAAATATCCAACTTCTAAAAAGTATGTTTATTTATGCAGTCAATTCTTGGTTCTTTTATTCCTTAGCTCAGGTAAAAAGCTTTTGACATTGTCTCTGGTTCATTAGTGGCTTGATACTAGGAACAGTAGCCAATTTTCTGAAGATGTTTGTGTGTGGTGGCTCTTGACGCACTGACTCCAGCCTCTCATTGTGAAGCTCTCCCAAGTTCTTTCCAATCTCAAAATCTTTCCAATCTCTTTAAGGCTGTGTTCATCGCTGCTGCTTGTGCACCTTTTTCTTCTTTCCTTTTGCTTTCCATCTTTACAGCCAGCCCTTTCAGTGGTGACCCTCTGTGGAGGGTGTTGATGATCATCTTACAGACAGCTGTCATGTCAGCAGCCTTCCCCATGATGGTGGTTGCGTATACTGAACTAGACTATGAGAAGACCCACAATATTTATACTGTATGAATAGTAATTTACTCAAATTTTAACTAATATTTAGAGATAATGAATTTTTGATTTTCATAAGGTGTAAGCCATAATCATTGAAATAAAAAAGGCTTGAAATAAATAAATTAACATAAAGCAAAGTGCTAATGTAACATCCACATGAATGGCAGGACCCAAGGTTTCCCAGTAGAACACTACACAAGGTATCACACTGCCTCCTCTGTCTTGCTCCATCCCATAGTGCATCCTTGTACCATCTCTTCCCCAGGTAAGTGATGTACAGTACACCCACCCACCTATCCACATAATGTAATTGAAAACATGATTCAACAGACAAAGCCATCGTGTTTCATTGCTCTGTGGTCCAGTTCCGATGCTCACATGCCCTGGTGTGGGCTCTGAACACGTGTCAGCATGGGCACCCTGATCAACAAACTGCTATGCGCTGTGTGTTCTGACAGCATTCTATCAGAACCAGCATAAAGGTTTTCAGCAATTTGAGCTACAGTAGCTTTTCTGTTGGATCAGACTACACAGGCCAGCCTTCACTCTTCACGTGCATCAGTGTACATGCATCTTGGCCGCTCATAACTCTGGTGCTGGTTTACTGATCACTACAGACTGGGAACATGACACTGCACAAGAGCTGCAGTTTTGGAAGTGCTACAACTCAGTCATCTAACCATCACAATTTGGCCCCTGTTAAAGCAAATCCTTAAGCTTGCTCATTTTTTCTTCTTCCAAACATTGAAACTTCAGGGATCAAATGTTCACTTGGTGCCTATTCTAATAAAAAATAATCAATGTTATTCACTTTACCTGTCAGTGGTCATAATGTTATGTCTGTATCTTTGTATTTTAGAGTTTCACTTTTTGGATTAAATTACAAAAAAAAATAAAAAATCCTGGTATTCAGTTTTTTTTAGATGCAGTTACTAATTAAGACTTTTCATTTGGATTTGATTGCCAAAACAGCAAAAACTTTTCATGTAACTTATGTAATGTGGGCCATTTACTGTTACTGCTATTTTCAATTGTTACATTAAAAAACATATTACACAGTAATACAGCTCAGTTTTTGAAGATTATATATAGGTTGAGTTGTTTGGCCAACAAGAAAGCACAGTAATTGAAATCATTCTTTTTCTAATTCCTTCATCATCTGTAACTCTCAGACTGCAAGCTTGTTGCACAGTTTTGCTGAACGTCCAAAGCAGAGGAGGCATCGTTGTAAAGACCCTACCAAGTTGGATGTGAATTCCCTGACTGGGGAGGAAAGAGTCCCAGTAGTGCACAGGAACACAGGTCGCAGAGTAAGAACTGTACAAATATGCCCTTTTCTAATATTTTCCCTAATTGCAAATTATATAAACAGTGTGAGATAACACTGATTTTGATGCTTTAATTTCTCCCTTAGCTGGGTGGTGCAATGGCCCCAGCCATTAAGGAGCTCTCTCAGTGGCTAGATGCAAACTTAGAATACTTTGTGGCTCCTGACTGGGCAGATGTGGTAAAGCATTCAGTGAGTCTTGCAGATTGCATTTTGTTATATCTATTTTTCTCTAAATTTCCTTCACATTACTTGATTGGGAAATGATGTTTGTTTAAATGTTGTGAATAGCCTGGATTTAAAATAGAGCCTGACCAATCTAATTTTTATGTGACTGCTAGCTTTCAAAGCTGCTCTTTCTAAGACCATGAAGGGAGGTGCGAGGGGGGAGGGGGGGTAGTGGCTGGGTATGAGGTGTGTTGGGGTGTGTTGTAGCTCTAACATACATATAGTGAGACTCTACATTTTCTGTCAAAACTTTCCAAAGAGTATCAGATTGTTCTCAGTTTCTGTTATCATAAACATTTATTTCATAAAAAGCTCCTGCTGGGTTAATTTCAGTATCTAGCTTATGTATGTCCTAAAAAGTAAAAAAAAATATTCTTTTTCTTTCTTTGTTTGCTTTAAGGGTTTCCTCCCGGAAGGGAAGTTCACCCGGATTCTCACTGAGCCAGTGAATCGAGATCCTAGCACACGTCGTCGAGGCAGAAGACCCCGAAGTGAGATGCCAAAAGCTCCCGAGCTTCCTGCTGGCATCGGACCCCTCTTCATGAATGACGGGCTCATTGGCATGGACATGGTTAACTTACCCAACCTTCGCAATGTCCCTGGTATTCCCATAAGCGGGCTCATGGGCTTCCCTCATGGTCTGGGTACAGCCCTATCGGGAGAAGATGCAAAGAATGGTCTGAGTATGCTACCTATGATGCTACATAGTATGTCAGCAGTGCAACCACCCATGTACAGCACTCATATAAGTGGAATGCTAAACCAGTCACTATCTGCTCCAGCCTCCACAGTAACCACAGCTGCCAGCTCCTCCAGTACGGCAACAGTGACCTCCATATCCTCTGCCGCTGTGGCCTTAATCCCTAGCCCTGCAGTCATCTCCAGTACAGCAGCTTCTAAAGAGCGAGCTAGTCCTGAGCCTAGTACTGAGAGACAGAGCACAGATGAGAGAACTCTAGGAGGGAACGAGAAAAAAATGTTACCTGCTTGTCCCAGCCCCACGGTTACTAGCAGTTCTGCAAGCATTACAAGCAGCGGGAGTCATTTGGCCTTCAATCCCTTTTTGATCCCAGGAATGCCTCATGGATTACTGTATCCTCACATGTTCCTGCCACATGGCAGTATTTTGGCACTTCCATCAGCAGCAGATGGCACTGGCATTACCAAGCAGAAGAAAAAGAAAATTAGGGATGAAGGAAGGGTGGAGGAAGACACTGGTTTATTGGAGGCACAGGATGGGGAGATGACAGGGATGAGGGATAAAGAGACACTGGAGTGTAAGCATAAAGAGGGTAGGCTGGAAAAATCATTCCCAGTTGTGGACACCGGTAATGTTATAAATAACGATGCTAGTGACGCTCCATCTGTGGTTAACGCAGCCAAAGCAGTAGAGGAAATAAACAGAGATGTAGAAAAAACAATAGAGTGCAGCATGCCTGTGCCAAAAGAAGAAGGCTTGGATGTAACACAGGATGTACAGTAAACTCTGCTCTCCAGTGAGCAACAGTATCTTTATGTGTTGTGATGGTAAAAGTTTGTGTAAAGAAATTTGATTATGAACTTCTTAATGTTTTTAGGTCTGCTACATAATTAAAACATGTAAATTCTCTGACATACTCCTTTCCAAGAGTTTGCTGAAATTACCATAAAGTAATAGCATGCACACACTTGCATTTCAGTACCAAAAGAATATCAAATAAACATCACTTTGAATGTGAAGATGTCACTCTTGCATCATGGAAATAGTTCCTGAGGTCATCACCTGGCCTATGGCGGTTGTGTATGGCACACTTGGCTCAGTGTTAGAAGTGACAAAGGATGTCATCCAAATGATCCTGCTTGTTCTTTCTTTTCTTCCTCATTTTTTCCCCCCTATTGGACGCAATCCATACACAGTTCCCGATTTAAAGGGAAAATAACTGCAGTTGATGACAGGTGTTGTGAAATGACATGACAGTCTTGTCTTTAATTTATGGTGCTTACAGGGTCATAGACACACACACTCCTTTGCTTACAAAATCATTTGATTAGATTATTCATAGGAATCCTTCTGAACATTTTATGTTTGTATTCAAATCACACTCCACGTAGGTGGATTATTAGCAGAAGTGTTGCTGTTACTCTTACTTTTAAGAATATGTATAAAGCTATACATAAAATCAAAGTGCAAAATGCAAAACATTGCATTATAACAAAGACGAAATTCAGTCATTTGGGAGGCGTTAAGGTGGAATATATTTCCCCCATTGTCATTTTGAAATAAAATCTTTTGGTTCTAACACACCAGAGATTGGACTATGCTGTGAGTAATTTCAGCTAAGGGCAGAGGATCATGGATTTGACCTGAGGGTCCATTGGGATTTCATGTGTTGATTCCCAGTCAATCTTTTACCTCTTAGTGCAGGTTTGGAGTCATGGGGTGATTTATTGTGTTTGAACATCTCATTCATATGAACACTATTAATGAACTGAACATTTCATTGTTACTGCTATCATTGCTGTGTTTTGTCCGACGTGTAGAGTAAAAGGGCCCAGAGATGATGAGAATCTTTTTCTAGGGGCAGAAGGCCTTGCTAAGTGCTTTTGTCTGACTTGATACATCTGAAAATAGTGTAGAGTAGTACCTGTCAAGATTTTTTTTAAACATGTAAATTTATATAGCTGTATATTGCTGTTACCTTTGTTTAAAAGCACACTATTTTTATTGTCATTACGTCATTGGGAGAACCTGTAAATCAGTGCTAGTACTTCCTGTATCGACCCATATTGTACACTAGTTGGACACCCAAGACTTTCTGTTCACACATTTTTCTCTCCAAATTGCACAGCAGGGTCTTTTTTCTTTTTTCTTCTTCTTTTTTTTAAGTTCCTTATGTCAGTTGTACTTTTCAATGCCTAACATTCTTGAATTCACCATCTTATTGTTTTTGATGTGAACATTTTGCACGGCCCTTATGGTGAATATTTATCTGAAAATGTATTCTGTCTTATGTGTTCTAATTTCTTCTGTTTACTGTATAGACATTTGTTTGTGTGGACATGTCTCCTGCAGAGGACAGTTTTTATCCCTGTAAACCTGAACATTATATTTTTTCACCTATAAGCAGTCTTCTTTTTTGCATTACATTTTTGTTGATTTGTCATTTCCTAGAAAGCTGATTGATTATCGTTTCCCCTTACCAATCACCAAATATAATTATGCTATTTCATTTGATATTTCATTAGGTATTTTTTATTTATCCAGTTTATTGAAAAGACATTTGGCTTATTTAGCATTTTAAATTGGCTTGTGTAACATTTTACTCATGGTATTTGTTTATTCATTTTAAATTGTATATGACAAGCTATCTGTGTTTTGGAAAGGGAAGCACTGTCATTACCCTAAAAGTTTCTGTGGGTGCATCGGTTCTGATTGCTATATTAAAGACTATATCATGGCCACAGAACATTTCTAATTTCTGATTGGCTGAGAGCTGTGCATTTGTTACTTATATAGGGACATTTCTAAAGTAGACATGCTAAAGTACTTAATCACATTTCTATGTCAACACTACATAAAAACTAACGGAAATCACAACAATCATAAATTGTCTGTATGTAGCTGCAGTGCCCTACAGGCCACAATGTTGAGTAAAGTTTGTGCTTATTGATTTTAAGTCTAATTGTATTATTTGGTTTCCTCAATTATTTATGTTAAACCCTAACATTACTGTTGCAGCATTATTGTGCCCTGATTCTAAATATGGAGGAAATATTTATTTATACAGTCCCCTCTGAAATGATTGGAACATCGGTTCTGTTTTTTTTTTTTATCAAAAGACGCATATGAGATTAAATTTAATTTCCTGATATTTACATCTGGATGTTTTAAATAACTTAATACATGGCACCCTTGGTGTCTGACCATCCAATGTTTTATTGAACAAAAAGTATAGGAGCAGATAGTTCTGATGTAAATTATTATAAATAATTTTATAATATCATTATTTTTATATTTATTAATGAATTATAATATCCAAAATTATTATACATATTGACTTTATTTATTATTATTATCATCATTAACTATATTGAAATACTTCAGATATGTATACTGTTAAAACACTTGTATAAAATTAAACAAATCAGAAAGAATAAAATTTATGGGTCACAGGTATCTGTGGATTCATTTATGGTAATACTAAAATATAAATGGATGCTCAATGTATGTAAAGGTCTGGTGATTTATTATGCCAGTCTGACAACTTTCACTTTTTTCCCCCCATTTGAAGTCCTTTTTGTGTCTTGTAGATTGTTGGTTTGCTGGATGATAAGATGACAAAAGAAGAATAGGGATTGTTTTTTTTGTCGCTTTTATTGTTTTAACCACCAAGTAACTTTGGTGGTTAAAACAATAAAAGAAAATATATTTTTTAAAAACTATTCTTCTTTTGTCATCTTATCATCCAGCAAACCAATATTTGAAACTAATGTTCCAATATTTTTGACTAAAAAGATTAGGTCAGCTCAACACATCTCAATGTAAATATCAGGAAATAAAAGCTGAAATTTGCATCCGTCATCTATTAATTTTTTGTTCTCAAATATTTTAAGTGTACTGTATAACAAAAAAAAAAATAATAATAATAATAAAAAATTGACCTTGTCGTTCCAATGCTTTCAGAGGGGCCTGTATGTGAAACTGATCATATAAACTAATAAAAGGCTGCAGTATTCCACACACTTTATCATACTGTACACTTGATCTTTTATTTCTAATGTAACAGTAAACTAATAAATTCCACTTGCCGGATCAAGTGTTTAACATAAAATGGTATTCGAAGTTTACTCCTCCCAAAATCCAGACACATTAAATGATCTCTGTACTTTAGTGACAAAATCGCAGTTTGCTGAAGACTGCTGAACAATGCTTCAACCTTCCTCATCCCGTTCTCCTCTCCCACAAGGTTTTTGGGCTCAAAGTTTTGTTCCCTTGAAACACTTTTGTAAAGCACACAGTCATGTATTTGCTACAAATCTGGATGAATCTCTTGGTGCCCTTCCATTACACAGAGGAAAAACCCACAATGGCAGTGAAATAACTGACAAAAGTAATAATCAACAGTAATTTAATGAGACTCAGACATTGCTGAATGAATGAAACTGGGCTGGACAAATGGTATTTGGTATTTCTAAGATTCAAAATTTAACCATAGTGACATGTGACATGCTGAACTAAAGTGTGGTTTGTAATTAGTATCACAGGCGTCTACTATTGTTGTAATGACTTAATGAGGATATTTAATTTTGTAAAGTCGTCACCGTGCTGTGTGGGATCACGGTGTGTATCACACTGAACATGGACCACAGAAAGTCAAAGGAGAGAGTTGTCTCAGGAGATTAGAAGGTTATAAGACTATCTGCAGGCAGTTTAATATTTCTGTGCCAGTTACACATTCAGAGGTTCACTCTCTCTGAGACTGTAGACAATCTTAATAGACGTGGCAATGAGAGGAAAATTGGTATTACATTGAACAAAAAGATGACACGGATGGTGACTACAGAGCCAAGGACAACTTCCAAAGAGACTCAAGTTCACCACCAAGGTCAAGGTACATCAGTGTTGCATCGCGCTGTTACTCACTGTTTGAGGAAAGTGGACTTCATGATAGACACCCATGAGGACTTGAAGGCAAATCATAGAGAAGCGAAACTGGAATTTGCCAAAATGCATATGTCGAGCCACAAAGCTTCTGGGAGAATGAACTTTCTACAGATGAGACAAAACTGAAACTTTTTGCAAGTCGCATCAGCTCTACGTTCTCAAGCAAAAATGAAGCATACAGAGAAAAAAAAATATATTAGGTTAGTGACTACGAGTGCCAATATTTTTGTCCAGGCCATTTTTCTCTCTCTCTCGCTGTTGAATCACAATACAAAACCAAAATCTCATTTTCATTAGTCGATGGTAATAAAGTGATTACTTTTGTCAGATTCAGTAATCACTGTTGGTTTTACTTTCCGCAATAAAACAAATGTGTGTACGTGACTTCATATACGCCTTTCCCTTTTTTTTGTTTTTTAATACATCAGATGAGCAGACTATATACTCACTTATTTGTATTGATTTTTTCCATTTGTTTGAATTCACATGCAGTTACTGGTCAAAAACACATCTATACAATTAAACAGATTGTTTAAATATGCAATATAAGGGTCCGGACTTAAGGACTACATTTTATGTTATGGAACACTGAGTAAGTGTTTTAGTTGATGAACGAATAGTTAGATTTGTAGAATTGTTATTGTTTTGTGTGTGTGTGTGTTCCAGGATGTACATAATAACACCCATTTGACCCAAAGGGTATGATTTCATCTCACCAAATGTGTTCTTCCTTATAACCGTTCATACACACGTCGTAAAGGATACAGCACTAGAGATCCACCTGTATGTAGATATTTCAACTGGACAGCTGTGTGGCGGTTCTGTTTCCCACTCAGTCACTGTTTAGGAGCAGATATAGAATCAAACTTTCTTTGATTGTAATTGACCAAAACAAATTATACAGAATACAAAGTATTATCCTCCATTAATCATCAGTCGTACAGTGCAGCTTTAATTAATCACACGCGCTCCTCAGCTGAGGTTTATGTGCCAGTATACAGGTCAGTAAGTCAGTACGTATGCACACAGATACACTATATGACAATACACTTGCTGGTTTCTTGCATCTGAGCCCCATCCTCACAATCACTGTACTCGTACTCAACAGTTCGAATTTTACCGGTTTGGTTTATTGTTGCATTTGTTGCTTTCCTTTGATAAACAGCCTTTATGCATGCTCAGAAGTTCTGATTACGAGTAGAACAGAGCACTGCTGATTTGGTTGTAGCCAGTGTTCAGTCAGTAGGAATAAATGCAAGTTTAAGGCAGTACAAGGCTGCAAAAGAGGGAAAAAATCTCATCTTGATCTTCAAGTCCTCAGTAATTGAGTATGTGTGTTTTATTTTTCTTTTTTGTTCAAATAGCTCCTGTATTCCATTGTGGACCGATCACAATTAAAACTATGGTATGTGATCTTTTCTTGTGCAATAAAAAATGACTTACAAGAAAATGCATTTAATGTGATTTTATTTCCAGAGTTTCAGTATTCAACCATAAATAAAATCCACTGATATCATTGTGCAGGTCGCTTCATTATATTTCTTCATCTGTGCATCTATTGAGTCCAGTACAATCAGACTAGTTTCCCTATAGGTGGGTAAATTGTTTGAATGACGAGTATGATTTCCATTATTTGTTTACTCAATACACAATAATTTTGACCATTTAAAATTAAGATCTAAATGATACTTGCATTGCAGTGTTGTCTCTGCCAGTATATGTTGAAGCCCACAGTAAAAAAATATCTCACACCGTTCTATGCATTTGTATCCGCCTTTGGGGCCGTGAGCACTAACCCGTTCTTCATATTCTAACCCGTTCTTCATATTCTAAGGGTTTTGGTTTGGCCTCAGTAGCAGCTTGTGGTCTTGAAATGCATGTTATAGATTATAACGCTTTGCACCATTAATCAACAGTCTGCGTTCTTAATCAAATTAAGATCACATCAGAAGAAAGTTAAGTCGGTAGATACGAGATACAGGTAGAGAGTCTGTAGAAATAGTTAAAAGGTTAAAGCTAAAAATAAGCTGATCAGCTTTAATGTAATTAGTGATATTATTATTTCAGATTAAAGACAGACAGACATGTACGTGGAGTACATGTCTGTCTTTCTTTCTACTGTATATGGCAGAAATCTGAATAACTGGAATATCTTGCATCTTGTTTGTAAGAGTTGTACTTCTTTCGTGGTCAGCCTTCTTGTTTTAAGTAGATTATTAAATCTGTCACATAACTTCATAACTTCACCTTTACATAACATGTTGATTTGAGCATGGAACAATGTGCTCTCAGTTTCGGTATTTTACACACCTTCACCTCAGACTGCTGCGGATATGTTTACTCTAACAACCCATCTTTTATCTCGTCACATTTCTGCTTTTTATTAGCGTCACGGTTTTGGAACAAGAAACTGTTGAGTCCAGGAACCAGACTCAAAAGGAAACCCATCCTTGTTTGGGTGATAACGGATAGCAGGGATTGAAGCAGGAATATCTTTCACTTGGATGGTAAAAGAGTAAATACAGATGAAAAAAATAAACTGTGGCTGTAAGGCAACAATACTGTATCTTCATACTGTAAGCCCTCAGCTTGCTCATCAGGGACAAACTCATCATTTTGATTCATACACATTTCCATAGTTTTCTTTTGATTCTGTCAAGCTGCTTTGCAACCAATGACCATTATTAAAATTGCTATATAAATAAAATTGAATTCGTTATTTTAAAGGGGTGTGATTTCTTTTTCTATACCCAGTGAAGGTATGTACTGTATGTATGTATGTATGTATGTATGTATGTATGTATGTATGTATGTACAGTATAATTAGTAGTATTTTAATATTATATGCGCATTAGTTTGTAATCTCAGGTCTCTGCACTGAAACATGATACTTGAGATTTTATTTGCAAACAATTACTAGAAGACTTTTTAACCAATAATATTTTATTGGCTTGCATATTTACAAGGCATTCACAAGCAAGTCTGAATAACAAACGTCAATCTGTCACAGTAACATTATCCCCATTCCCCATAATTTGTTTTCCAACAAACAAACAAGTCTGTCCTCAGAAGTATAAGCCTTGATTCTCACCCTAAAATTATTAAGGTCCAAAGATTAAAGACTGTTCCTGAGAATGTTCCAAATTAATTAATGGAGGTTTTTAAAATAGTTACCTCCACTACTAAACCAAAACATTCTAAAAATTGTAAACAACAATATACAAGAATAAAATGAGTAACCACAGGGACAACAATTAAAGACCATGTAAACACTGACTTTGATCAGGCCAAGGCATGGTTAGACTGATATGGTATTATATACCAAAGCAATTTGCGATGTACATCAGAATACGAATTACTCCATCCCAGTGGAATAACTAAAAAAATACTAAAATAAAAAATAAATCGATGTGTAGATACTACACAAAGACAATACACCCCTACATGTGTTTATAGCCCAAAGGACAATACTCATTTACACCAATATAAACTTAGTTAATTAATTAGTTAAGCCACATTTATTTATGTGTACAGAAATTATTAAATTTTTTAAATGCTTTTCTTACCCCCAGATTGCTAAAAATAATGCTTCAGACACCACAGGGCCAGATAGAATAAAGGGTCTGTATTATAACAATCTGTTTTATTAACTTACTAGTGCATCTCAAAAATTAGAATACTGTGGAAAAGTTGTTTTTCTTTAATTTAATGTAAAAAAAAGTTTAAGTTGTATATTTATGTGGCTTAGTATTTCAAGATAATGGATTTTTGATATTCATGAGCTATAAGCCATAATCATTAGCAAAAAGGCTAGAAATATTTCATGTAATGAATCTAGAAAATTAGTTCCGTTTTTTTTTTTTAATTATTAAATTAAGAAAAAAAGTTTATATATACAATATATATATTTTTTGAGATGCATTAGTATTGTGCTGCCATTTGAAAATGATTAAAAGTACTTGCAGCAATTTAAGTTTCTATAATAGCCTGTCAATCATAAGCCACTGGTTCAGCACCCTGGATAGCTCTATGAGTTGCTCTTTGGTTATAAAAGGACATGCTGCATTGTAATTGGTCTGTGAGAGTTCATCACTGATAGGGGACACATGCATCATGTGCATCGTTGGTCAGTGATTGGCTCTCTCAGTTACAACATCTTGAAGGCGTTTGAGCAGCACATCCTCACTCTCTTGGCTCAAACGTTTAGTAGGGGACTCTGTCTCATCTCCTTCCATGGTAAAAGCTCTCTTCTTGCTCACACTTCCCTGACGAATCATTCGATTGATGTCACTCAAATCCTGAAGAAAGTCAGGGAGACATAATAAGCTACAATATAATAAGCTAGAAATCTATAAAATGATTACTTTAGGTTATAGTACTGTTGAATAAACACATATACACCAATTAGCCATAACATTAATACGGCAAACATTAAGCCCAATATTGTGCTGTAAGCAGTTTACTGATATATAATTGATAATCAATGCTAATCAGTTAACCTGGCGATGGTGTTAAAGTTGTGACTGATCAGCCAATATGGCCATGACCCGTCGAGGCAAGGACTTCACTAGACCTCTGAAGATATGCTTTGGTATGTGGCATCAAGCTGTGAGTAAGTCCTGGCTTGGTGCCTTTAAGTCCTTTAAGTCATAAAAGTTGTGTGGTGGATCCTCCATGGATCTGACTTGTTTCTCCAGCACGTCCCACAGATGCTCAAGTGGATTGAGATCGGGAGAAATTGCACCTCAAACTTGTGCTCCTCAAACAATTTTTTGGGACATAAATTGACAGTTCATGACAGTGAGTTCACTGTACTTAAATAGCTTCCACACTCACCAGATCTCCTTTAGGATGTGGTGGAATAGGAGATTCACATCACGGGTGTGCAGCCAACAAATCTGCAACAACTGTGTGATGTAATCATATCAATCTGAGCCAAAATCTCTGAGGAATGTTTCCAGTACCTTGCTGAACCTATGCTGTGGTGCGCTGGGTGTTCTCAGCATTAACCTTTTTGGCGATTTTTGCTGCATTGGCTTTTCTGTGGGATTGGATATGACGGGTTGCCTTTGGTCCCGGCAGACATGGATGAGCCTAGCCCATGATTCTGTCACCAGTTTACTTGTATATAATGTACAATCAATTTTAATGTGTTAATGTTAGGTGGTGTTAATGTTACAGCTAATTGATATATTTCAATATATACTCAGCAAAAAAAGAAACGCCCCTTTCTCAGGACTGTGTATTTCAACAATAATGTTGTAAAAATCCAAATAACTTTACAGATCTTCATTGTAAAGGGTTTAAAC
>JAQMYL010000036.1:26461467-26471867 GCA_030014365.1 Clarias pachynema
GTTAAAACGGAATAAAAGTCTTTATTGAACCGCCAGCTCGCCTCCTGCATTCATGCCACGCTCACACACACGACGCAACCGTGACAATTACCATCACATAAGCCTATGTGACAGTAAACAATCATCTGATTACATTTTTTCAAAGGGGTTGTATTTCATACCTTCTCAAAGTGCTGCTGAAGGTTGTTCTCCACCTGCATTCGGGCTGATACCTGACCAGATGGGGGCTTAGGGGTGACTTTTTGTGGTGTGCCAATCTCCTCGTTTGCATCAGCACCCAAAAACACCCGCTCATCAAAATCACCCACCGTCAGGACATATTCTTCATATTCACGATTTATGGCTTTGCTAGACAATAACACATGAATATATCTTCATGTTGTTTATGTTTAAATGCATAAATGTCAGAGATAATCTTCACAATAAAATATTTCATACTGTCAGAGATACTTACAGGAGAGAAGGTTAAGGGGGAAAGGGCTTTATGACTGGTATTTCTTGAAGATTGTACTATGTTCCTTCTTCGAAATTAAGATTGGGTTAACTGTGTATTGCTCCCACATGAAGACCTCATTAGCACTGGTTTTGGTCAACAATTAAAGACAAGTGACCTTTTTTTTTTAATAAACTAATGGTACCACAGACATATATGCGGTTGGATGTTATGTGGTACATAGTTCACAAGGTGAAGCTAGAACACATTTCACTAGAACTTAGAATTAGCAAATTAATATAAATATGTGAGTATCTCACACAGACTGTCACAGATTCACAGTCACAGAGTGATATTATACAGTAGTACAGTTATTACAGTCAGAGTCACAGGTCCATTGCACAGTATCCTCAAGAAATACCAGTCGTATAACTCAGTTATAACTCAGTGCAGAGGTGATTTGAGTAAAATGTTCTCAACATTGTTATGTTGGAAGCAGAAAACATGAGTCAATGTAAATATCTGCATGGCTTTGATAAGGGATAAAGACTGTGATTGATGGACAACTGGGTCAGAGCACCTCCAGACCAGCAGGATTTGTAAGGTGGTCTCAGTGTAAACCAGTGACTGGGTCACCCAAGGCTCATTGGTGCATGTAGGGAGCAATTCTAGTCAATTTGGTCCTGTCCCACAGAAGAGCTACAAATTGTAGCAACAAATGTACAAAATGTAGCACAGACTGATGAAGAAGTAAACACTGGTAATAATAGAAAGGTGTCGGAACACACAGTGTATTGCTCTTGGATGGCTGTGTACTACAAACTGATCAAAGTGCTATGGTCAATTTCTGAAAACATCTACAATGAGCACATGAGGATTAGAACTTGAAAATAAAGCAAAGGAAGAAACTGGCCTGAGATGAAGATTTCATCTTTTTTGTATGTAGACATGTGCACCAGGATGCAATATGGTAAGAAAGCAAGCCTCTTTCCCAGGTAAGTAATGCACACACACACACACACACACACAGCCAACCACTAAAAGGGGATTTATAAGAGCAGGCCACCTTCTTCCATATGCTCCATGATTCAGTTCTGATGCAAACATGCCCACTGAAATGAACAGGGGTCAGGATAATTATTTTGACTAATTTGAACCTATGCAGCCCCAACCCCCTTCTCTTCAATGTGCCTTGGGTATCCATGACCCTGTCACCAGTTCACCAGTTGCCCTTCTCTGGACCACTGCAAATAGAGAAGACTTTACAGAAACTGTCATTTTAAAGGTGCTTTGAATTAGTTGTCAGGCCATCACAATTTGGGCCAGTGTTCCATGTTTTTACTCTTACTCATTGTTCCTGTTTCCAACACACCAACTTCTAATGCCACCTTACTGCTTAATATATCCCATTCCTTGACAGGTGACACTGTAATGCTCTCCACTTCACCCGACAGTGGATTTAATTTTATGACTAAACAGTGTATAAACAGATAAACACACGCCAAACACTTTGGAAGTAACACTACATGCAAATCATCCACATTCCAAGTCCTACACTGGACGTAAACCCTGCTGCTATGCCATCCACACACCACTGCACCTCAGCTTTCTGTTGGCGTCAGAGGACACCTTCTGCTATCGACATGTACTTTCTGAGACGCTGTCCTGCACTACCTTAGTCAGCCAGTGTTTTTGTACAGACATATCTGTAGTACTGTACATTTAGCAAAGGTTTCTTGTTTAAAAAAAAAAGTTGTATACAGTAAGTCTCCGACTTACGAACATTCAAGTTACAAATTTATGCAGATACGGACCAAATGAACAGAAAGAATCTGACTTAAGTGCGTCTTATTCACTCGAGGACTTACTAGATATTATTATGCTTTCATTTGCTTCCATTTTTTCCCTTGCTCTATTATGACCAGTTTCTATTGGAGTGTGTCATCAATAAGGTGTTTAAGATAGGAGAAATACTGCTCGCTCTATGTTTTTTCTTTATTGTCCTTTTGGCCTTTGTGGCCCTTGCTTGTGCAAAGAGAAACAAATTCTTACATGTTGTCTTGGAAGTTTGGAGTGTCCAGCAGCTCAGTAAGTGTGTCTTTATCTCCTTTAAGAATCTGAAAAAAACATGATAATTTATTATATCTTGTAGACATTTTGACTTAAAAAACTAATAATGCAAAAATGTTTCCCCTCACTTTCTTCTCAAATAGACGTCTGATGTAGGGTTTAAAGTAGTGTTCTTTTATCCCTTTTGCCTCAACAACTAGACCATCATGCAGTTCACACAAATGCTCAAGCACACACCGAGCCTCGTCTGAGCTCCTGCAGTCTGTTGGAAGGCCTGAAAAGAACAGGTATGTGTTATCAGATATACATCAATGCAAAGGAATTTAACACAATGTTGCTGTCAACAAAAACTTTGTGTGATATACCAAGAATAAGGCCTCAAAAGAAACAACAGAGCCAAAATTTTTTCTTCCTTTAGTTAATAATTACTCCTCTGTCCTAATAATATACACATACACACACTTGCCACTTCTTTAGGTCCACCTTGGTAATACTTGGTTGGACCCCCTTTTGCCTTCAGAACTGCCATAATTGATTGTGGCATAGATTCAACAAGGCAACTGTGCCGGACGACCGAACATCAGCTCCACATACAACAAAACGAACATCAACTCCTCACACTCGGTAAGCAGGCATCAAGCACCACGGCCAGCAGCAAGGCATTTTAAAAAAGGGGCGGAGTACCTTAATCATGCCCAACCGGCTTACCATTTTCACTCACTGTCCTGGAGTCAAAGCGGGACTATAAAAGAAGGCCAGAAAGCCAGCCCGTTAAGTGTGCACCAGAGGAAGTCTCACCACAGCCCGGCTACCGCCTCCGTAACCTCGCCTTCCGCATCTGTCAGCCCAGCGCGTCTGCACCGCTCTGCCACCCGCTGCTGCTGCAGACTCCAGGAAGACGACTACACTTCCACAATCTACACCATAACCCACCCTTAAAGCATGTTTGTCTCTGTGAAACCGCACTCATTCGACCACAGCAAATCCCGTCTCTGTGTCTGTATCAGTGCCTCACTGCATCACTTTACACAACATGAAGATATCTTATAGATTTTGGTCCATATTGACATTATAGCATCACATACTTGATGCAGATATGTTGACAGCACATCCATGATGAAAATTCCCCATTCCACCAAATTCCAACAGTGCACTATTGGATTAAGATCTGGTGAGTTTGTAGGCCATCACACTAATTGACATTGTTATCTTCAAGAAACCAGCTTTGTGTTATATTATGTTTTGTGACATGGCTCGTTATGCAGTGGTCATAAAAGCTTGAACATGGTCAGCAACAGTGCTCAGGCAGGCTGTGGCATTTTAACAATGCTAAATTGGTATTAAGGGACCCAAAGTGTCCCAAGAAAACATCCTCACACCACTGCACCACTTCCCCTCTAAGCTGTTGATACAAGGCAGGACAGATCCACCCTTTCATGGAACAGCTATGCAAAACCCAACCAGCTGAATGTTGCAGCAGAAATCAACACTAATCAGACCAGACAACATTTTTTATATAATCTATTGTCCAATTTTGGTGAGCCTATGTAAACTGTCGCCTTATTTTCCTGTTCTTAGCTGACAGAAGTCACACCCAGTGTGGTCTCCTGCTGCTGTAGCGCGTCTGATTCAAGGTTAGACATGCTATCTTGTCAGAGATATTCTTCAGCTTACATCAGTTGTAACAAGATGTTATTTGAGTTATTGCTCTATCAGCTCAAACCAGTCTGGACATTCTCTTCTGACCAACACGGCATCGTGTCCCAGAGAGCTGCAGAGAGACTATTATCTGTAAACCCTAAAGATGGTTGGGTAGATCAGAAGTTTCAGGAATATTCTGAAAAGTCATCATTAACCTTTGGCATTAAAACGAGGCCTTTCTGTGTGGCAAATTCAGGCACAAACAAAAATCTTTAATTTTGCTGATGGTGTTGGAAACAAATTATCTGGTTGCAGTCCAGGAAAAGTATTATGAAATAACATCAGTGCTACAATTATTTTCATATAGTAATCCTATAATTTGCTTTTATTAACAAGAAGCAGAAAATTTATTAATAATAATATAACTATGACTCTAATGCCTTTACTTCTGTCAGTCATTACAGCTTGTCCATCACTAGTAACCCAGATTTGAATTGATGGAGTATAACTATGTGCACATGAAGATCACCTTTAAAATATGGATTGATGAGGTCTTTCTTTTTGGCACAGAGTACAGCATTACAATAGACCAGGTCCAGACAGCACAAAAGGAGATGATACGAGTTGACCAGATCATCTCCAATCATACGGAAATTGCCTGTAGTAGGACAAAAAAAAAAACAATGGGTTAAACTATAGCAGAATACCAAAACTGTTTTTAATTATTTTTTTAATAATCCTAAAAACGCATTTTAATTGAACTGTATTTAATAAACTGTATACAATTGTAAATAATATTTGAGCAGGTGCATTGTGGACCATAGGATAACTGGTATCTCTGTGATGACCTGTTATGATAAGGCCACTTGTATACATGTGACCCTACATGTATACACCTGACCATCACTCCTATATGTAGGCCTTACGCAAATTGTTTCATAATGTCAGAAGCAGACAACTGAATAGGATGTCCCTGTATGCGGTAACATTACAACTTACATTCATTGGAACCTAAGGGCCAAAATATGTTTCAAGGATTAGTGATACCAGTGCAAAAATAAAACCAAATGAAGACTGGGATTTCCAAGATTCCTTGGGATGAACAGAAATTACAACTATGTACCAACATCGATTCCTGACGTCACTAACGCTCTTGCGGCCGAATGTGCAAATCCCCCACAGTCACATTCTAAAATCTATCAGAAAAACCTTCCCAGAGCCTCCGAGTGGCGCAGTGGTAAAGCGCTCGGCCCATCATCCGGGGAACGCTGGTTCGGTTCCCGGGTGATGCTGTTACCTCTCACAGCCGGAGGCCTAGAGAGAGCTGATTGACCGAGCTCTCTCAGAGGGGAGGGATGAGAGGTACTTAGTCCTCCGAGTGTGTTACTCCGCCCCTAATGGTGCGTGAGCAAGCAGTTCGAAAAGATACGGTCGGCTGGCGTCACGCGGTTCGGAGGAAACACGTGATAGTCTTCGGCCCTCCCGGCTGAGTGGTAGTAGTAGCCTTAATGTGGGAGCCCCCTAGTGACTGGGACGAATTGGCCACGACTAAATTAGGGAGAAAATCGGGGGGAAAAAAAAAAAGAAAAACCTTCCCAGCAGAATGGAGGTTAATATAACAGCAAGGGAGGGACATCCTGTACTGGAATGTTCAAAAAAAAAAGAACACTTGTGAGTGTTACAGTCAGGTGTACACAAACATTTGCTCAAACAATGTATTACATGAAATTGCTAAAATCTAACACCTGTTGAATGGAATATTTGTCAGAAGAAAAACAAAGGTCTCAATGGTTTAAGACTGATGTGTGGCAACATAAAGACACAAACACGCACAAACACACACACACTGTATTTTAAGTATGTAATGCAGTGTACTGGGTTCATTCTATGATCATAGTTAACAGAAAAAAATGTAATTATTAAAATTATTTTTTTTAAATCACTTTTCTTTCAAATGAAAATTATAAGAAAAAAAATCTTTGGCTCAAATTATAAGATACAAAATTGTATCCACTCTTGTGTCCACTCTTATTCACTTTTAAAGAGGAGTTAGATGCATCATCAACCTGATACCAGCCCAAAACACATACAATCCATGGGAATGTTTTACGCTGTGTAACCACTTGAGGTTCAGTCTCTCAATTCAGAATCCTTATTTATTCGTACTATCTTTTATCTGGTGCATTTACAACTTGAAATACAAAATAATTTGCCTTAGCACATTTGTTATTAGCAATTAAATGAAAAATGTTCTAGAGATGCACACACACACATACATACATGCCACACACCACTCCACAACAATTTAAGCTAATGCTAACCTTTAGTGTACACAAAGAGGGTCCAACAGAACTTGAAAACATCACTGGAGTGGCAGACAATTTGCCTAAAAGAAAGGAGAAAAAAAAACATAAGGATTTTTTAAGTCATTCAAATTAAATATTAAAATAGTTCTAAACAAAAACAGAACACAAAATACAAACAGAAGTAATCATGTGATCATGTATGCCAAAAAGCAAGCTATTTCAAACAGTTAGTCTGTATAATAAATTTTTTTTTTTGAAGTACTGTATATAACTACTCAAAATATTCTTAAGCCATAAAAGCCACATGACTGAAATAATCAATAATGTGATAAGTGTAAGATGGTTGACAGGGCTTATAATATTTTCTATGCTAGACACATACTGTGTGGTTAACTAAAAATTCTACAGGATGGAAAATGAGATACAGCTTTGATTACTCAAAGAAAAAATATGCACCCCTGCATGATTATTGAAATCTAGTTTAAACCCACTGGGTACAAGTTTCACCCATGGGATGATAGTTATTAAGTTATAGTTAATGTATATGTAAATGTATTTATTTATTAACTATCAAAACCATGTGAACTCTTTAAACATCAGAATTTTTTTTCTTGTAGATGTACTGTTGCCTTGCTTTGCAGGTTGTTCAGCAAGATCAACAAACCAGCTCCTATTACATGTACCCAGTTCCAAACATAAAAAAGATAATCGAGTCTTTGCCACAGCAGCTCCGAGACCACAAAACCGTTTACCTTTTAGTGGGAGTTTGGCTTCTAATTTAAAAACCTTAGTGTTTTCTTTGATAACAATATAATTAAATAGGAAATACAGTATCAGTAAAAAAAAATCTATTATATAATGAGCTTCAGCAAAAGCAGAAGAGGAATTACCAGCCCTGCAAAACACAACAAGGCTCCATTGGAGAGAGTGGATATCTCCCGTTATCTCATGGTCCTGTTACATTCTCACCATGGTGAAGAAGTTCCATCAAGGACTTCAAAATGCTTCAAATGCTCTCCAAGGTGCTAACCTTGGCACCAGCACCAGTGAAAGCATCCTGACAGAAAGTAGCACTGCCTGGTTTAGGAACGGCACCAAGAGGAATAAGTAGACTATGAATAGACTATCCAGAGGAACACAGACAATATCAAGGACTCAACAGGCATGCTCTCACAACACATACAGGCCCCCTACACTATACCATAGTACTATGAATTATAGTACTATTAATATTATAAATTATTGTACTATTATTATATAAATTAAAGCACTATTATAGTATAACTGATACTACTATTACGCATTTATATTTATTGTTGATCCTGAAGCTGAATCCCCAACCTTATGTTGCACATTGTTTTGTTTGCATATTTATGCGTTTGCAAAAAGTGTTGTTTTTTTTAATTATTCTTGAATTATCACTCTGACCAGGGCTAGGTTTCTGACCAGGGCTAGGTACTAAACTTTGATATTTTTAAATCGATATGTAATGAGTAAATCTAATCAGCATCAGCAAGCCTTTACAGAAATATACATCTAAAAATTTATATATCATGAAAACCTTTTTTTTCCCATAATTAAGTAAAATAAATATGAAAGTCTCATACACTGCCTGAGGGGAAGTCAACAGGGACATAAAAGAAAGAGCACTGGAAAGTAACCTGTGAGAAGGAATATTCACCTATGTTTCCTGCCTCTTGGCTGCCGTGGAGGTTCGACTTGATGATTCTGGAACATGTCCAGAAAAATAGGTTCGAATTTCCGAAAGATTACAGTCGTCACTTCAAAATTCCTCTCGAGGCAGCCTATGCGATTTCGGAAATCCTGTGAGAGGTTTGACATATCTACCCATTTCTTCATCTTGCTGAAGAACTGAATCAGGCTGTAAATGTAAAACAAGTGAGCACATACAAGCAAGCACAGAGCAAATAATAAAGTCACATGATGACCATGATGACACTTGCCTAACAACAAACATCCAGAAAACTACATGACATTGAATTGCATGAAATAGTTACATCATAAATAGACATAAAAGTAAAATAAAAATTGTACTAAAGTTTTTCTTATATCACTGATATTTCTTTTTTAATTATGCTCTATGTCTGTTGTGGCACGATTCTACAGTTTATCCTTAAAAATCAATAATCAAAGTCTTGCTATAATCATGCAACATGTACTCAAACCTGGTCAGGCATTAAATGTTTGAAATGATTACCTTAAATCTACTAGTGCCAATAATAATCTTTGAATAATAATATAAAACAAAATATCTATTTACCTAAGTTTGGAAGACCGCAGTATCCTGGTGAGCGAGACACAATTGCCTTCCACCATGCCACTACCTATAGTGGGAGTCGAAGTTTTTCTACAAGCTGCATACAGAGAACAGGCCAACCAGTGCACCACCTCACCCTGAATGTGTAAAAAACAAAAACATCACTTTAGTAATTTTGGGACATGATTTTTTGGTACACCATAAACAACCTATGTTTTAAAATCCCTTTTTTTTTTTCTTTTGCAGACATTTGCCATTTCCCCAACAAGATGACCTCACCTATTGTACAAACAGGCAAAAACCATAGCTAGCAAACAGGAAGCCAGTCTAATTGTGTGCAATGCGACAATCTTAAATTGTCAATGATTAAAATGGCTCCGTATCCTGCTATCACAGAAAGATCATGAGTATGAAACATTTTATCAGTTGCACTAAAAACGCTGAGACATAACATTAAGTCATTAAGTACTCCTTTGCACCAGCTGACAAGAACAAAAACCAATAACAGCCAATATCAGTTAATTCTTCAGCTTATTCTCCTTCTTACTTTGGTCAACAACACAAAGGTGTTGGTGTCTAAAATCTTCTACATAACAAAAATGTGTAATGTGAGCATATGTACGTAGGGTTGGGTGAAATGGCAAAAAATTTGCATATTCTTTTCCATATTGATCAATATCAATATTTAACAAGATATATAATTTTATATTGCCGCAAGATAGAAAAGTAACCTGATATGGACAAAACTGTGCAAACACAGAGTATACTGTGCGCCCAAGCATATTGATGACACCCCCAAGAATATTTGGCCACCCTTTCAAAAAACATTTTATGGACTGATAAAAACCCGAAATGTTACATACAGGGGTGCAACTAATGACTAAATTAGTAATTCATTAATATATCAATTATTGAAATGATTAACTGATTAATCGATTACAAATGGCACATTTACTTAATACCTCTAATTTAGCGATCAGCTTGTAAATTTAGTTTGAGGTTGTTGTTTTTGTCAATTGGTAACTAACAATCAAGATAATAAATAGAAATTCCACATTCATCTAAAACCAAGGAAAAGCAAAGTAGCAGCAGTAAAGTCTAACTATTATTTAATGCTTAAAGTTGGCAGATGACATTAAGAGTTAAGTTAAGTTGAAATGTAAGATGCATGCAGAGCTCAAAAACTGAGATGCACTGAAAATAAAAATCCGAGAGCAACACTTAACTAGTCAGTGATTATCCACATTCTCTTCAGGTGTGAATCTTCTGCCACTAACAGGACTTTCGTGTCCTTCAGAACAAAGCGGTGATTGGCCACACCCACACCAGAACAAAGTCTTTCCCTCTAATTTTATTACCTGTTACACTCAAGGTAATAATAAAATGTTCCCACACCTTGGAGATTACTCTCATCACTCAAGTAAACCTACATGTCAGAGCGTTCAGTTTGCACGATAACGTTATCAACAATTCGACAGTTTAATTTGTTGCCACTTAATTTGTTGTTCTAATGACTAATAATGCCTGAAAAGAGCTTTATAGTAATAAGTGAAAGTTACGGTTAAGCCCAAAAATAATTGGACAGTGACACAATTGTCATGATTTGGGCTCTGCATGCCACCACATTGGATTTGAAATGAAACAACTACAACAGAATTGAAGTGCAGACTTT